>CM053029.1:482144111-482667267 GCA_028564925.1 Lithobates sylvaticus | reverse complement strand
ATGGTACTCGTTCACATCTATGCGCTTTGCAGCCGATGCGTTTTTAGAAAGAGTCAGCGATTTTATTCCCCCCCCCCACCACGTTTTGCGTGTAATAGGCTTCAGTGGAATCGCACCAGAAACGCAAGAGTTGTGATGCAATTTTTGATGTGTTTTATATTTTTCAGTTTAACCACATTCATACTATTCTGCCACTTCTCTCCTACATGTAAAAATCATCATTTTTTGCTAGAAAATTACTCGGAACCCCCAAATATTATGTTTTTTTTTTTAGCAGACCCTAGGGAATAAAATGACAGTCGTTGCAACTTGTTATGTCGCACAGCATTTGCGCAAAAATTTTTCAAACGTGTTTTTTTTTTTTTAAACTGTTTCATGAATTATAATAACAAAACAGTAAAGTTAGCCCAATTTTTGTTGTATAATGTGAAAGATGATGTTACGCCGAGTAAATAAATACCCAACATGTCACGCTTTAAAATTGTGCACACTAATGGAATGGTAGACAATGGCTGGGGAGGTTGGAGGAGAGGAATGCTAGCGGTCGCTGTGCTCGGCCAGGCACCGATCTGCACACACACGTCCGCGGGGGTTGTGTACTACACACCGATCACATTCCATAGGAGCGGATCGGACGGGACCGGCCGTGGCCAGGAGATCAACAGCAGCCAACGTCACTGAGCGTGAGCTACCGGGGACAGGGGCGTTTTAAATTTTTTTTTTTATTTTTTTTTTTTTATTTTACTTAATTTTTTTTTTTAATTAATTTTTTTTGATCACTTTTATTCCTATTACAAGGAATGTAAACATCCCTTGTAATAGGAATGTATGTGACAGGTCCTCTTTATGGAGAGATGTGGGGTCAATAAGACCCCACATCTCTCCTCCAGGCTGAAAAGCATGAGATCGGTAAAAAAAAATTCACCGATCTCATGCTGACAGCCGCGATCACGGCTTTGTTTACTTCCGGGTACCGAGCGTGACGTCATAACGTTGCGCCCGGGGCTCCGACGGTCCAAGAGATGACTGGTGACCATCTGGTCACCGGAAATCTCTATGCTCGTCATCCGGCGGCAGGCGATTTTTTTCTCCGGGCCCCCGATGGCACGGGAGAGCCAGGATAAGCACCGGATGGTGGCGGGAGGGGGGGCGTCCCCTCCCGTCGCCTGTAAGAACAATCAAGCGGTGGAACCGCCGCTATGATCATTCTTATGGTGCACAGAATCGCTGGCTGCAAACAAGGATATCTGTCTGAATGATGCCTGTAGCTGCAGGCATCATTCAGATATTCCCACTGAAAGTCCAGGACGTCCTTCGGCGGGAAGTGGTTAATTAAAGGGTCACTAAAGGATATTTTTTTATTTTTTTAAATAACCAACATGTTATACTTACCTCCACTGTGCAGATCGTTTTGCACAGAGTGGCCCGTACCTGGTCTTCTGGGGTCCCTTGGCGGCTGTCTGGGCTCCCTCCCGCAAGGACTCCACAGCTTCATGCGAGCTCCCTCGCATTGTGTGGAGTGCTTGCGGGCGTGCTCCAGTGATACAGCTGGCGGCCATTGCCGCTCACTGTATCACTCGGCCCCGCCCCCTAGGCGTGCCGTGTCATTGGATGTGATTGACAATCCATCCACTCTAGCCAATCAACAGCCAGTGTGAACGGCGAAGAGGACGTCGGGGGCGAGCGCAGGATTTTCGAGGGGTCAGGTATGTAAAACGGGGGTGCTGGGGGGGCCGGAATTGTCAGATGTTTTTTCACCTTATTGCATAGAATGCATTAAGGTGAAAAAACTTTTACCTTTACAATCCCTTTAAACTAGCCACCCAGACAGTGTTGTGATTAATCTCACTCCAGGTCAGACTGCCCGGTCCCAAGGTCACAACAAAGTATATTACACATTATCATAACATCCCACAATAGTTTGATAGCAGACAGACGGAAACAATAGGCGAGTTAATTAGCACAATAAACACATAACAGTGATCTTCTCACCCCACCTCAGACTAGCAGGCAACAGTAGACACAGGGCTTTCCAGATCTCATTAACCAGCTTTCTTTTCACATACATCGGTTTACAGGGGGTCCTCGAGTTACGAACTCGTTAGGGACTGGCCGCCCACAGTAAACTCACAGTTGCTCAAGAACAGTTTGCAGAGCTAAAGGCATTGCTGTTGCTAGTGAACACTCAGAGAATACAGAACTAGAGGATGACAAGCAGTTTCATCAGCACTTAGAGATGTAATTTTAATTTTAAAGGGGTTTATTTACTAAAGGCAAATCCACTTTGCACTACTTGGAAGTGCAGTGGCTGTATATCTGAGGGGGGCATGCAAGGAAAATAAAAAACATCATTTTTACTTGTACATGATTGGATGATAAAATCAGCAGAGCTTCCCCTCTTTTAAGATCTTCCCCTCAGATCTAAAGCTACTGCACTTCCAAGTAGTGGATTTGCTTTTAGTAAATCAACCCCTAATGCCGCGTACATACGATCAGACTATCCGGCGTAATTAGTCCGGCAGATAATCCGGCGGACTTTCTGAACGAGCGGACTTGCCCACACACGCCAGACTTTTGGCGGAGGTCCGCCGAACTTTGCAAATGAACGGACCTGCCCACACACGTCCATTCATTTTGAACGTGACTCCAGGTACGACGGGACTGGAGAATGAAGTCAATCCTCTATCGGCGGGATTGACACCTCGCGAGCCCCTACTCCAAAAAAACGACGTGGGGGCCCCCCCCAAAGTCCATGCCAGACCCTTATCCGAGCACGCAGCCTGGCCGATCAGGAAAGGGGGTGGGGACGAGCAAGCGCCCCCCCCCCCCCCCCCCTCCTGAACCATACCAGGCCGCGTGCCCTTAACATGGGGGGTGTGTGCTTTGGGGAAGGGGGGTGCCCTGAGGCCCCCCCCCACCCCAAAGCACCTTGTCCCCATGTTGATGAGGACAAGGGCCTCTTCCCGACAACCCTGGCCGTTGGTTGTCGGGTTCTGCGGGCGGGGGGCTTATCAGAATCCGGGAGCCCCCTTTCCCTGCCCCCACCCTATGTGAATGAGTATGGGGTACATCGTTTATTTCTAGGTCCGCCGGACTTTTGAGAAGAAAAAGTCTGCCGGAGTCCACACAACATGGGCGAATTGTCCGGCGGACTCTGGTCCGCCAGACTAAGTCCGCCGGATAGTCCGATCGTGTGTATGCGGCATTAGTGTTGCTAAACTCAGGACCCTGCATTCACTATATCTGGTCTCCGACAGTACACAGAACATAGAAATGTAATTATTTTAGTAAATATAAACTGCTAAATACCTTTTCTCATCAGCAGTTAGAGCAGTCTTGTGACTTTTATCTGTGTTTGGTTGCTTGTAAGAGGAGTTTTCATTCTCCCCTGATTGCCCTATGAGTATGCAGGACCCCTTCCCCTTTGGGAAGGGTTAACAGCTAGGGCGATCAAAGGGTTAAATGTGTGCCTAACCAGTGTTTATATGTACTATGTGCTGCTTTCACTAAGGGGTGTGCTGTGCAGGGAAACACATTTCAGCACATCCCTGCTAACAGGACAGAGCTCTGCCTTGTTTACATAGGCAGTGTGTCTCCTACCCGACCAGTGGGTGCCAGTGGTCATCCATTGGGCAGCACACGCTGATCTGCTTCTGCAGTGACAAATCACAGCAGAAGCGGCGCACGCATGCCCCCTACCCAGAAGGACAGAATCACACTTTTATATGTGATTCTATTCAGAACAGCCTTCCTGTAGCAGTAAATGGTAGTGAGGGCAAGTGATGAAAGTTGCTTACTTGCCAATTAATTATTGGGATAAAGAGGACAGTGGGTAAGCAATTTAGAAAGGTGGGGATTTGAGGGTCTTATTGAAGTTGATATACAGAAGGATTTGCCCCCTTAATGACTAGGCCATTTTTTGCGATACGGCACTGCGTCACTTTAACTGACAGTTGCGTGGTCGTGCGACGCTGAACCCAAACAAAATGTATGTCCTCCTTTTCCCATAAATAGAGCTTTCTTTTGGTGGTACTTGATCACCTCTGCATTTTTTTTTTTTTTGCGCTATAAACAAAAAAAGGAAAAATTTTGAAAAAAAAATAACAATATTTTTTACATTTTGCTATAATAAATTTCCAATAAAATTCCAATAAAATATTAATGTCTTCATTAGTTTAGACCAATATGTCTTTTTCTACATATTTTTGGTAAAAAAAAATCGCAATAAGCATATATTGAATGGTTTGCGCAAAAGTTATAGTGTCTACAAAATAGGGGATAGATTTATGTCATTTTTATTATTTATTTTTTACTAGTAATGGCGGCGATCTGCGATTTTTAGCGGGACTCCGACTTTGACACTTTTGACGCTTTTTTGGGACCATTGACAATACAGCGATCAGAGCTAAAAATAGCCACTGATTACTGTATAAATGTCACTGGCAGGGAAGGGTTAACACTAGGGGTGATCAAGGGGTTGAGTGTTCCCTAGGGAGGTGTTTCTAACTGTGGGGGTAGTGCACTGACAGGGAGTAGAGAGAGATCGCTGTTCCTGATCACTAGGAACAGCAGATCTCTCTCTACTTCCATGACAGAATGGGGATCTGTCTGTTTACATTGATGCGCGGGTCGCCGGCCACGCGTATCGGCTCCGGAATTGCACCGTGGCGCGCACGCCCCCCTAGGGCTCTTAAAGCGGCCGAAGTACACCTATGGCGATTCAAGCAGCCGTGCCAACCTGCCGCAGTATAATGATGGCGGCTGGTCGGCAAGTGGTTAAACTAGTTTTGGCCCACCTTGGTTCCAAACTCCGGTAAGTGCCTATGTGAAAAGTGGTGTTTTTGACGCCCAGTGTGCATGAGGCCTAATTATCTATGTCTTACATCTGGAGGGCCATTAGGGATGCATACAATTACTGTAGTAGGGGAGAAAAGCACAAAGAGACACTATTATGGTTTTACTCTCCAATTCTTCATTGAGACCATTAGGTGTGAGGCTGCCCAGTTTGAAGATTCAATATTTCTCTTGGGCACATCATTTCTTAAACCTCTCGCCTTCATCTAGGGTCATGGGTATAGATTGAATTTCTGTGACTCTAAGCTTGGAAGAGTCACTGTTCTGATACTGTAGGAAGTGTCTGGATATACTGGATTATGGAGTTTCATCCTCTACATTCCTCCTATGTTCACCAAATCTGGTTCAGAGGGCTCTTATGGTCAGGGCAGTCACGCCCTCCCTGCATGGTCATTTTTTCCAGTACAATTCCGGTTCACCGGGATCACACAGCGGATAGGCCGCTGCTTCTGTCTTCACAGCTCCGCTCCCGGCATCGCTCCCTTTACTCACACAAGAGCTCCGGCTTCACCTCTCCAGCTGCTTTTCAATTTCACCTGTCAGCAACTCAAGCCATGCATCTGCCTGGGGTGAAGGACTGCATACCACCTTGACATGCCTGTACAATTGCCTGTACAACCTCAAGTGTTTTTATTATATTTCCGCTTAATAAACCATTTTGCAGACACTGCCCCCCCCCAAGCCAGAACTGAGTGTGCAGCCTATAGTATCTAGTGTGGTTTAAGAGACGGAACTCTGGGGCTCTAATTTCAGTTATTTATCAGGTCAATTTTGTTTTGAGTGTTTTTGTTTTATCTCCAATATTACTTTTCCATTCAAATGTTTTTTGTAACATTTGTTACAATTGTCTACTCAGTAGCAATATTGCATAATATTTCTCTTGCCTCTGAACGTGATCAGAATTTAACTTTTTAACCAGCTCCCCTGTGACTTCAGCTGTGAGCTAGCTGTATGTTACTTTGGTTTCTGCACAGATGTCAATGTAAATCGCAGCCCAAAATCGCAAAAAGTAGTACAGAAACTACTTTTTGAAATCGGTGTAGCACTGCAAATTAGGTTGGTGCCATTGCCGCCGATTTGACATGTGTACCAATGTGAACCAGTGCTAATAAAGTATTCTGTATTCTATTCAAGGAGGGGCTTTGATGTGCAAGAAGGGGGATCTTATATTTAAGGTGGGACTCTGATGTGCAGGAAAGGGGATCTGATGTGCTGATGTGCAAAAAGGGGATCTGATGTGCCATAAGGGGGATCTGATGTGCAGGAAGGGGGATCTTATATGCAAGGGGGGAGCTCTGATGTGCAAGAAAGAGGATCTGATGTGCAAGAAGGGGGGATCTGATGTGCAAGAAGGGGGGATCTGATGTGCAAGAAGGGGGAATCTGATGTGCAAGAAGGGGAATCTGATGTGCAAGAAGGGGCTCTGATGTGCAAGAAGGGGCTCTGATGTGCAAGAAGGGGAATCTGATGTGCAAGAAGGGGGAATCTGATGTGCAAGAAGGGGGGTCTTCTATGCAAGGGGGAGTTCTGGTGTGCAAGAAGGGGATCTGATGTGCAAGAAGGGGGCTCTGATGTGCAAGAAGGGGGCTCTGATGTGCAAGAAGGGGGCTCTGATGTGCAAGGGGGGGCTCTGATGTGCAAGGGGGGCTCTGATGTGCAAGAAAGGTGCTCTGGTGTGCAAGAAGGGGGGGATCTGATGTGCAAGAAGGGGGGGATCTGATGTGCAAGAAGGGGGGATCTGATGTGCAAGAAGGGGGGTCTTATATGCAAGGGGGAGTTCTGGTGTGCAAGAAGGGGATCTGATGTGCAAGAAGGGGCTCTGATGTGCAAGAAGGGGAATCTGATGTGCAAGAAGGGGGCTCTGATGTGCAAGGGGGGGATCTGATGTGCAAGGGGGGCTCTGATGTGCAAGAAAGGTGCTCTGGTGTGCATGACAGGGGCTCTGATGTGCAAGAAGGGGGGATCTGATGTGCAAGAAGGGGGGATCTGATGTGCAAGAAGGGGAATCTGATGTGCAAGAAGGGGTATCTGATGTGCAAGAAGGGGGGTCTTATATGCAAGGGGGCTCTGGTGTGCAAGAAAGGGGCTCTGGTGTGCAAGAAAGGGGCTCTGGTGTGCAAGAAGGGGGCTCTGGTGTGCAAGAAAGTGGATCTGATGTGCAAGAAGGGGGATCTGATGTGCAAGAAGGGGGATCTGATGTGCAAGAAGGGGGATCTGATGTGCAAGGGGGGCTCTGATGTGCAGGGGGGCTCTGGTGTGCAAGAAAGGGGTTCTGGTGTGCAAGGGGGGGATCTGATGTGCAAGGGGGCGCTCTGAGGTGCAAGGGGGGGATCTGATGTGCAAGGGGGCGCTCTGAGGTGCAAGGGGGGGGGGGGCTCTGATGACCAGGAAGGGGGATCTTATATGCAAGGGGCGGGGGGGGGGGGGCTCTGATGTGCAAGAAAAGGGATCTTATATGTTCTAATGTGAAAGCCCTCTTAGGTGGTAAAAGTGGGGTTTTCTGATGTTATGGGGCTTATGATATAAAGTTATTTCTGTTTTATGTATTTAAATTTTATCAATTCAACTATAAAGCCAATTTTCTTCCCACAAATATTTAAAACATTTTCAGTGTGGCCCTCTTACTGAAAAGTTTGGGGAACCCTGTTGTAAGATCTTTTTTAATAGATCTTATTTTTATCATGTCAGCTTGTATAAATACTAAGAAGTACCCGATTGTTTTTAGGCCCCTTTCACACGGACGGACCGTCTATCCGTTTTTCTTCCATCCGTCGACGGACGACAATGCATTCCTATGGGCAGACGGATGAACATCCGCCACCATCAGTTAACCTCCGCTTCCGTTTTTATCCGTTTTTTTAAACGTACAAGGCTACGTCCAGATCCGTCAAAACGGATATTAACTGACGTTGACGGACATTGTCCGTCAACGTCCGATCCGTTAAGATCCGTTTTGTGTTTATCTGTGAACTCAACCTCTTAAAGGCACAGGCACACATATAAACGGAACAAAACGTATACAAAAACGGATGAAAAAACGGACGTAAACGTGTGCATTTACGGATGTAAGCGGACAAAAAACGGATGAAAACGGACATTAACGGAACGGATGACGGATGAAAACGGATGAGACAACGGATAAGAACTGATACGTTTTTGACGTGCCTAAACTGACTGCGTCCGTGTGAAAGGGGCCTTAGTCTTGTTTACTGTGGCCCTCTATACATGGTCCTTTTTATTTTCCTAGATTTTACTTTGATGAAAAGGTGTGAAGTTTACAAATTCACAGTTTAAACTACTTGGTCTGGAAAGGGCAGTGTCACGGTGTGTGTTAGAGGAGCCGGCTGAAGAATTGTGTTAAAGCCCTTTAGGAATGTTTTCAAGCTCTTTAGTGGTTGTTGGAGAACTGAGTACACTATCAAATAAACGATCGTGAGGAGAGGTGTAAGTGATACCCATGTGATCTCTACAGCTTCTCATTGATTTTTCTTTACTCCCCAGAGTCCATATTGTATTGTCTTGGCTGCAGAATGCATAGGAGTATAGTGATACTCTGCTTTTGTTAAAAGATATGTTTAATATTAGTATTGGTATATTACAGCTTTGGTCCAATTTAATACTGCCATCTGTAGTATTGTAGTGCTGCTCACACATTGCAGAGTTTACATTTGGGCTTGTCCTAGTATGGATTTATCTTGCTGCAAGGCAAAGCAGGAGCATTGAATCAATTTATCAGACGGATGTACTACAGGATTGTAGATTGATCCATACATTCCCACTCTACTGCTCCGAATTACCGTGCTGCTAGCTAGCATGTGCTAGCATTACTATTTGGATAGGAATGTATATCATATTTATTTGTTTTGAACTTTTTTATTTATGTCAGTTACTTCCTGGTTTCCAGGCCTAGCAAAATGATGTCATACATCCCAGGAGTCTTCAGTAGGGGAGGAGGAGCTTTCTCAGCTAAGCACACCCTCCTGCATGCATGCCTGGGCTAAGGGCAGATATACATTGACACCCACAACAGATTGCGTGAACGCCGTGCGATTGCTTTGCAGTGCGATACGGGGAAATGCAGCGTGTGCGTTTCCTGCAATGCATCAGTGTGAACCAGGGCTGAATAAGAAAATGGAATAATGTTCAACTTGTCTTATCTTTCTACTTGTCGGTATATTTCATTTATGTCTGGTACATCGTGTTATTTCTTATGTTTTCTAAATTCATATCACTGTCATGGGCTAGCAAAGACAAGAAGTGAATGTTTTTGCTGAACGGTCTAATCATACAAATACATTTAGCACAATAAAACATTGTGACTTTCTGGTCAATGTCATACTTATTTTAATATGCACTGCTTACCTCTGAGCTATGTAATGAATCCTGCAGAAATGAGAAATGCAGTTCTCTTGACAATGGTCAACAATTCTCAAAGTCATTTTAAAACTGACTCCCATAATTCTCAGGTTTAAAGTGATTATAATGTCTAGTTTAAAAAATAAAAAAAATAATAATAATAAACATGTTATACTTGACTCCTCTGTGTAGTTGGTTTTGCACAGAGCAGCCCGTATCCTCCTCTTCTAGGATCCCTCTTCACTGCTCTTGGCCCCAGGGCCGATCCTAGGGTCACAGACGCCTGGGTGCAGAAATATTTCTGGCGCCCCCACGTGGGCGTGGTCATCTTACCAACTCCTCCCCTTTACAAATGTTTCTATGACAACGACTTCAACACAGAGATGTTTTCGTTACCCTGGGATCCTCCCATGATCTTTTACCAATAAATAAAATACAGGAAGAGCGTACACTAATGAGACCTGGAGGGGAGTCTCTCTGATGCACACAGAGGGGGCTTCTGTTAGAGAGTCTATTAGAAAGAGCCCCCAGACATAGTACAGGAGATGGTCAGTGACTGTAGACATGATACTAGAGATGGTCAGAGACTGCAATCATAGTACAGGAGACGGTCAGGCTGCACACAATACAGGAGATGGTCAGAGACTGCAGACATGTTACAAGAGATGGTCAGAGACTGCAGACATGTTACAAGAGATGGTAGTAAATAATGGGCGATCGGCCCTCTCACCTGACCCAGCGATACAGCAACAACGGTTCCTCTGATCAGGAGTCAGCTCTCTCTGAATTGCCCGTGGCGACTCCGCTGGGTAGAGCCCAGATCTGTATTCCTGCAATGACTCCATTCCTTCCTCCACCAGGGATGGTGCCAGGCTGTGTGGCTTTTTCTCTCTCTGATGGTGTTCTCTCAGCACTGCCCTCTCCGTCTGGAGTCCTGGGTGCCCTTCCCTGAAAGCTTTCCCAGGCTCCTGGCTTTCTCTCTCCCATTCAGCTGCGTATGCTGTTTGGGCTGCAGTTTCCGTGTTACAGTGGGGCTGCCAGTCCTTGGGACCACATGTCCCACAATCCTTTTCTTTGCTCCTTTGTTTTTTCTTCCCTGGCCGTTATGAAGGCGGGGGAAGAAACATAGTGCGCCGCTCATTAGTACAGCAGCGCACGAGGAGGAGAGGGAGAGGGGAAATAAGAGCCCGCAGCTGCAGTGGCATCACTAGGGTTGGTGTCACCTGGTGCAGTAAAACATGGTATCACCCCCTCCACCAACTATAGTCGTCCCTCAGTACAGACCCCACTCCATTAAGTATAGACCCCCCCCTCCGTCAGTGCAGACCCTTCACTAAGTATAAATACCTCCCTCAGGACAGACCCCCCCATCAGTATAGACCCCCAGGACAAAACACCCCCCTTTATCAGTATAGACCCCCCTCAGGACAAACCTTTCCCCCCCTACATTAGTACAGACCCCCCAGAACAAACCACCCCCTCCATTAGTACAAACCACCCCCTCCATTAGTATAGACCCCCCAGGACAAACCCCCCCCCCCTACATTAGTATAAACCCCCCAGGACAAACCAGCCCGCCACCCACATTAGTATAGACCCCCAGGACAAACCACCCCCCCCCGCACATTAGTATAGACCCCCCCAGGACGAACCCCCCACATTAGTATAGACCCCCCCAGGACAAACCACCCCCCCCCACATTAGTATAGACCCCCCCCAGGACAAACCACCCCCCCCACATTAGTATAGACCCCCCCCAGGACAAACCCCCCCCCCCCACATTAGTATAGACCCCCCCAGGACAAACCACCCCCCCACATTAGTATAGACCCCCCAGGACAAACCCCCCCACCCCACATTGGTATAGACCCCCCCAGGACAAACCACCCCCCCCCACATTAGTATAGACCCCCCCAGGACAAACCCCCACATTAGTATAGAACCCCCCAGGACAAACCCCCCCCCCCACATTAGTATAGACCCCCATAGACAAACCACCCCCCCACATTATTATAGACCCCCCCAGGACAAACCACCCCCCACCACTAGGCTAATTAAAACCACCCGGGCGGCAGCTGGAGAGGACAGCTGGAGAGAACAGAGCGTGTGGGATGCTTGTGCTGGTGGGCAGAAGGCGGAAGTTAAACACAGGACTCCTCCTGTGTTTAACTTCCGCCTCCTGCCCACCAGCACCAGCATCACACACGCTCTGTTCTAAACAAGTCGGGCTCGGCCACGGAGCGACCCACCCCCCCCGTGGTGTCACTGCGCGGCCGCGGCTGTGACAGGCGGAGAGAGCCGCGCCGCCTACAGACAAGGAGAGGAGGAGGGAGCGGAGCACTCTGGCGCTCCAGCGCCCCCACCTCTGTGGCGCCTGGGTGCACTGCACCCCGTGCACCCCGGGATGGATCGGCCCTGCTTGGCCCCTCCCTCCTGTCTAGTGCCCTCACAGCAAGCAGCTTGCTATGGGGGCACCCTAGCCTAGTCACAGCTCCCTGTGTCCATTCAGAGAGATGGAGAGAGATGGGGCTCAGGTAAGTAATTAGGGGGTGCTGGGGAGGCATAGAATGCATTAGGATAAAAAAACTTCTGCCTTTACAACTCCTTTAACCACTTCGCGCCCACGCTGTAGCCGAAAGACGGCTGCAGCGCGGACGCTAACTGCCTGGAGGGTGTCCCTGGACGTCCTCCTGTTTACTTCCCCTCTGCGCATCGGGGAAGTTCTGTGTTGGCCGTGTCCCTTGGACAATCACAGATCGTGCTAAATGGCCAATCACAGTGGCCATTTAGCACTCGATCGGCGTGTCCAATGGGAGGTGATCTCATATGTAAACATATATGAGATCATCTCTCATCGTCCGCTCTCCCTCCTCACACAGAGACAGCGTGTGAGGAGGGAGAGATGAACAGCTGCAGCGTCAGCGACAGTGAAACACATCACACACACACAGTGAAACACACACATACACACAAACACACACACACACAGTGAAACACACACACACACACATGCCCACCTGTCCCCAGTGCCACCTGTTAGTGCCATCTGTCCCCTGTGCCACCTATCAGTGCCATCTGTGCCCCTCAGTGCCACCTATCAGTGCCACGTATCAGTGCCATCTGTCATCAGTGTCAGGTGTCATCAGTGCCACGTATTAGTGCCATCTGTCATCAGTGCCACATCAGTGTCACGTGTCATCAGTGCCACGTATTAGTGCCATCTGTCATCAGTGCCACATCAGTGTCACGTTTCATCAGTGCCCCGTATTAGTGTCATCTGTCATCAGTGTCACGTGTCATTGTCCTGGTGCTCCAGGGCCTTCAAAAGTGTAATAGGTAGTCAACAAGTTAGATGTGTAATTTATGCTCCTAGAACAGTCTCTTCTATGGAACGGCGGATGTCAGCGGACACATGTCCATCCGATCCAATCCTGTTCGCCAAAAACAGACCGGTGGTGGTTCTATTCCCCATCTGTCTGGATGATCGGATGGAAATGGCCAGGTGGTCTGTTTCCATCTGATTGCCCCATAGAGGAGAGCAGGACTGTGCCCCTTCATCTGCCTGCTCCGTGGGGATCACTAGACAGATCTCCCGCTGAGCAGGCGGATTACGCTTCACGGAGGCTCTCGTGTGAAAGGGGCCTTAGGAAAGAACTGTTGAGATATCAGCCACCTGGGTAGTGCACAGCTTTCAATGAGACCAGTGATCCATAGACTTGCATTATAAGATTAGGCAGGCATATATTAGCAATGTGTACACTACAAATCAGGAGGCAGAGCCTGGGTATGCAATGAGCACATATGGCTGCCCCTTTGGAAATATAATTATATTTATAAAACATACTGTATATACTCGAGTATAAGCCGACCCGAATATAAGTCGAGGCACCTAATTTTACCACAAAAAAAATGGAAAACTTATTGACTCGAAATGCGCAGCTACTGCTTGCATGCTGTTTGCATACTGTTTTGCTACTGTTTGCATGCCTCACTGTGCCCATTTGCAGCCATAGGTGCCCCGAACTTCAAACTTGGTAGTTAAGGGTTCCTAGATGCCCCCTAGCTGCAGACAAATTTGGGGTCTCTGGACCCAAAGGGTCCCGAATTGACATTGCTGCAGGTGGACACAATTGACAGACTTTGGGGCCCCGTATCTCGGGGCCACTTGGTGCTAGGAACCCCAAAGTTGGTGTGCAAAGTTGGTGGGGAACTAGCACTACAACATATCCAAAGATGGGGTTCCTAGCACCAAGTGGCCCAGAGATACGGGGCCCCAAAATTGGTTCAGAAAATGTCAAGCACTTCTGCAGCAGAGAATGACATTTTCCAACCCGACTTAGTGACTACAAAAGTAGGTCATATATAGTGCTTCCCCCTTAAAGGCGTTAGGCGCACCAGATGTTCGATCTTGTCTCTTTTACGGGGCCCCAAAGTCGGGTCAGAAAATGTCATTCTCTGCTGCAGAAAAGTGATTGACTCAAGTATAAGCCGAGGGGGGCATTTTCAGCACAAAAAATGTGCTGGAAAAACTTGGCTTATACTCGAGTATATACGGTATATAAAAACAGGTTTATAAATATTAACTCACATCCAGCTCTACATACATGTATAGCTTAAAATCATTTTAGACTAATTTAGTGAGACTTGGTTTACATGCTATTTTTTTTTGAGAAATATGAAGTCTATATTTAGTTTTGATTGCAATGGTAAAGTTGAGTAGTAATTGTATTTATTATGGATGCTTTATTCCTGCATTTCTAGGTCATATCGCTGGTGATGGTGGGAATTGGAGTGTATGCTAGACTCTTGAAACATGCTGGTGAGTGGTGGAAACATCAGAATTTTTTCTTTTCATGTTTCTTGTATTCACTGGGAAGCTCTTGTTGGACACACACAGTGAAATTTTACTATGATATTATCTCTGTGTTTATATTAAGCCTGCATGTCTTTAAAACAGGAAACTGGGTTGATGTCATGAAGCTGGATCAGTAACCCTTTGCTTTTTTTCTGAATACTCATGCAGAAAATATTTATAAGACCTTAATCCCACTTTTGGTTCTACAGAGGTACAGTTAAAGAGTATATAAACCGATGACAACCAGTAAGAAATAACCTTTCTGCAAGGTACCCAGCAAAGCATATGTGCATGTGTGGGCATAAAAGCCTACCCTTTTGGTGCAGTATACATGCGTTGGGTGGTCAGAAGGGGGTTAAACATTATAAAATAAAAAAAAAAAAGGTAAACAGATAGATGCACTAAAAATGCATCACAGTGTTCCCTGACTGCAGCCGAAGACTGACATCTCCCTGAATGCTAAAATGGAGCATTCAGCATGCACCCAGTGTAAACGAGCCTTATGCTATGTACACACGATCAAACATTCCGACAACAAAACCGTGGATTTATTTTCTGACGGACGTTGGCTCGAACTTGTCTTGCATACACACGGTCACACAAATGTTGTTGGAAATTCTGAACGCGGTGACGTACAACGCGTACGCAGAGCCGAGAAAAATGAAGTTCATCAGCCAGTGCGGCTCTTCTGCTTGATTCTGAGCATGCGTGGACTTTTGTACGTCGGAATTGTGTGCACACGCGCAGAATTTCCGACAACAAGTCTTGTCTGAAAATTTGAGAACCTCTCAGACAGTTGTTGTCAGAAATTCAGACAGCAAATGTCCGATGGAGCATACACGCGGTCGGAATTTCCGACAACAAGCTCACATCCAACATTTGTTGCCGGAAAATCCTATCGTGTGTACGGCCCATCAGAGTGTTTTTAATTAAGAAAGTACAGATTTGTTTTAATACCCAGTACACTCTAAAAGCTAAACTCCAGGCAGATGGAACACTATGTCAGGGGTGTCATCATCATAAAATTCGAACCATAATAAAGTGCAAATCATTTGTGTGGCACCACATCCAAAAGAGAAATGCAGAACAATGTGGAGAAAACAGGGGGCTTTAAAGGTGACCACGTTGTAACCCCTTGTAAAAGAAGTAAGTACACTAAATATAAGTATAACATTACAAAATAATGGATGAGTATATAGATGTGTATAACACACCTATAAATTCCTGTGCTAATGGATGGGTAACTTATGAAAACATTGCCTTGTAAATGGGTGTGTGAACACTATAAATAAGGGTTGCTGCTCTCAAGTACATGTGCCTTTAAATGTGTAATCAGAGTAAGAGCGCTACCTCATGCTAAACTAATACATCAATACTACCATAACCAAAATAAAAACATTAATAATACCATTAACCATATAAATCCAAAATAATGATAATAGTCTATTGAAAATTCAAGTGTGTAAAGTTCAGTGCAGCTTCAACATTTTTCAATATGTGCAATATACTGTAAAGTGCCAAGTGCTGAAAAGATAATCCGTGCTCCTCTCTGTGTGCCCTCTTATGCCCCGTACACACGGTCAGAAATTCCGACGGAAAATGTCCGATAGGATCATGTTGTCGGAAAATCCGGCCTTGTGTGGGCTCCATCGGACTTTTTCTGTCAGAATTTCCGACAGAAAAAATTTGAGATCCTGCTCTCAAATTTTCCGACAACAAAGTCCCATCGGACTTTTTCCGATCGTGTGTAGAGAATTCTGACGGACAAAGTGCCACGCATGCTCAGATCAAATTACGAGACCAAAGCTATTGGCTACTAGCCTCTACGTATTTCCGTCGTACGCAACGAACGTCACCACGTTCAGAATGATCGGATTTTCCAACAACTTTGTCCGACCGTGGGTATGCAACACCAGTGTCGGACAAAATCCGTCTGAAAAAATCCTACGGATTTTGTGGTCGGAATTTCCGACCGTGTGTACGGGGCATTACTCACCAGAAATCCAGGACTCCCATAATCTCCCGTCTCACCGACCGGAAATTACATCACCACCCGAAGTCACCTAAAATAACAAAAGTTTATTCATAGTACAATATCATAAAAAGGTATAAAACCGTAAATAGCATATAAGGTCTCCAGTCCCCATAGGGACTATAGCTTGATAACCTGTTTCAACCCATCATAGATACATATAAACTGTAGTAGCATTATTCTTTTTGGGGGCCAGATAAACTCTTGGACCAGATACACACCTTTTGATCCATCCATTAAGCTCTATCTTACCACACATCTACCATCATATGGATTTGGACTATCTTTTTTTTGTTTAAACCTTGTTGTATCAACTACATATATTCCAATTTAATTTATACAAACAAACAGACTGCCCCCTTTTGGGGCCTCTCCAACAGCTGTTGTACCCCTGTTGTGTTGTCCCTAGGTACTGGGTGGGCCTGGTTCTTACCATTGAGACTAAGCACTGGACGCCTCGGATATATATATTTTTTACGACCTCCTGAAGAAGCCAACGATTGGTGAAACGCATGGAGATCAGAGACCAAGATCTACATTTCCTTCACACCAGCCGGTTTTACATATGCTAACTGAGGTTACATTTAATATGTATCTGTGATGTAATAGGGCTGGGTTGTGACAGGTTATCAAGCTATAGTCCCAATGGGGATGCTAGTTACATTTGTCATACCTTTTGATGATATTGTACTATGAATAAACTTTTGTAATTTTATACTTTTATATAGTGTAGTCACTTATTTTACCTGGGTTTACAACATGGTCACCTTTAAAGTCCTCTGTTTTCTCCACATTGTTCTGCTTGTCCCTCATAACAATCTACTTGTTCTGAATTTGTTTTGTTTTTTAGTTTTTTTAACCAAAACCATATTTTAATTTGTCCTATAGTGAAACTTGTTTGACAACAAGGCAGAGCTACAGTAATTTATCCATACAATTGCACACACTCATTTACACAGTCATTTACCCATACATGCGCAGCAACATACAGTGCCTTGAAAAAGTATTCATATCCCTTGAAATTTTCCACATTTTGTCATGTTACAACCAAAAACGTAAATATATTTTATTGGCATTTTATTTGATAGACCAACACAAAGTGGCACATAATTGTGAAGTGGAAGGAAAATGATAAATGGTTTTCAACATTTTTTACAAATAAATATGTGAAAAGTGTGAGGTGCATTTGTATTCAGCCCCCCTTTTTCTGCAATTACAGATGCAAGTCTTTTTGGGGATGTCTCTACCAGCTTTTCACATCTAGAGTGACATTTTTGCCCATTCTTTGTAAAATGGCTGAAGCTCTGTCTTATTGGATGAAGAGCATCTGTGAACAGCAATTTTTAAGTCTTACCACAGATTCTCAATAGGATTTAGGTCTGGACTTTGACTGGGTCATTCTAACACATAAATATGCTTTGATCTAAACCATTCCATTGTAGCTCTGGCTGTATGTTTAGGGTCGTTGTACTGCTGGAAGGTGAGCCTCCTCCCCGGTCTTAAGTCTTTTGCAGACTCAAACAGTTTTTCTATTAAGATTGCCCTGTATTTGACTCCATCCATCTTCCCATCAACTCTGACCAGCTTCCCTATCCCTGCTGAAGAAAAGCATCCCCACAAAATGATGCTTCCACCACCATGTTTCACAGTGGGGATGGTGTGCTCAGGGTGATGTGCAGTGTTAGTTTTCCATCATACATAGCGTTTTTGCTTTTAGGCCAAAAAGTAAAATTTTGGTCTCATCTGACCAGAGCACCTTCTTCCACATGTTTGCTGTGTCCCCCACATGGCTTCTTGCAAACTGCAAACGGGACTTCTAATGGCTTTCTTTCACCAATGGCTTTCTACTTGTTGCTCTTCCATAAAAAACAGCTTTGTGGAGTGCACGACTAATAGTTGTCCTGTAGACAGATTCTCCCACCTGAGCTTTGGATCTCTGCAGCTCCTCCAGAGTCACCATGGGCCTCTTGGTTGCTTCTCTGATTAATGCTCTCCTTGCCTGGCCTGTCAGTTTAGGTGGAAGGCCATGTCTTGGTAGGTTTGCAGTTGTGTCATACTCTTTCCATGTTCGGATGATGGATTGAACAGTGCTCTGTGAGATGTTTAAAGCTTGGGATATTTTTTTTATAACCTAACCCTGCTTTAAACTTCGCCACAACTTTATCCCTGACCTGTCTGGTGTATTCCTTTGCTTTCATGATGCTGTTTGTTCACTAAGATCCTCTAACAAAGCTCTGAGGGCTTCACAGAACAGCTGTATTTATACTGAGATTAAATTATACACAGGTGGACTTTATATACTAATTAGGTGACTTCTGAAGGCAATTGGTTGCACTAGATTTTAGTTAGGGGTATCAGAGTAAAGGAGGCTGAATACAAATGCACGCCACACTTTTCACATATTTATTTGTAAAAAAATTGGAAAACCATTTATCATTTCTCTTATATTCACCGACCGACACAGCTCCTCTCTTAGCCATTGGGTTGTTATGCCACCTTTAGGAGAATACTAGGCATTACTTGTTATGTAACACACAGAACTTTCCAGTTCCGCCCAGGGGGCGGTCCCTTGGGTAACAACCCCCCAGCCTGCCCTGCAGTCATCAGTTTTTTTTGCCTAGTGAAGGAGAAAGACCTAGGAACCCTGATGGGCCCATCGGTCTGTCTTTTTTCTGCAGAAGCTTGGTTTTTGCGCAAGATGATAGATCCTGTGATCTGCTATCAACAGCCGGCTGGGTGACAGGCTGGATACCCTTATCCTTGTAGTCTCCCCAGTCCGGCCATCGAGCGTGTGCAGGTCGCAGCTACGGCTCGGCAGGCCACGATGAAACCTCAGCTCCAGAGGTGGTCGGTGAGCTTTTATGCTCCGGGGCGTACATATGACCGGGCTACTGATGTCTGAGTCACAGTACGCCGAGGCCTAGCAGCTACCCTATACTGATTAGGAGTAGTCCTGCTGTGGAATGTCTCCCAGCTCTTCAGGATTGGTAAGTACAGCTCTCCCTGCCTCGGTGGGGCTGAGCAGCTGGGCATTCCCTGGGAGGTCGATTCGGGGGTCCCTCACCTCCCTCTCTTCTCTCCCTGTCCCCTCTCCCTCCCTGTATGCTGCTATGGGGTGTGTGTGTCTGTGCAGGGCTCTCACCTGGGGGTTTTTAGCGCTGGTTGTGTCCTGGGTCCTGTTTTCTATGTCCCTGGAGGTGCCTGTGAAGTGTTTGTCTCCTCATGGTTTCACATTCGGCGGCCATCTTGAGTGTGGGCATAGCTTCGGCGGCCATTTTCCCTGTGTTTTTTGTCAGCGGCCATTTTCCCTGTGTTTTTTGTCAGCGGCCATTTTCCCTGTGTTTTTGTCAGCGGCCATTTTCCAGAAGCCTGAAACACGTTTTTCACTGGTGCTCTAGCAGCAGCATGTGCTCCTGTGTTCTGGCGGCCATTTTCCCTGGATTTTCTTTGAGCCTGAACACACTACAGGACGGTTTCAGTGCTATTAGCAGCTGCTTCACCGACACAGGGCCGTTTTTTCTCTGCACCTGGGAGCTAACAGGGACTACAGGCACTACCTGCTGAACAGCGCAGAACTTTTCAGGGTGGTGAGTCTTGCGGGAAAGGGCCCCTCAGCCGGCAGCAGTAAGGAGGGTGGGACTGTCACTGTCCTAAGTCCCCTTTGGGTGGCAGACAGGGTAGGGTCAGCATGGCTTCAGAAACTGGTGTTTCTTCCCCCGAAATCCAGGCAATTGCAACCGGGTCGCCTGCAGACGGTGCAGTACCCTTGGACACCTTGTCGGCAGTCCTCAATTCGTTCGTTGCCAAGATGGAGGCGGTGCGTGGGCGCAAAGGTGCTAAAAAGCGGCCCATGCCCCCCCCCCGTCCTCTGGGGAGAGTTCAGACTCGGGACCCGCTGAGGCAGGTGGCCCCTGCTCTGTCATGTCAGAAGACGCTGACCAGGACCTTTCGGACAGTGAGGATGAGTCCCCGTCCGTGCGCGACAAAGCGCTTGTTGGAGCTCTTATAACGGCTGTGCGTGATACCCTGAAGATTCAGGAGCCAGCAGATTCCTCTGCTGAGGTAGCGGTCCCTTTTGGGTCCCGTAAGCCAGCCCGTTCTCCTAGGGTGTTCCCGTATCTGACTTATTTTGACAAGTTTATTTACAAGGAATGGGGTCGACCGCAACGGACCTTTTCGGTCCCCAAATACATGGCGGTGCGTTACCCTTTCGAGGAGAGCCTTCTCAAAAAAATGGTCGGCTCCTCCGGTCGTGGACCCCCCAGTATCCAGGTTAAACAAAGTAACCACGATCCCTGTAGAAGGGACTCCTGCCTTTAAGGATCCCACGGACAGGAAGGCCGAGGCAGTAGCTCGTTCCTTGTTTGGGGTGGTGGGGTCAGCCGTGCGACCAGTACTGGCATCCGCACTGGTGTCGCAGACACTAACTGAGTGGGCGAAACTGTTGCACCGCGAATTGGGTGAACAACAGGCCTCCCCGGTCTGCGTGGAACTAGCAGACCAATTAGTGCAAGGCCTTAAATAGGTTTGTGACGCGGCCCTGGATACTCTTCCCCTGTTATCCAGGGCTTCAGTGTCAGCAGTGGTGCTGAGGCGCTTGATTTGGTTAAAATGCTGGTCGGCTGACCAGGCATCCAAGAAAGCCCTGACGGATCTTCCCTTCCTTGGCGATCGGCTCTTTGGAGCCTCTTTAGATGACATTATTAAGAATGCCACAGGTGGTAAGAGTA
Source organism: Lithobates sylvaticus (assembly GCA_028564925.1). Lineage (NCBI taxonomy): Eukaryota > Metazoa > Chordata > Amphibia > Anura > Ranidae > Lithobates > Lithobates sylvaticus. The sequence continues at coordinate 482,646,440 of CM053029.1, read as the reverse complement.
CGCTACTCCCACAGGCCAGGAAGGCTAAGGAGCCACGCCGTAGGCAGGGACCCTCTTTTTCCGCTCATAAACGGCTTTTTCGTCCGCCCGGAGCTTCGGCAAAACGTCCCCAGTCCGACAGGCCGACCACGGAAGGACAGAAACGTCCCTGGAACCGCAAGCCTAACAAGCCTGCGAACAAGGGTGCTACCGCATGAAGGTTTTCCCCCACCCATGTCTCGGGTGGGGGGACGCCTTCGGGAATTTGCAGCCCGGTGGTCCGCCCGACTATCCGATCAATGGGTCTGCGACCTGATTTCCTGCGGCTACAAAATAGAGTTCCTCTCCTGGCCGCAGAACAGGTTCTTCCCCTCCAGCATACCCGTTTCCCCGGTTCGCCGGGAGGCCCTCTTGGGGGCAGTAAGAGACCTGCTGAATCGCGGGGTGATTGTGCCTGTTCCGAAATTGGAACATTTCCAAGGGTTCTACTCGAATCTGTTTGTAGTTTCCAAGAAGGGAGGGGTACGTCCAATACTGGACTTGAAAGCTCTCAACCACTTTGTGAAGGTGCAGAGGTTCAGAATGGAATCAGTTCGCTCGGTAGCCGCGGCACTCCATCAAGGGGACTTTCTGGCGTCCTTGGACATCCAGGATGCGTACCTGCACATACCCATATGCCTCCGGCATCAAAGGTTTCTGCGGTTTGCAGTCGGGGAAGCCCACTATCAGTTCGTGGCTCTCCCTTTTGGTTTAGCTTCAGCCCCCAGAGTCTTTACCAAAGTATTGGCTCCAGTTTTGGCATTGCTGCGGCAACGTGGGATCGCGATCGTGGGATACTTGGACGATCTCCTCCTGAGAGCATCTTCCGCCTCAGAGTTAGAGGAGGATGTTGCGATCACCGTACAGACCCTGCAAGAGTTTGGGTGGCTGTTAAACCTAAAGAAGTCGGTGGTAGTACCGACCCAGCATTTGGAGTACCTAGGCTTGATACTGGACTCCAGGGAAGCAAGAGTTTTTCTCCCTTCAGACAAGCTGCAGACTCTCAGAGTTGCAGTAAAACGGCTGATGGACCGCAAGCGGTCGTCACTTCGCTTCTGTATGCGAGTTCTGGGTCTCATGGTGGCCGCCTTCGAGGCAGTGCCGTATGCCCAGTTCCACACCAGAGTCCTACAGAAGGAGATTTTATCACAATGGGACAAATCTCAATTGACCCTGGATCGACTGATCCAGGTGAGCCAGCCAGTCAGAAATTCGCTGGTCTGGTGGCTGAGGTCCCCGGTGCTTCAATCCGGGAAGTCGTTCCTTCCTCTGAAATGGACAGTGATCACTACGGATGCCAGTCTATCCGGCTGGGGTGGAGTGATGGGGGTTCAGTCGGCTCAGGGCCTCTGGTCGACAGAGGAATCCAAATTGCCGATCAATCTGCTCGAGCTGAGGGCGATCAGGCTATGCCTCTCCACATGGTCAGTAAGACTGCAGGGGCGTCCGATCAGGATCCAGTCAGACAACGCCACTGCGGTGGCGTATGTGAATCACCAAGGAGGAACAAGAAGCGCAGCCGCCGCACAGGAGGTCGCTCACATACTTCGGTGGGCAGAGCGACATGTACCGGCCCTGTCGACCATTTACATCCCAGGAGTGGAGAACTGGCAGGCGGACTTTCTGAGTCGCCAAATGCTGGACCCAGGAGAATGGGCGTTACATCCGGAGGTGTTCAGGCTACTGTGCCTGCGGTGGGGCACACCAGACGTGGATCTTCTGGCCTCCCGTCTCAATCGGAAGGTGCCAAGATTCATGTCCAGGACAAGAGATCCGTGGGGTCAGTATCAGATGATCTATGCTTTTCCTCCGTTGAAGCTGCTACCACGTCTGCTCCGCAGAGTAGAAGTCGAGGGGATTCCAGTGATTCTGGTCGCTCCAGATTGGCCTCAGCGACCTTGGTACGCAGACCTAGTGCGCCTGGTGGCAGACGCCCCGTGGCGACTGCCATTAAGGGAGGACCTTCTGTCTCAAGGCCCGATTCTCCATCCTGCTTTACCATCGCTGGCTTTAACGGCATGGCTGTTGAGAGCCAGGTACTGCGGGACCGGGGACTGTCGGACTCGGTGATCCCCACTATGTTGGGAGCACGAAAATCTTCTTCTCGGAAGATATATCATCGCACCTGGAAGGCTTACATCTCCATGTGTGAAGAGAAAGGGTGGCATCCGCGCTCTTTTTCTATATCCAGAATCCTGCTTTTTCTTCAGCAAGGAGTAGACCAGAGGTTGGCATTAAGCACCATTAAAGGACAAATATCAGCCCTGGCTGTTTTTTTCCAGCGACCCCTGGCGTCTCACTCGTTAGTGAGTACCTTTGTTCAGGGGGTGCGACATGTGGTCCCTCCGGTGCGTCCACCGTTGCCTCCGTGGGATCTGAACCTGGTGTTATCGGCGCTTCAAAAACCGCCGTTTGAAAATATCAGGGAGATTCCTCTGTTGACTCTTTCCCAGAAAGTGGTTTTTCTAGTGGCTATCACATCAGCCAGGAGGGTTTCGGAGCTGGCGGCCTTGTCCTGCAAGTCTCCCCATATGGTTATCCACAAGGATAAGGTGGTGTTGCGTCCGGAACCATCTTTTCTGCCGAAGGTGGTCTCGACGTTTCACATCAATGAGGACATTGTGTTGCCATCCCTGTGTCCTAAGCCGACACATCCTAAGGAGGTGGCCCTTCATGCGTTGGATGTGGTTCGGGCTCTGAAGGTGTATTTGTCTGCCACAGCTCCCTTCCGGAAGTCAGACTCACTGTTTGTTTCGGTGGCTGGTCCAAAGAAAGGCATGGCGGTCTCTTCGGCCACCATGTCTAGGTGGATCAGACAGATCGTAGTACAAGCCTACACCTTAAAGGGGCAGGTGCCCCCCTTTCCGGTCACGGCCCACTCCACGAGGGCAATCGGAACGTCTTGGGCTTTCCGACACCAAGCGTCTGTCGCTCAAGTGTGTAAAGCGGCGACCTGGTCGTCTGTCCACACGTTTACTAAGTTCTACAAGGTAGACGCCAGTGCATCGGCTGATGCCTGTTTTGGGTGCAAAGTTTTGCAGGCGGCCGTATAGTTGCAATGAGTATGCAATACTTTTGTTTTTCCTGGTTTTCCGATGAAAAACACAGCACCGTTAAGTTAATGCACTGTTGCATTACATTCCGCAGTTTGGTGCGGTTGTGGGTAGTCACTCCTGTTGAGGGTACCCTGTTTTTGTGGTGGTTATCCACGCACTGTGGTTTTTTTTTGGTGGGTGAAGTTTCACTAGTTTCCACTGGCCTGGTGGATGAAGTTTTTGTGCTGTGTTTCCCACCCCTCGTTTGGCACTGCTTGGGGACGTCCCAATGGCTAAGAGAGGAGCTGTGTCGGTCGGTGAATATAAGAGAAAATAGGATTTTTTGTACTCACCGTAAAATCCTTTTCTCTGTAATTCACCGACCGACACAGCACCCGCCCCTCCTATTTTTTCTTTACGTTATACTGCTTGTTGACGTACTGATGACTGCAGGGCAGGCTGGGGGGTTGTTACCCAAGGGACCGCCCCCTGGGCGGAACTGGAAAGTTCTGTGTGTTACATAACAAGTAATGCCTAGTATTCTCCTAAAGGTGGCATAACAACCCAATGGCTAAGAGAGGAGCTGTGTCGGTCGGTGAATTACAGAGAAAAGGATTTTACGGTGAGTACAAAAAATCCTATTTTTCCTTCAACTGACACTTTGTGTTGGTCTATCACATAACCTTTCACAGCAGCATGAAGCCTTAACATATGAAAGTGTTACTGTTGCTACTGCATCTAATATTTTGCTTGTTAATCTTCCACAGAGGCTGCTATGGCTTGTCTTGCCATTGATCCTGCTTTACTACTTATAGCCATTGGTGTTTTGATGTTCCTTATTACCTTCTGTGGATGTATTGGATCTCTAAGAGAAAACATCTGCCTCCTTCAAACTGTAAGTTTCACAAATGAATGCAGCATAACTTTGATTGTGTACCATTTTCCTTTTCAAAAGATTTTCCCTGTGAATCTGGAATTTAATATTCAAAACAGCATCTTTCCCAATAAATTACAAATCAAAAGAATGCCAGCAAACTATTCAGAACTGCTCGATTCTGGCTAAAATGAGAATCACAATTTTTTTGCTTAGAAGATTACGATTCTCTCATGATTCTCGCAGCATAACATCTTTCACATTAAAACAAAAAAAATTGGGCTAAATTTACTGTTTCGTTTTTTTTTTTTATTCATTGAAGTGTATTTTTTCCCCAAAAAATTGCATTTGAAAGACCGCTGGGCAAATAGTGTGACATAAAATATTGTCGCAATTGACATTTTATTCCCTAGGCTCTAGAGGCTAAAATATATATAATGTTTGGGGGTTCCAAGTCATTTTCTTGCAAAAAAATATTGATTTTAACTTAAGAAACAAGTGTCAGAAAAAGATTTAGACTTTAAGTGGTTAAACTTCCTGTATTTACACCGTTGTTAAAAACTTGGCAGACTGCCTGGATTTTTTCTTTACACGCAGAAGGTTATCCCTTTGATCTAAGAAGGAAGAGTTAGTTACAATGTTTCATGTTAAAAACTTGGCAGACATCCTTTTGACAGCTGAGTGAGCAGATAAGGCTCTCCACTTGTTGTATGAAAGAATCGGCAAAATCTGCAATAGAGATCGCCAGGGTGGGTTGCATAGAGATCACGATTTTTTAACGATTAATTGTGCAGCTCTACTATCTATGCTCACAGTGTGTAGCATTGCAATGAAATCATTGGACTGATTGATTTCTCACATTGCACCCTGACAACAAGACAAGCAATTACTTTATTTGGCAAATCCCAAAATTCAGATCACAAATTTGAATATAGGGCCACATTTATTATCCTGGGTGTTCAGATAAAACTCAAACTGCAGTGTGAGCTGGAGTTTGGCTTCAATTTGTTAGTGTGTTACTGGCCAGATCACCAGGCAAAAACAAAGGGAAAAAGGCTAAACAAAATTAATGCAGCCACCACATCTAAGGATTGGTAAATTGCAATATATTACGTTTTTGATGTTGGGTTAAATGCGACTTTAAAAGAGACCTACTTACTTACCTAGGTGGATGTAGCATCGGTCCCCTGCCATCTCTAAGACCGAGAACTGAGGGATCAAAGACAACGGATCACTCAGTTCTTGATCTTCAGTGAACAGAGAGCAGTGACTGTCAGTCACCATCTCTCTGCTTTACCCTTCCAGTGCTCACTGGAGCGCCAGGCTGTGCAGAAGGCAGGAGTGTCTGGCTCAGGCTCTCAGAAGCTGGTCCGGCATCTGGGCGAATTACAACATTAAAGCAAGGATCGGCTGAGTGACGCCAACCGACAGCGGGCTTTAGCCCACTCTTGGATTATTCTAAGGTCACGGGAGTGCACAACTTAACTGCACTCCTGTGACCCAGGGGAGAAGTAGGACCAAAACAGCTGCATTTTGAAATTCATACTTTGAAGCAGATTCAACCACATTCACACTATAGCAATGTTTAGAGAGTCCAATTGGATTGTGGATACACCGAATTCTATTTTATCTAAACAAAGCTATACTGAAGAGCGTTAAACGTAGCTAAACATCCACTCTGGATGATACCATTGAGAATTCATAAGCTGCAAATCTAGATATTTAGAAATGTGCTCTGAACGCATTGTTATGCCCCATACACACGGTCGGAATTTCCGATGACTATTTCCGTCGGATCATTTCGGTTGGATTTTGTCCGAAGCTGGTGTTGCGTACACACGGTCGGACAATGTTGTCGGAATTTCCGGTCTTCTAGAACGCCGTGACGTAACTAGAAAAAAAAGAACGGGACTAGAAAAGGGAAGTTCAGCACCATGTCCGGCCCCCAATTGGGCTCCTTCTGCTGATTCCGTGTTTAACACGTGTTAGTAGAAGTTTGGTTACATTCGATTTGCGCTTTTCAGACTTCAGGCCCAGATCGTTACTGCTCTTGTCGGTGCGTATCTGTTTATCAGTGCGTGTAATCAGTTCGCATTTGTTGGTCATTGTGGCCTATATCTTGATATAGGACGCTTTGATTTTCACTGCTTATTGTCTGCTCGTTTCTGGTATTCATTTCGTTCTTTCAGGCCTTCCTGTTTATTTTGTTTATGACATCTAATAAAGGTTTTTCTTGGTTAAAGAAATACTTGCTTATGTGTTTTACTTCAAAAAGGACAGTTTATTTGTGAGTAGGCAGGTACATTTCACAAATCAGAAAGTCAAATTAACAAGGGGCACCAAACAACCTCCTAGTGAATTTAGCCAAAAAATACAAACGATAATAATGGTGTTGGGATAAGTTGAGACACACAAACCCCCCCCCCAAAAAAACATTACAGATAAAGGAAATCTGGATTAAAAAACAAACCACTATAAATGAAAAAAAAAATAAACATTTTTGAGATCTGACGAATAAAATAAATCTGGCCATTAAATCAGGAAAAAGAATAAAGAAAGAAGTTTGAGAGAAGTCAGTGTGAATATGAGCAGCTAAAAAAAATTCATTCTTCTTGCATTGTAAAGAAAAAGAGAATGCGCTGCATTAAACAAATTTTAACATTGCAGCGTGACGAATGTGCTCTGTCGATTAGGAACAGTAGTTTTACCTGACCGAGCGCTTCCGTCACAGAATTTCTTCTGAGCATGCGTGGCACTTTGTCCGTCGGACTAGGCTACACACGATCGGAATTTGCGTGATCGGACTTTGTTGTCGGAAAATTTGAGAGTCAGATGAAGCCCACACACGGTCGGACTTTCCGACAACATGGTCCGATAGGACATTTTCCGTCAGAAATTTCGACCATGTGTACGGGGCATTAGAGTGCATTGCCCTGCCACTTGGTGAACATAGGGACAATCGACACAGGGTTTGCACTAAGGCATAGTGCGGGGCTTCAGAGTGTTGTGACTGAGTGGAGAAACCTGGGTATCCAGTTTTCTCCAGCTTTTGTAATGCTGGATGAGGGTCAGGAGGTTGAGAGCTTCAAAGTGTCTTGGGTGTGACAAAGCCTTCAATCCTATGTCCAGGTCTTATTGGAGACTTGGAGGTTTTGTGTGTGTGCAAGGTTTGGGTAAAGATCAGGGCTCAGGCCAGGAGGTAGGTGTGCTTCTATTTAGGTAGGTGTGCTTCTGTTTTAAGACAGGTGTGTGATCCTGTTTGGAGACAGAGGTGCTCTACACATAAGAAAGCATGTGGAAGAGATTCTATGTTGGGCTGAGAGAGTTGAGGCAGGTATGCAAGTTTGGAAGACAGAGAGAGTCTGGGACACTGAGAAAGTCAGGACATCTAGGCGAGTCCAGGGGCCTAGAGGAATCATTAGGTCCCACAGGAGTGAGTCAGTGAGAAAGCCCAGGGGGTCAGGAGAATCATGAGGCCAGGATTGGGCCCACATAGCAGGGAGCTGTAATGAAAGGCTGAGTGAGCCAGAAGAGAGCTCAGAGTGCCAGGAGAGCTGGTGAGACGATCTGAGGGGCCAGTGACGAGAGCAGCGATGCTGCTGGAGAAAGACAGGTGGCTTGGTATTTTCGTGAACCTGTATTGCTGTGTGGAACTGAAACCCCTGCATGGACAAGTTTTGTGAACATTTAGCTTTTGTTTTAATAAAAGTGGGCTGGCAAGCCCTAAAAATCGAAGTTCGGACTGGCATGGTTCTCACTACTCAAATGCTTCTACCACTGAACTGAATTTCCCATATCAAAGTAAATAAACACCGTTTTGAAACTGCAAGTGTGAAATGTTTGGGCCTGTAGTTGCTTTTTTTTTTTTTTACTTTTGTGCATTTATTTTGATGTGTCCGATATTAAAATGATTTACTACTCTTATCCTCAGTTCTCCATCTGCCTGACAATAGTCTTTCTGCTGCAGCTGTCTGCGGGCATCGTGGGCTTTGTCTTCTCTGACAAGGTATTGTGGGATTTCTAAAATATATTTTCTTAGAAATAGATTTTCAGTTTTTTTACAGAGATTACTTTGTAGTTTCATCCTGCCTGCCAGGTGACACTTATGATAAGTAGTAAGCCTTTTGACTTTCCATTGTAAATAATATGTTCCAGAATTAGTAGCACAAGCTGGTAACATGCAGAGATATAGGATCACCAAAGCAAGTTCATGAATAGGTTAGCTGAGACTGGTCTGATACAATAGGAGTCAGAGGCAAGACATTTAGGTAGATGAGGTAAAAGGTTCATGAGAAATTCATAAATTGGGAGAAAAATGGATTGACGTAGCCCTGACAAATATACTACTGGGTGACTTCAAATTAGACCATGGATATTAGGGGATGTAAGATGAGTGCACATAAATGCGTCATCCAGCAACTGAACGGCCTTGCTTTCCACAGACTAGCACACATATATTGTGAATGCTCAGTATTCTACAGCAGGTTCTAACATTACCACATGCAGACTGGCCAGATCTACTCTAGCTTCATACTCAAGATGAGTAGCAGAATATCTTTTGAGGTGCAACTTGAAGTATGGCCATGCAGCGTATAAGAAAAAGCTTACTAAAATTACAACTTTATGGAAATAAAAATAAATTTTAATTTTCTATCTTCAATTACTAAAAATGTCAAAAGACTCACCATGCCTCTCATCAAATACTCTTGGAGTGGCTGCTTTCCAAAATGTGGTCATTGGCTTAGTGATTGTCTTGTCTCTTCAGGGCCCCTGAAAATAAGATGGGTGCTCAGGAAATCAGATGTGTAATTTACACCCTTGAAAGCCTGATGGGGCTCCTCCTCTATGCAGCTAGGCTGCACAAAAGTCTCACATATGTGATATCCCCATAGTCGAGAAGAGTAGCAGAATGTATTTTGGTGTAAAATTGTAAGTAGGACTATGCTGTGTTTGAGAAATATGTTATTAAAATGAAAAGTTTGTGTAAAAAAAATCAAATTTAACCTAATTTCACAAATTTTGCCAAAAATTTGCTAAAATTATGAGATTTGTGAAATGCTCGCCATGGGGGTTATTTACTAAAGGCAAATCCACTTTGCACTAGAAGTGCAAAGTGCACTTGAAATTGCACTTGGAAGTGCAGTCGCTGTAGATCCGAGGGGGACATGCAAGGAAAATAATAAACAGCATTTTAGCTTGCACATGATTGGATGATAAAATCAGAAGAGCTTCCCCTCATTTCAGATCTACCCCTCAGATTTACAGCGACTGCACTTCCAAGTGCACTTTCGGTGCAATTTCAAGTGCAGTTTGCACTTGTAGTGCAAAGTTGATTTACCTTTCGTAAATTACCCCCCATGTCTCTTAATTATTACTTTGGGGTGTCCACTCTCCAAAAGTAGGTCATTTTGGGGGTGTTAATACTGTCCTGGCATTTTAGGGTTTTAAGAAATGCGATAGGCAGTCGGGACACCAGAACTGATACATTTTTAAATATATATACTTAGAGTTTGTAGACTCTATAACTTTCACACAGACTGACTAATATACACTTGCACTTATTTCATCTGTTTTAGAACATTTTTCAGAATGCTTTGTTTTTTTTTTTCTTTCTTTATATTAAAAAAAAACCCAGTGGTGATTAAAAACCACCAAAAGAAAGCTCCATCTGTCTCAAAAAAAATGTATATAACATTTAATTTGGTGTTGCATTACCAAGTAATTGTCAGTCAGAGTATCACAGTTCTGAAAACTGAAAAATGGATTGGTAAATTCATAAAGGGGGTCAAACATCCTGAAATAGGGGAGCAGGCATGTGCTTCCCAGTATTGCTTATCTCAGGGGAGAACACGAATGCTTTGTGCTAGGTTTACATGACTGATCATTGTGCTTTACCAGCAGATGTCTTCTTGCCACCATAGGGATAAGATTGTCACCAAGAACTGTCATCTTACATTGATAGGCTGTATAAAATGTATGTATAACTAAAGCCTTTTATTTTGGATAGAGCAGGGGGTTTTTGCTGTCTGCTCGAGGAGATTTTCCTTCACTTCCTGTCTGGGAGACAACAGGAAATGAGTGGAAATCTCTAAAAACTAAGTGATTGTCCTTGGAACAGTTGTTCCTATTGGAAAATGTACACTCACCTACTGTTCTGGGGGCAACTGAAACATTTTGGATTCCCCATGTCTTTGCTAATGGTTACCTAGACAAATAGCAAGAGCAAATCTACCCAGTGGAGGCATAGGCAGATATTAATACAATTCTTACCATCTGAATTTGGCATCAAATGTATCCATCTGTTCAGGAAATGCCAAGTGTACACAGAAACACTTATCCAGGTGTCTGTCCTTTCTAACAGAGCCAAAGTATGCTTAGGGCAGCTTAACAGTTCACCAGTATTAAAAACCATTTCACCATCTGTTTCGAAATGTTTATTGTACTAAATGTGTACTGTAACAATCTCACATTGCTTTATGTGAGTCGAGTTATAAATTTCGAAAAGTAATGCTTACTACTACTACTACTACTACTACTACTACTACTACTACTACTATATTCTGCAACAACCTATGTTGTAAGTTTTTGTACATTTTTTTTTTTTTGTTTTCTACCAGAATGTACAGTTGTGTTTATAAGTTTACATACCCTGGCAGGATTTATGATTTATTGGCTATTTTTCAGAGAATATGAATGATAATAGAAAAACTTTTCATTCACTCATGGTTAGTGTTTGGCTGAAGCCATTTATTATCAGTCAACTGTGTTTACTCTTTTTAAATCATAATCGCAACAGAAATTACCCAAATTACCCTGATCAAAAGTTTACATACCATGTATTGCCCACTTTAACATCAATGACAGCTTGAAGTCTTTTGTGGTATTTGTGGATGAGGCTCTTTATCTTCTCAGATGGTAAAGCTGCCCATTCCTCTTGGAAAAACGCCTCCAGGTCCTATAATTTCCTGGGCTGTCTTGCATGAACTGCATGTTTGAGATCTCCCCAGAGTGGCTCAATGATATTGAGGTCAGGAGACTGAGATGGTCACTCCAGAACCTTCACTTGATTCTGCTGTAGCCAATGACAAGTCAATTTGGCCTTTTGTTTTGGATCATTGTCATGTTGGAATGTCCAAGTACATCCCATGCGCAGCTTCCTGGCTGATGAATGCAAATGTTACTCCTGTATTTTATGATAACATACTGCAATCACCTTGCCATCAATTTTGACCAAATTTCCTGTGCCGTTGTAGCTCACACATCCCCAAAACATCAGCGATCCACCTCCGTGTTTCATAGTAAGAATGGTGTACCTGTCATCATAGGCCTTGTTGACTCCTTTCCAAATGTAGCATTTATGGTTGTGGCCAAAAAGCTAAATTTTGGTCTCATCACTCCAAATGACTTTGTGCCAGAAGGTTTGAGGCTTGTCTCTGTGCTGTTTGGCATATTGTAAGCTGGATACTTTTGCGTAGTAATGGCTTTCTTCTGGCGACTCGACCATGCAGCCCATCTTTCTTCAAGTGCCTCCTTATTGTGCATCTTGAAACAGCCACACCACATGTTTTCAGAGAGTCCTGTATTTCACCTGAAGTTATTTGTGGGTTTTTCTTTGCATCCCAAACAATATTTACCTGGCAGTTGTGGCTGACATTTTAGTTGGTCTACCTGACCTTGGTTTGGTTTCAACAGAGCCCCTCATTTTCCACTTCTTGATTAGAGTTTGAACACTGCTGATTGGCATTTTCAATTCCTTGCTTATCTTTTTATATCCTTTTCCTGTTTTATACAGTTCAACTACCTTTTCCCGCAGATCCTTAGTAAACACAGTTGATTGATAATAAATGGCTTCAGCCAAACACTAACCATGAATGAAAGAAATGTTTTTGTGTTATCATTCATATTCTCTGAAAAATGGAAATCATAAATTCTGCCAGGGTATGTAAACCTATGAGCACAACTGTATGTTTGATCTGTCTATTCAATAACTACATCCTGTGCAAATGTGTCCAGGCAGATCTTGTAGATTACATCACTGGATGATTAGGAAACACCCACTACTTGTACAAATATTTGATATGTGAAACATGCGTTAAAAGGATGGTATTTATATTATTGCTAACATAATATGTACATTACCCACTTAGATAAAGCAGGACCAAGCCTAACTTCTAAGATATGAAATATTTTGCTCTTTAGTGGTTTAGTTCCTAAGTAGCTATAGTAATCATAGTTGATACCAAATAAATAGAAATGTGAGTAGCGCTAACCCAATGGTGCATTAATAATACAGTGCATAAATACTGGATAACCCTATGGTGTAGGATCAAAAAACAATTGGAATGAACCTGTAAGTATGAATACCTGTGAAAACTTACAAAAAATATGTGACTAAATATGCAATCAAATGCAACAATCTCTCATGGTAGTTGCACGCAAAAAAACATTTTAAGTGAATAATGAATGTGAAATAAAATAAAATAAAATTGAATATATAAGTCCATGAAGTCCTCATGAAACGTAAATCTTCACACAGATTACACCCGTGCAGTAAGTGTTGAAAGATATAACAAGAATCAATCCATTTCTGTGAGTGATCAAATAAATCTTCCAGACTGTTCAAAGATACTCCACCACCAAGATAAAGATTAAGAGTTACTTCTTACCAGAAGTGAATGACACCCCACTACAGGGTGTCAAACAAGCCTGTATAAAGATATCCCTCCTTGCATTTTCCTGGAGATGTGACAGATGCCTGCAGCCTCTGAATCCACTTCACGGCTCAGCTCTCCAAGGGGTGTTTAGGATTTTGAATCAGCACATAAAAGAAATGGAGGGGGGGCTCGCATAGTGTAAAACCAGGGTGTTTATTCAAAATAAAAAAACTAGTTGCACTTACATCAAAGACAAGCAGTTCAGGCCTTTAAGCGTGGTGCGCCGGCCGGACACACCAATACACAGACCCGTCCTCCCAAACATCCGATAATCAAAGTCGAGGTGGCGTCAGCGCGTCGCTCCGCCCTACCGGTTTCGCAATAGAGTTGCGTCGTCCAGGGGCGCCTGGACGACGCAACTCTATTGCGAAACCGGTAGGGCGGAGCGACGCGCTGACGTCATTTTAACCAATGAAAGTTAGCCAAGGTGTGATGTCCTAAGCAGCAATGTAGAAGAGAAAAATGTAGTTTGGACTTTTGCCACGGTGGTCATTGACAAGGATAATGGAATCAAAAAGTTTTAAAATGTCTCCTAATATGTAGATACTAAAATGCCTTCAGGTGCAATCTTGGTACTTACAACAGTACAGCAAATGTGGAATTCACTTAAAGTGGTTCTAAAGCCTGAAGTTTTTTTTACCTTTAATACATTCTCTGCATTAGGGTAAAAAAAAAACTTCTGTGTACAGTTTCCCCCCCAGCCCCACCTTATACTTACTCAAGCCCAATCTCGATCCAGCTCTGTGCTGGAGAGCAGCATCTCTCTCTGCTCCCTCCCTCCTCATAGACTTAAAGACAACAGTGGCAGCTATTGGCTCCTGCTGCTGTCAGTCACAGCCAGTGAGCGGGGGTGGGGCCAAGCCCTACTTTGTATGTCAATGGACACACAGAGCCAAGTGGCCCCATAGCTGCTTGCTATGGGGGCACTTGGCAGGTGGGAGGAGCCAGGAGTGTTGATGGGGGACCCAAGAAGAAAAGGATCAAGGTTGCTCTGTACAAAACCATAGCACAGAGCAGATAACTACAACATGTTTGTTATTTAAAAAGAAAATTAAATTCGGACCTTTACAATCACTTACAGCAGTGGTCTCCAAACTGCGGCCCTTTGCTTGCTTTTATGTGGCCCTTGGGGTGCTCTTTTATTCAACAACAACAATGGAGGGCACAATGCCTACCAGTGACATTAACGATGGAGCATAGTTCCTCCCAAGGACACCAACAATGGGGCGCAATAACACCAATCATGGGGCACAATTCTTTCCAATATCACCAACAATGGGGCCCAATGACCCCAATAAAGGGGCACAATTCCTCCCAATAACACGAATGATGGGGAATTGATTTCCCCAGGATGCTGGGACATTTTGTACTCCCAATGGCCACAGTCTGGCCCCCCTAAAGTCTGGGGGACAGTAAATTGGCCCTTTATTTTGAGAATTTGGAGACCCCTGACTTACAGCTGGAGACTAGACCAATCCAAAAACTCAACTTGTAGTACATATACAAGATTTATAATTTTGCTGCTAATGCAAAAGCCCATAATGGAATTAGTAATATCAGTAATACTGAATGAAGCATTAAACTCCCATGGACGATTTTTACCTATAGGTAAGCCTATAGCAAGGCTTACCTATAGGTACAGTAAATATCTCCTAAACTTGCACCTTTTTAGAAGATATTTACATACTGTGCCGTTCCTTCAGAGGCCTGCGCCATGAAAAGCAGCTCCCGTGTGCATGTGCGGGAGTTCCATCATCGCGGCTTGTCCAATCAAAAGACTGGAGCCCGCCAAACTGGAAGGAAGACTGGGTGAGGATGGAAGCCCTGTCAGTGGTGACAGCGCACCACTAGAGGGTTTTGTTTTAAGGTGAGTTTCACATAATGTGCTAGTATGTAATGTGTACCAGCACATTAAAACTTTGCCTTGCAGGTTTAAACCAAAAAAAAACAAAAAACACTGCTTTAAAGTTATTAACTGTCTAATTAGTTGAATAACAAGCTTGAATTGTACCTTGAGCTTACCTTATGTAAGTTGACATCACAGATTTATGTATTAACACAGAACTTACATTTGTATCCTTTCCCCTGCATTCATCTCTAATTTATCACAGGCATTTTAACTGAAATGAAACACAAGCCAAAACCTTTTTCTGGTTTTGAATGTATTTGGGAGGTGTTTGATCCTCTGTCTAAATGCAATTGTTTTTTCTGTCCCCATTTCCCCTAAAATCTTGTCCTGGTGACATCCAGGACATTGTTTTTGGCTAAACTTCCCTATTCTCCTTCTAGACCTGCAGGGAATCCACAAATGACTGGCTCCCAGGCAGTGTTGGTCATCTTACTTTAAAAAAGTAATTTAGTTAAGTTACAAATTACTTCTCCCAAAAAGTAATTGCGTTAGTAACTCAGTTACTACATTGGAAAAGTAATTAGTTACGCAGCAAAGTAACTGACTTTTTTTTTAAATATTCTATACGTGTAACTAAGGGGCGGGTCTAGTATTACTGTAACCAAGGGGCGCATTTATTATTGTTATATATCGTGTAACCAAGGGGCTGCTCTATTATTACTCTAACCAATGGGCAGTTCTGTTATAGCGTGTAAGCAAGGGGCGGGTCTATTATTATTATATTGTGTAAGGGGTGGATTTCTAACGAAGAGGGCGAATGTTAAATTAATGGGCAGAGCTCGATATATAACAATAATAATAAATGCGCCCCTTGGTTACAGTAATACTAGACCCGCCCCTTAGTTACACGATAGACACCCCTTGCAGAGTAGCACGAGCATCATGAGGGTGCGGCATCGCCTCGTACAATTACATGTTAACTGCGCCTGCGCTGTGTAGAGTTCACTCAGAGCTGTTTAGGTTCGGCAATTTTCAGAAGCTCCGTAGTCCTTCGTACTGCGCAAGTGCTGCGCCTGCGCAGTACAGGGTGTCCTTATCCGGCGGGGGAACTTTTTTGGCAGGACACCGGAATTACACTACTGCCATCTAGTGACGGTAGATGTAATTGGGGTAACTAAGCCAAAGTAATGGGAACTGAGTTACCATGAGGGGAAAAGTAATCAGTTAGATTACTAGTTACCCTCTAAAGTAACTGAGTTACGTAACTCAGTTTATTTTAACTCAGTTACTTACATCACTGCTCCCAGGTGAATATTTCATAGGAATAAAGTCAAAAAGCATCCCACAGATGGGAACACACGGAGTTTAGCTAACATTACTGCCCTGTGGTCATCAGGACAAGAAATACATCGAAATTCACCGTGATAGAAAAAAGAATGTCAATGTTTCTGACCCTTTGCCTCTCACTCCTTTTATTTTTAAATAGATCAGCAAATACCAAAAAAAAAAATGTATAAAAGAAAAAAATTACTTTTTTCACTTTGGACAGCGAGACATTTAGATATTTCTAAAGATATTCATTTTGTAACATTACACACATAAGAACCCACTCATTGCTTAAGAATCCTTTAAACACAGCTGTGGATAGACTTGTATACTGCTGACAAAAACAGATGTACAGCATGAAAGATGCATCTAGATAATTAAAGGGGCAGTTTATGTTCTACAATACTTACAGGAAACCGGACATACCGTTGTGCTCTAGAGTTTGCATACCCTGGCAGAAATTGTGAAATTTTGGCATTTATATTGAAAATATGACTAATCATGCCAAAATTTTTTATTTTATTAAAGGATAATAATCACATGAAGCTATTTATTATCACATAGTTTTTTGGTTCCTTTTAAAATCATAATGATAACAGAAATCACCCAAATGGCCCTGATGCAAGGAATACATACCCTGGAATGTTTGGAATTGGTACAGACACAGAAGGTGGCACACACAGGCAAGGTTAATTTCTCACATTTGTGGCTTTTTAAATCACAATTAGCCCCCGTACACACGGTCGGAAAATCCGACCACAAAATCCATCAGCTTTTTTCCAAGGGACAGGTCGGGTGTAGAGAAGCTCCTGTATGTGTGCGAGTCAGCAGGCTGCTGCTCTGTCATGAGCTGACATTGGGCTATTTGCTGCCACCTCTGGCCACTTCCTGCATGTGCACCCCTCTGCATGTGGAAGCAAGAGCTGGGACTAGGATCACCTTACAAGTAAGGGCTGTTGTGTGGGGGGTTGGGGGGGACTGTGTGTGTGTCTATGTACATGTCTTGTTGGTGTACATGCTTGTGAGTGTGTACATGTCTCTGTGTGTACTGTACATGTCTCTGTGTGTACTGTACATGTCTCTGTGTGTACATGCCTGTGTGAGTACATGTCTCTGTGTGTGTGTGTGTGCGTGTACATGTCTGTGTGTGTACAGGCCTGTGTGTATGTACATGCATGTCATATATACACAGGTGAGGGGGGCTGAGAGCGTACAGGTGTGAGGGGGGGCTGAGAGCGTACAGGTGTGAGGGGGGGCTGAGAGCGTACAGGTGTGAGGGGGGCTGAGAGCGTACAGGTGTGAGGGGGGCTGAGAGCGTACAGGTTTGAGGGAGGCTGAGAGCGTACAGGTGTGAGGGGGGCTGAGAGCGTACAGGTGTGAGGGGGGCTGAGAGCGTACAGGTGTGAGGGGGGCTGAGAGCGTACAGGTGTGAGGGGGGCTGAGAGCGTACAGGTGTGAGGGGGGCTGAGAGCGTACAGGTGTGAGGGGGGCTGAGAGCGTACAGGTGTGAGGGGGGCTGAGAGCGTACAGGTGTGAGGGGGGCTGAGAGCGTACAGGTATGAGGGAGGCTGAGAGCGTACAGGTGTGAGGGGGGGCTGGGAGCGTACAGGTGTGAGGGGGGGCTGAGAGTGTACAGGTATAAAGGGGGCTGGGAGCGTACAGGTGTGAGGGGGACTGGCAGCGTACAGGTGTGAGGGGGGCTGGCAGCGTACAGGTGTGAGGGGGGCTGGCAGCGTACAGGTGTGAGGGGGGCTGAGAGCGTACAGGTGTGAGGGGGGCTGAGAGCGTACAGGTGTGAGGGGGGCTGAGAGCGTACAGGTGTGAGGGGGGCTGAGAGCGTACAGGTGTGAGGGGGGCTCAGAGAGTACAGGTGTGAGGGGGGCTCAGAGAGTACAGGTGTGAGGGGGGCTGAGAGCGTACAGGTGTGAGGGGGGCTCAGAGAGTACAGGTGTGAGGGGGGCTCAGAGAGTACAGGTGTGAGGGGGGCTCAGAGAGTACAGGTGTGAGGGGGCTCAGAGAGTACAGGTGTGAGGGGGGCTGAGAGTGTACAGGTGTGAGGGGGGCTCAGAGAGTACAGGTGTGAGGGGGCTCAGAGAGTACAGATGAGAGGGGGCTGAGAGCATACAGGTGTGAGGGGGGCTGAGAGTGTACAGGTGTGAGGGGGGCTCAGAGAGTACAGGTGTGAGGGGGGCTCAGAGAGTACAGATGAGAGGGGGCTGAGAGCATACAGGTGTGAGGGGGGCTCAGAGAGTACAGATGAGAGGGGGCTGAGAGCATACAGGTGTGAGGGGGGCTGAGAGCGTACAGGTGTGAGGGGGGCTGAGAGCGTACAGGTGTGAGGGGGGCTGAGAGCGTACAGGTGTGAGGGGGGCTGAGAGCGTACAGGGTGAGGGGGGCTGAGAGAGCGTACAGGTGTGAGGGGGGCTGAGAGCGTACAGGTATGAGGGAGGCTGAGAGCGTACAGGTGTGAGGGGGGGCTGGGAGCGTACAGGTGTGAGGGGGGGCTGAGAGTGTACAGGTATAAAGGGGGCTGGGAGCGTACAGGTGTGAGGGGGACTGGCAGCGTACAGGTGTGAGGGGGGCTGGCAGCGTACAGGTGTGAGGGGGGCTGGCAGCGTACAGGTGTGAGGGGGGCTGAGAGCGTACAGGTGTGAGGGGGGCTGAGAGCGTACAGGTGTGAGGGGGGCTGAGAGCGTACAGGTGTGAGGGGGGCTGAGAGCGTACAGGTGTGAGGGGGGCTCAGAGAGTACAGGTGTGAGGGGGGCTCAGAGAGTACAGGTGTGAGGGGGGCTGAGAGCGTACAGGTGTGAGGGGGGCTCAGAGAGTACAGGTGTGAGGGGGGCTCAGAGAGTACAGGTGTGAGGGGGGCTCAGAGAGTACAGGTGTGGGGGGCTGAGAGTGTACAGGTGTGAGGGGGGCTCAGAGAGTACAGGTGTGAGGGGGGCTCAGAGAGTACAGATGAGAGGGGGCTGAGAGCATACAGGTGTGAGGGGGGCTCAGAGAGTACAGGTGTGAGGGGGCTGAGGCACTGAAGGACTTTGTGGGACGGCAAGTGGGCGGGACCCTGGGGAATGTTGGTGGTCAGGCTGGGGGGGTCCCAGGCTTAAAGCTGTATAAGGGGCCCCACATTTTCTGATGGCTGCCCTGCACACTAGGGTTACAGATGAATTGGAAAATTATATTTTACACGTATGAAGATGGTTCTCAGTTTACAAAAAAAGTACTCAGCGTCACACAGGCTGACAACCCTCAGTAAAAACCTTACACGATCACAATTTAAGATTCCGCTATCCTTTTCTGAGTACTAACTCTAGTAATAGGGAGAGCAATCCACAGCAGGGTGATTCCTAATACTTACAGTGAGAGCAAAAAGTATTTGATCCGCTGCTCATTTTCTACGTTTGCCCACTGACAAAGAAATGATCAGTCTACAATTTTAATGGTAGGTTTATTTTAACAGTGAGAGACAGAACAACAAAAATATACAGAAAAACACATTTCAAAAAAGTTATAAATTGATTTGCATTTTAATAAGTGAAATAAGTATTTGATCCCATATCAAGATTTCTGGCTCTCAGGTGTCTCTATACAGGCTCTATACAGGTAACGAGCTGAGATTAGGAGCACTCTCTTAAAGAGAGTGCTCCTTATCTCAGCTTGTTACCTGTATAAAAGACACCTGTCCACAGAAGCAATCAATCGTTCAGATTCTAATCTTTCTACCATGGTCAACGCCAAATAGCTGTCCAAGGATGTCAGGGACAAGATTGTAGACCTACACAAGGCTGGAATGGGCTACAAGACCATCGCCAAGCAGCTTGGTGAGAGGGTGACAACAGTTGGTGCGATTATCCACAAATGGAAAAAACACATAATGACTGTCACTCTCCCTCAGTCTGGGGCTCCATGCAAGATCTCACCTCGTGGAGTTTCAGTGATCATGAGAACGGTGAGTAATCAGCCCAGAACTACACGGAAGAATCCTGTCAATGATCTCAAGGCAGCTGGGACCATAGTCACCAAGAGAAACAATAGGTAACACACTACGCTGTGAAGGACTGAAATCCTGCAGTGCCCACAAGGTCCCCCTGCTCAAGAAAGTACACGTACAGGCCCATCTGATGTTTGCTAATGAACATCTAAATGATTCAGAGGAGAACTAGGTGAAAGTGTTGTGGTCAGATGAGACCAAAATCTAGCTCTTTGGCATCAACTCAACTCACCGTGTTTGGAGGAGGAGGAATGCTGCCTATGGCCCCAATAACACCATCCCCACCGTCAAACATGGAGGTGGAAACATTATGCTTTGGGGGTGTTTTTCTGCTAATGGGACATGACAACTTCACTGCATCAAGGGGACCATGGGCAGGGCCATGTACCATTAAATCTTGGGTGAGAACCTCCTTCCCTCAGCCAGGGCATTGAAAATTGGTCGTGTATGGGTATTCCAGCATGACAATGACCCAAAACACACAGCCAAGGCAACAAAGGAGTGGCTCAAAAAAAGCACATTAAGGTCCTGGAGTGGCCTAGTCAGTCTCCAGACCTTAATCCCATAGAAAATATGTGGAGAGAGCTGAAGGTTCGAGTTACCAAACGTCAGCCTGGACACCTTAAGGACTTGGAGAGGATATACAAAGAGGAGTGGGAAAAAATACCTCCTGAGATGTGGGCAAACCTGGTGGCCAACTAGAAGAAACGTCTGATCTCTGTGATTGCCAACAAGGGTTTTTCCAACAAGTACTAAGTCATGTTTTGCAAAGGGGTCAAATACTTATTTCACTCATTAAAATGTAAATCAATTTATAACTTTTTGGAAATGTGTTTTTCTTGATTTTTTTTTTTGTTATTCTGTCTCTCCCTGGTAAAATAAACCTAGCATTACAATTACAATAGACTGATCTTTTCTTTATCAGTGCGAAAATGTACAAAATCAGCAGGGGGTCAAATCCTTTTTTCCCCCACTGTATCACTAACTCCACCATAGGTGTGCGTAACCTATTGCATTAGGGTGTGCACTCTAAAGCTCAAAAACACGTGTGTGTGTGTGTGTGTGTCTGTGTGTCTACATATACAGTATCTCACAAAAGTGAGTACACCCCTCCCGTTTTTGTAAATATTTTATTATATCTTTTCATGTGACAACACTGAAGAAATTACGACATATTGCTACAATGTAAAGTAGTGATTGTACAGCTTGTATAACAGTGTAAATTTGCTGTCCCCTCAAAATAACTCACACACAGCCATTAATGTCTAAACCGCTGGCAACAAAAGTGAGAGTACACCTCTAGGTGAAAATGTCCAAATTGGACTCAAAGTGTCAATATTTTGTGTGGCCACCATTATTTCCCAGCACTACCTTAACCCTCTTGGGCATGAAGTTCACCAGAGCTTCACAGGTTGCCACTGGAGTCCTCTTCCACTCCTCAATGATGACATTACAGAGCTGGTGGATGTTAGAGACCTTGCGCTCCTCTACCTTCCATTTGAGGATACCCCACAGATGCTCAATAGTGTTTAGGTCTAGAGACATGCTTGGCCAGTCCATCACCTTTACCCTCAGCTTCTTTAGCAAGGCAGTGGTGGTCTTGGAGGTGTGTCAGGGGTCATTATCATGTTGGAATACTGCCCTGCGGCCCAGTCTCCGAAAGGGAGGGGATCATGCTCTGCTTCAGTATGTCACAGTACATGTTGGCATTCATGGTTCCCTCAATGAACTGTAGCTCCCCAGTGCCGGCAGCACTCATGCAGCCCCAGACCATGACACTCCCACCACCATGCTTGACTGTAGGCAAGACACACTTGTCTTTGTATTCCTCGCCTGGTTGCCACCACACACGCTTGATACCATCTGAACCAAATATGTTTACCTTGGTCTCATCAGACCACAGGACATGGTTCCAGTATTCCATGTCCTTAGTCTGCTTGTCTTCAGCAAACTGTTTGCAGGCTTTCTTGTGCATCATCTTTAGAAGAGGTTTCCTTCTGGGATGACAGCCATGCAGACCAATTTGATGCAGTGTGCGGCATATGGTTTGAGCACTGACAAGGTGACCCCCCCCCCCCACCCCTTAAACCTCTGAAGTAATGCGGGCAGCACTAATACGTCTATTTCCCAAAGATAACCTCTGTATATGACGCTGAGCATGTGCACTGAACTACTTTGGTCGACCATGGCGTAACCTGTCCTGTTAAACCGTTGTATGGTCTTGCCCACCGTGCTGCAGCTCAGTTTCAGGGTCTTGGATATCTACTTATAGCCTAGGCTATCTTTATGTAGAGCAACAATTATTTTTTTCAGATCCTCAGTGAGTTCTTTACCATGAGGTGTCATGTTGAACTTCTAGTGACCAGTATGAGAGAGTGAGAGCGATGACACCAAATTTAACACACCTGCTCCCCATTTTACACCTGAGACATTATAACACAAACGAGTCACATGACACCGGGGAGGTAAAATGGCTAATTGGGCCCAATTTGGACATTGTCTCTTAGGGGTGTACTAATTTTTTGTTGCCATTGTTTAGACATTAAGGGCTGTGTGTTGAGTTATTTTAAGGGAACAGCTAATTTACACTGTTATACAAGCTGTACACTCACTTACATTGTAGCAAAGTAATTTTTTCAGTGTTGTCACATGAAAACATATTATAAAATATTTACAAAAAACGTGAGGGGTGTACTTTTGTGAGATACTGTATATGGCCCTGGCATATTAATCTCCCTGCTGGCACAGTAAAAAGGAAGTGCATAAGCACGTCTCTTATGGCAGAGCCGGTAAGAGGGAGATCTTTCCTCTCTTCCCACTGTCACATAGAGCAATAATGCTAATGTGCATGGGGTGATGAGGGTGTGCCCTGGCACATCTGGCTCACCCTGTGCGCATGACTTTGAACTCCTCTCCTCTTGGACCCTCACAGAATAGAAGTGAGCTTAACCCTGATCAGCTTTCTTTAGAAATGTTTAGGTTCCCAAAGCAGCCAGTTGGATGGCATTTTTTTCACCGTAACAAGACTGACCCCCAAAGTCATTCTATGGAATAGCATGGTGCAAGATTTCCATAATAAAGTCACCTCTACTTTTTACATAAAACAATATAAATACAACCCTTCGTTTAGCAAAATAATATTTTATTTCATATTTATACCCCAGTGTCACAAAAAGAGCTTTATTGTTCTGTTGTCTAATGCTTCAAGCTGTGTATTGTTTTCCATACCATGAAATGTTTCAATGTACAGTAGGTAGATATAGTATAATATTACCTAGTATTGCTGGAAGTGTCACAATGCATATGTGCCGTGTCTGTTGGATAACATAATGAGACATTAGTGATATGCATGTGAAGGGCCATTAGATATTCTTTAAGGACATGTGGCTGTATATTAGATAATATGTGTTGTGTTGCAGGCTCGGGGAAAAGTCAGTGAAGTGATTGGCAATGCTATTGTACACTATAGGGATGACCTGGACTTGCAGAATCTTATAGACTTTGGCCAAAAAGAGGTAAGTTTCCAGAAGTTTCGATATATAAACCTATATGAATGAATGAATGAATAATTTGTATAGCGCTACAATGCGAACCGAATCGCCTCAAGGCGCTGTAATTGGTGCTTTGTTGTCAAGCTTCTTATATATCAGATTGCAGCTGTTATTCAGAAATACTGTATATATTTCAATTGACTGTATTACAAATGACTATGACTTACGGCATTGGAAGAACAAAGACATCAGTGTATAATATGGATAGTGTCGTTTTGCGCAACCAGTGAGCACTATTTACCCTTTCACTGCCAGAGCAAATTATTTCATTTTTCATACACATCAAAATGTGCAAGTTTTGCTTCAAAGAATCCCAAAATGATTTTCTGAAAGCAGAGGACCTGTAGAATAAAATGACAGTAGTTGCAAATGCTTATCAAATCTATATTTTCAGTAACAAATAACCTAAATTAAATTTTAGATTGCATAAAATAATTATTTCAGTTAAAAATAAAATATGAGACTGTCAAGCTAAAAAATGGCAAATATAAAAAATCTTAAAATGATGTGTACCTGCAAAACGGTAAGAATTTATAATACCCATGGTTATTGATGCATTAAAAATCTTTTTAGGTTATCAGTTTAGAATTCACTGTAAATGTTGACTCTAGAATTATTATTCTCAGTCTGCACAGGTATGCCAATATGTTATGCTATAGGCGTTTGCGCGTGCGTGTTTATTCTAGGTGCACATACAGTATGAAGGTAGGGGTTTCACCACATTTTTTCTTATTTTTTATTTTATTTTATACTTAAAGCCAAATTCCAGCCGTACCTTCAGTTTTTCAGAGTTGCACAGGCTCATGTCCTGTCCTAATATTGTTTAGTTTGATTTAACTGCCCACTTCTCACAGTGTGCATTAAAAGTTCTAGGAAGTAAAAAAAAAAAAAAATGTCCCTGTCTCATTTCCTGGCTTGAGAATGTCCAGCGTTATTTAGGTTTTTCATCCCAATATTAAGGTCCCACCCTTTTCATTCATGAATTTAAGCTCTTTTTATCATGGAGCCTAGCTATGTATACAGTATATATACTTTTTTTTTTCTTAGTTACTTTATGGCATTTTTTTATGGTATTATTGCCCACAATGATCTCCAAGTTTTTTGGATGCCATCACCTCGCCTAATATATTGTCCTGTGTTTGCTGTTTTTTTCCATACAAGTTTAATTGCTGCGGGGGCATCTCCTACAAGGACTGGTCTCAGAATATATACTTCAACTGTTCATCGGAAAACCAAAGCAGAGAACGTTGTGCAGTGCCGTATTCCTGCTGCCTACTTGAGGAAGAGGAGGTATGTTTTGGTGTGCAATTAGGATGGATACATGGTCAAAGCTGGCAGTAGTTGTTGCTTTGGGGTGAAGGTTGTAACAAGTGTGGGAATCATCAGTACTTAACATCTGAAGCCCAGTGGAAATACATTGAGGACCAGTGCTTTAACCAGTTCAGGTCCACCTTATAGCAGTTTTACTGCTACAGTGTGGCACCAGATCACGTGTGTGTGTGTATAATGCATAGAATGCATTAAGGTGAAAAATCACGAGGGTTTACAACCCCTTTAAAGCCCCATACACACGGTCGGACTTTTTCATGGATTCTGTCCGATCGGACAATGTTGTTGAAAAATCAGACCGTGTGTATGCACCATCGGACAGTGTACGTCGGTTTGTCCGACGGACAAAGTCTTATCTCCTGCTGGAAAGATTTGCCGACAACACGGTCCGATCACACCAAATCCGATCGTGTGTACGGTTGTCCGACCGGACAAAGTGCTACGCATGCTCAGATCACATTACAAGACCAAAGCTATTGGCTACTAGCCTCTACGTAGTCCCGTCGTAGGCAACAAACGTCACCACGTTCAGAATGATCGGATTTTCCGACAACTTTGTCCGACCGTGTGTACGCAAAACCAACATCGGACAAAGTATGACGGACATGGTCCGACGGACCTGGTCCGCGGATTGTCCGACCGTGTGTATGGGGCTTAAGAGTGTTTGATAGAGATCACTGCGATAACAGGGCAATAGGGAAACACAAATTAGTGTCTGCAGGGACCCGTGGGCCCGCACAAAAAGTTTCAAAGAGCTGCAAGTTGGGCACCAGGGCTTTACATCCTTCTTGTGCTCTTGTATTTTTATTCTGTAACTAATATTCAGTTTCCCACACTTGTGAAAGCATAACAATTTGGCCCATCATTATGAAAGGCTGCTTCACTGCCCAATAGGGAAAAAAAATGGCAGAATGTGTATTAATTGTCAGGCTTTTATCTCAGACAGGTAATCCTGTTTTATTCTAGAGAAATGTTTCTAGAAGCATACAGGGTTATTGAGCGCTTTTTACAAATTGATATTCTAATGACCTATTTTTTAGCTGATCAAAATGATTTATTTATTTTTTTTATAATAATTTTTTATTGAAGTTTTAACAACATACAAAACACACACAACTTGAGTGCTTACAGTATATAAGGAAAATCGTGTGAAAGTAGTATAATTCTGCAATGTGAACATGATGCTTCAGTATAATACATTGTTAGGGTACATCTCGTTTCGCCCCAGTACATCCTGAGCGATATATCTTTTTGATCCCCTGCGGGGACCAGCTGAACAGTGGATATGTACCAGAGACCCCTGGTGTAGGGAGGGAGCAGAGCCCTGGTACGATATCTCAGTTCACCCCATCTTCTCAAGCTGTTTCGGGTTCAGCTAACCAAGTGCACCAGACTTTGTCATATTTCAGTGGGCATCCCCTTTGTGTATATGTGTCTTTGTATAAGGGAAGGCTGTTATTCACCAAGCGTTTCCATTGCTCTATGGAAGGGGGCTCAGGCTTTTTTCATTGCATAGCAATGTTCTTACGTGCGTAAAAGAGCTGCAGGCTAATCATCATGCATTTGGCAGTGGACGGCACAATGGTTTCTATGAGCCCCAGTATGCATACCTCCATAGCCAAAGGCACAGTGGTCAAGGTGACTTTGTTGATTAGACCTAGCACCACCTCCCAGTACTGTTGGACCTTTGGGCATCGCCAGAAAATGTGAGAAAAGTCCCCAGGTGAGGTGCCGGTTCTCCAACATTACGGAGAGTGAGAGGAATTCATCTTGTGAAGTCTGTTCGGGGTGAACTAGGCCCTATGGACAATTTTATATTGTACTAATCTGTCACGAATGGAGATTAGGGACCTAAAGGGGAAGTCCCATACATCGTCCTAGTCGTCATTGTCTAACGTGGGAATATCAGTCTGCCAGCTAGTCCAAAGTTTGTCGGTAGAGACACATAGATCAAGTACGAGTATAGGTGTGAGGTGGGTTTTTCATCACAGTTAAATCTGAGTGTTCTCTCTAGCTCTGACTGTGCAATGATGCACGAGGAATGTGGGAACTGCTCCGCAAATGCGCGGGACAGTTGTATATATTGGAATAGGTAGTGATTTGGCAAGTTGTATAGGGAGGACAGGCAAGAGAAGGGGAGTAGGGAATTTTGTGACACTATATGTGACATGAGCTTGACACCATATTTTGTCCACGCATAGGGGTCCGGGATCTTCTATATGTGGGGTAGGCTAGGGTTCAACCACATCGGGGCATTTGGGGAGATTTCAGACCGCTTACATTTTTCAATGACTAGTTCTGCCCACCATGCATGGAGGGGGTTAGAGGGTAGGGGGCCCGAGGGCCCCGGTAGAGAAGAAATTGAAGGGCTTCTAGTGAACCGACCACTGTGGCTTCCAGCACAGTTGACAAGTTCATTTTGTCCGGTTGTAGCCACCATGCCGCTGTCACCAACTGTGCGGAAAGGTAGTACTTGTAGCAGTCTGCAAACGCCATGCCCCCCTGTGTTTGTGGCCTTATTAAGGTTGTTAATCGGTATCTGGGTGGTGAGGGGCCCCATATGAAAGAGAAGAAAATGTGGTTCAGTTTTAAAAAAAAACGATTTGGGTATCCATTGTGGGGAATGTCAGAAGAGGTAGGTGAGCTTAGGATTAATCTTCATTTTAAGAAGGTTTACTCGTCCCCATAATGATAGGGGTAGGTTACTCCATGATTTGAGCTTCATCTGGGCCTCCAGAAGTACCGGGGTAAGATTTAGTGCTATAAAGTCTGATACCGAAATGGATATGTGGACCCTTAAATATTTGAAGGAGTCTACCCACCGGAGGGGGCTATCGGGGAGGGATGTGGATTTTGCTGCTCGATCAATCGGTGAACCTTAGGGACTTGGACCAATATACCCTAAGACCAGTGACCTCAGCAAAGGTGTCCAAGACTGTCAGTGCCCCCTGTAGCGATGGACCAGAATCATTAAGGAAAAGCAACATGTCGTCTGTGTACAGGGCTACCCTCTCCTCCAACAGCCCAATACGAAGACCTTGAATATGCGGTGAGGTGCGGAGTGCTTCCGCCACCAGTTCGATAGCAAGGGCGAATAGAGCTGGAGAAAGAGGGCAGCCCTGCCTGGTCCCCCTGAAGAGCCTGAAGGGGACAGACAGACCCCCGCCCAAGCGCACAGAGGAGGTGGGGCTTCTGTAAATCACCTGGAGTCATTTGATAAACAGCAGAGGAAAACCCATTCTGCGTAGTGTTTCCCACAAGAAGGGCCACTCAACCGTATCAAAGGCCTTTTCAACATCCAGGGAGGCCACCACCCGTGTTCCCCTGTTTAGATTTTGAGCATGTATGTTAGTGAAAAGCCTTCTGAGATTTACATCTGTGGATCTACGGGGCATAAAACATGTCTGGTCAGGGTCTATCACTGAGGGCAACATGGGATATAGCCGAAGGGCCAGAAGCTTAGTTAGAATTTTAAAGTCAGAGTTTAGTAATGCTATAGGTCGGTAGGATGCACAGGAAGTGGGGTCTTTGGGGGCCTTATAGATCAAAGTCAAGTAGGCATGGTACATGGATTCAGGTAAGCCTCTATCTGCCAGACATGTGGTATACAGTTGTGCTAGTAGGGGCACCAGAAGGTCTTCATGAGCCTTATAGAAGTCCATCGGGAGCCCGTCTGGTCCCAGCTCTTTGCCAGGAGGGAAGGATCGGATGGCCTTAATGACCTTCAAAGCCGTGAATGGTTGAACTAGGGTTTCTCTATCTTGATCAGACAGCCAGCCAAGCGCCAATGGATCCAGCAGGCTGTTTAGCGTCTTGGGCTGGAAATCTGAGGACAGGCCAGAGGAATATAAAGTTTCGTAGAATGTATTGAATGTCTGTAGAATATCCGAGGGGGGAGGACACCGTCCCACCCCCTGGGGTCTGTAAGGTGGGCACAAGAGTAAGAGGTTGGTCATGCTGGGCCATCATGGCCAGCAGACGACCATTCCTGTCGCCCTGTTCAAAGGCCTTCTGCTTTCCCTTATACATTTCAAGTCTTGTGACTTCAGTCAGATGTAACTGTAGTTCCCTCTGAGCTGCCATCAGCAGGTCAAAGTGAGCAGGGGTGGGGTCTGTAGCATATGTGTCGGTGTGTTCAGCGATTGCCTGCTGCAGTATTTGAGTCGTGTTTGATTGTTTTTTTTTTTATGTCAGCAATACAGGAAATGTACTGTCCCCTGGTGAAGGCTTTAAAGGCATCCCAGATATTGTCGGGAGAAGTTGACCCTATGTTTTTTTTCCCAAAACTCAGCTAGATATTTACTTCACTATACAGTATATCATAAATTCATTTGACACAAATAAATTAGCATATTTGTTGTCCTGTAGAACTCCATTCGTGATGTGCTATAAAAATTCCATCCTGTTTTTTTTCAGACCGTCATAAATACCATGTGTGGACATGGCATGCAAGCTTTAGACTATTTGGAAGCCGGAGAATATATTCACACCAATGGCTGCATTGACAAGCTGGTTAACTGGCTGCACAGTAACCTTTTTTTGCTGGGTGGGGTGGCCCTGGGACTGGCCATTCCTCAGGTAATGCATTTATTGTTTACATACTATATTTCAATTATGCTTAAAGTGATTGTTATTTTAATAATATTAAAAAATAAGTTTTACAAACATGTTATACTTACCTGCTCTGTGCAATAGTTTTGCACAGAGCAGCTCTGATTCTCCTCTTCTGGGGTCCCCCAGCGGTGCTCCAGACTCCACCCCCCCTGCCAAGTGATCCCATAGCAACCTGCTTGCTATGGGGGCACTCGTGCGTGCTCACTCACGAGCTGCCTCTGTGTGTCAATACGACACACACAACGCAGCTTGGCCCTGCCCCCCTCCCCCGCACCCTTGTCACTGGCTCTGATTGACAGCAGCGGAAGCCAATGGTTCCCGCTGTTGTATCTGAGCCAATGAGGAGAGAAACAGCCTCGGCTCTCGTGCACAATGCTGGATCGAGATTGGGCTCAGGTATGTATTTAGGGAGAGCTGCGGGGGGAGCAGCATGCAAAAGGTTTTTTAATTAAGGTAAAAAAACCTTCTGCCTTTACAACCACTTTAAAGCGGAGCTCCACCCAAAAGGGGAAGTTCCGATTTAAGGCCTTCACACCCCCCCCCCTCTTCAACAAATGGCACTTCTTTTTTTTCTGATGGGGGGGGGGCGGGTATCTGGTTTTGACAGTTGCGGTATCACCTAGGCGATCTGACCGGAAGCTCTCCTCTCCCCCTCCCTCCCAGCAGTCTTCTGGGACACGTAACAGGTCCCAGAAGACTGCAGGACCATTCACAATACGCAGCGTGACTCATGCATGTGCAGTGGGCACCCGGCTGTAAAGCCGCAAGTTGTCACAGCCGGGTGCCCATACTTGAAATGACGGGGAGAGAAATCCGTGGGAAGGGACGGCTCATGTGTGCACATCGCTGGATCGTCGGTCAGGTGAGTAAACGTTTGATAAAAGTCAGCAGCCACAGTTTTTGAAGCTGCTGAATTTTAATAAACAAAAAAACGACTGGAGCTCCTCTTTATGTTATGAATATTAATGTATTAATGCATGTAGTGCACCTTTTTCTGGTTCTTATGTATCTTTGTGTGTTAGGATTTACCTTCATGCATCATCCTGTACATTGGTTATGGAAAATGGACCTGGCTAAGAACTCTATGCTCTCCTTTGTTCCAGCATTTCACAGAGCACTCTTTGCTCTGATTGTATTTGTATGCCTTTCCAGCTTTAACTGGTACCCCTTTCCTTGGTGTAACTGCTATATACTATGTTCTATTCACATATAATGTTGTAAGCACAGGCTGATTACCAGTTGACACTGAGGACAGTTTTTTGAGTTATTAGGGCATATCACTAACTACTTACTTTGTGGTTATGACTAAGCCCTTATAGGCTGAAACGCGTCAACTGACGTTTGTTCACTGTGGCTATTCAATAAAATTAAGAAATTTTAAGAGCAACAACCAGAGTGCGGATAATTTTTTACACATTACTCTACTTAGCCAGTGACTGTGGATCGAGCACCTGGGAGCTCTGCTATCTATGTGGTGTATGGGTAGTAGCGCTGACTTTTCTGTTTATACTTTTTGTGCCTGGGATATGTCCAGACAGATATGTCCAGACATGGCTTTTATTCCAGAAGATTTGTACTTGCCATGATATGATTAAGAATAAGGAATATGTCACATTTTCCTATGTTATTCTAAAAGATAAGACAAACATCCATTCTTTAACCACTTAAGGACCAAGCCTGTTTTTCAGACTTGGTGTTTTCATGTTTAAAACAGTTTTTTTTTGCTAGAAAATTACCTAGAACCCCCAAACATTATACATTATATATTTTTTTTTTCTAACACCCTAGAAAATAAAATGGCGGTCATTGCAATACTTTTTTTTCACACCGTATTTGCGCAGCGGTCTTACAAGCGCATTTTTTTTGGGGAAAAAAAACACTTTTTTGAATAAAACCATAAGACAACAGTAAAATTAGCCCAATTTTTTTTATATTGTGAAAGATAATGTTACGCCGAGTAAATTGATACCCAACATGTCATGCTTCAAAATTGCGCCCGCTCGTGGAATGATGTCAAACTTTTACCCTCAAAAATCTCCATAAGCGTCATTTAAAAAATTCTACAGGTTGCATCTTTTGAGTTACAGAATTATAGTTCTCACTCTACCGATCGCGGCGATACCTCACATGTATGGTTTGACTACCGTTTTCATATGCGGGCGCTACTCACTTATGCGTTCGCTTCTGCGCGCAAGCTCGTCGGGACGAGATGTTTTAAACATTTTTTTGTTTGTTTTTCTTATTTATTTTACTTGAATTCATTATTTTTTACACTGTTTTTAAAAAAAAAAAATTGAACACTTTTATTCCTATTACAAGTAATGTAAACATCCCTTGTAATAGAAATAAGCGTGACAGGTCCTCTTAAATATGAGATCTGGGGTCAAAAAGTCCTCAGATCTCATATTTGGACTTAAATGCAAAAAAAAAAAAAAAAATTTAAAAAAATTTAATTTTAAAAAATTACATTAAAAAAAATGTTCCTTTTTAAGATGTGTTTTGACGTCGCTTCCACCCTCCTATGGTATAGAGACGAGTGGGGGCCATCTTAGCCTCACTCGTCTCCATACCCATCACGCAGCAGGACCCGATCGCCTCTGCCGCTACTGACGGCTCCGGTAAGCGGCGGAAGGCGCGGGAGAGCGGCGGGAGGGGGGGTGGCACCTCTCCCGCCACCGATAACGGTGATCTCGCGGTGAACCCGCCGCAGAGACCACCATTATCGTAAACGCGACCGCCTCCTGTAAAGAAGAATATCTCGGTTGTGGCAGCAGCTGCTGCCGTTACCGAGATATCCCTCTTCAAAGTGCTGACGTATATGTACATTAGGCAGTCGGCAAGTGGTTAAAGAATAGTAAGCTACATTTTTTAGGTCAAAAATATATGTGTATCTGTAGCTAAAAAGTCCTGCAGTTTGGGTTACTTGTGTATTCTTTACATTTCTTTAGAGATGTTGATACAATATTTGTGAACCAAATAATGAAGTTTGCTTAGTCTTATGTGAATCTATTCTTTAAAATCTTAGTAACATCTTTTTTTTTTTTTCCAAAGCTGGTTGGAATTCTCCTTTCACAGGTCTTGATTAACCAGATAAAAGACCAAATAAAACTTCAGAGGTATAACTTACAGCACCGGTCAGACCCTTGGTATTGACAAAGGGACAAATTTACTTCTGCTGGGTTAGCCCCCCATATCAAAATTTTTGAAAAAATCTTATGCAGTTTTTTTAGATCTTTGTTAGATCAGGTTAGATCAACCGTTGTTTATGTTAGATCCCACACAGAAGAAGCAATATTAACAGTTATTTGCTGGGGGGGCTAACCCGTCATCAGCCCCCCCTTATCAAAAAAATTACCAAACGGCTATTTTGGAAGCTATTTGTTAGATCTGGTAAGATCAAGTGTTTTTAACGTTAGATCTCACATAATTAGAGACTTATTAAGTGATTAATGAGGGGGGCTGCCCCCCCCCTTATCAAATTTTCTGGCCAAAAATCATTCAGGCTTTTCTTGTTAAAAAAAAAAAATCATTCAGGCTAATAGATATTCGTTAGATCAAGTGGTTTTAACATTAGATCTCACATAATTTCAGAGATATTCCACATCAAAATGGAGATATTAGGTGGTACATAAGGATGGGTTAGCCCCCCCTTATCAAATTCAGGCTAATAGATATTCATTAGATCCGGTAAGATCAAGTGGTTTTAACATTAGATCTCACATTAATTTCAGAGATATTCCACATAAAAATAGAGATATTAGGTGGTACATAAGGACAGGCTGCCCCCACATGCAATTTTCTGACCAAAAATCATTCAGGCTAATAGATATTCATTAGATCCGGTAAGATCAAGTGGTTCCAACGTTAGATCTCACATAATTTCAGAGATATTCCACATCAAACGTTTTAACATTAGAGATATTAGGTGGTGGTACATAAGGATGAGATTAGATCTCACATAATTAGAGACTTAAGTGATTAATGAGGGGGGCTGAACGCCTCTTATCACATTTTCTGGCCAAAAAAATCACCCGGCTAATTGATATTCATTAGATCCAGTAAGATCAAGTGATTTTAATGTTTGATTATCCATAATTACAGGGATATTATGGATATTTGGTAGCGATGCATGGATATCCATACTAGTGTCTATATTGGAGCTGATAATGAGCATTTTCATGTGTACTAGTGAGGAGTGCCATTGAGCATACTGAGGTATGCTGAAATTATGTGGGACATTAATCGACAGGTGTGTCGAAGCACAGTGCCAGAAGCCAGTGGTTGCCTCCAAGCAACTTCAGGGGGGTTTGGTGAAGGAGCCAA
The DNA here is from genome assembly GCA_028564925.1 of Lithobates sylvaticus. Taxonomy (NCBI): domain Eukaryota; kingdom Metazoa; phylum Chordata; class Amphibia; order Anura; family Ranidae; genus Lithobates; species Lithobates sylvaticus. The sequence continues at coordinate 482,612,816 of CM053029.1, read as the reverse complement.
CCGGGTGCCCATCTGCGGTAGCTGGCTCAAAACCAATGACAGTCAATGCATACCAGACTCCCAGAACTTAGCACAGACTTAAACGCGCTCAGAATCTCTGCAGAGAGGAGCGCGGATACAAACCACCGAATAGGCCACCACTTCCTCCATGCTCCCTGACAAGCTGTTGGGACCTTCTCCTGTTGTTCCCATCCAAGTAAGGGGAGTCTACACCACGGTCCTTCTGGATACTGGAGCTTAAGTGACCCTTCTCTATAGAGACTTCTATGACAGGCACCTCAAGCACCTGCCTTTGCAGAAGTTGGAAGAGCTGCAGATATGGGGCATTGTGACTCAGAACTTCCCCTATGATGGTTATCTACCGGTCAAGCTGACCTTCGATCCCTCCATTGCTGGGAAAGCCGAGACTTTTGACAGTCAGGCAGTGGTCTGTCCTCGCCCACCAGGGGCCAGTAAGATTTCTCTCATCATAGGGACCAATACTGATCTTGTCAGAAGGCTGTTGACACCTCTTGTTCTGGAGCCAGGCTCTTCAACTACAAGTGTGCACCCCATGCTGAGACAAGCCTACCAGCACCTGGTACAAAAACGGAAGGCTCCAGCTGAAGGAGTGGGAAAGATCTGGTGCTTGGACCAGTGTGAGAGGTGTTACAGCCTTGTAAAGTGGCCTATTTACGAGCATCTGTCAAGCTAAAATGGAAAAAAACAGGCCCTTTCATTGTCCTTGAATCGGACGGACAGAGAGAAGATCTTGGTTAGTGTCCACAACATAACAGCCTCGCCAGTGAGGATGCCGGCTCAGATTTTGCTGGGACAAGTGAATCTGGCCACCCCAGTCTGATTTGGTGGGCGGAGCAAAGGATGGGATCTCTGTGGAGGAGTTCTATCCAAAGAATACTCCCCTTTTGCATGAATGGAAAGAAAGGGCCAAGACTCAGCTCCTCAGATGGCAGGCTGCATTCTCCAAGAGTGAATTTGATGTTGGGTGTGCAGAAAGTGCCCAATACCGGATCCAACTCTTCGAGTGCATAAGCCGTTCAGGGAAAGAGTTTGATGGATTCCTTTAGGGCACTTGGAGGATCTGTATGAACAACTGGCAGAGTTGAAGAGGGCAGGTATTATCTGAGAGTCCCAGAGTCTATGCGCTTCCCCAATAGTGGTGGTATGGAAGAAGAATGGGTCACTGAGGCTGGGTATTGACTACCGGAAGCTGAACCGAAGGACCATTCCTGACCAATATACCACCCCAAGGATAGAAGTGGTTCAGAATGCTGGATTTGAAGAGTGGGTATTACCAAATCCCCATGCACTGAGTATTGGGAGAAGACCATTTTCATTACCCCGGAGGGGATCTTTGGATTTGACCGTATGCATCAAAGCCTGTCTGGTGCCCCAGCCACCTTCCAAAGGCTAGTGGACAAGACCGTGGATGACATGAAACTGATCGAGGTCTTGGTGTACTTAGACAACATAATTGCTTTTGGTAAGACCCTGGAAGAGCACGAAGAGCATCTGCAGAAGGTCCTGAAGAGACTCCATGATGAGGGGGTTGAAGCTGTCTCTGGAAAAGTGACAGTTTTATCAACCCTTAGTCAACTACCTTGGCCACATTGTGTTTGCTGACGAAATGGCCACCGACCTCCAGAAGCTGGAAGCTGTCACCTCCTGGCTGAGGCCTACCAACGTGACTGAGCTTAGGTCATTTTTGGGATTCTGTTCTTATTACAGAAGATTTGTCAAGGGATTCGCTAAGAAGTCCATTCAGGTACAATGGACTCCGAAGTGTGAAAAGGTTTTAGGCAGCTGAAGTGAAGCCTAACAACCGCTCCAGTCGTGGCCTATGCAGATCCAAGAGAAAGATTGTCTGTGGCCGTCTCAAATGCCAGGGCCTGCCACCCCCCCCCCCCTTTTCTTCTCCTCACAAGGTGACTGAGGTGACTCTCAGGCCAGAGGCTCCTGAGTTTGTACCTCAAAGTCCACCTTTTGAAGAGTTGGAAGACCCTCAATCTTCCCTGCTGACAACAAACCCCTAAGACTTTCCATCCTTCATTGAGGAAGCTAAAGCTGATATGCAGGAAGAAGAAACCAGTGTGCCTGTAACCCCAGAACCTAAGGAACAGCGAAAGCAAAGGGTTATTCACCCGCCCAACAGACTAACATATGATACTTTGGGTGAAAGCTCTGAGGAGGTTGTTCTCATTGTAAAAAGGACTCTTGAAGTAACTAACCCTTCCACTGCAGATTTGGTGGGGGACAATCCCAACTCACTGTCAGGGCTGGGCACAGCCCTTCCTTCTCTGAGCTGGCCGCTCAGCTGTCGGCTAATGGGCAGCTCCTATCTCTCCACAGTTAATTAGCTGTTGATAAAATCCTGCTCGTCAGTCCTGCCTACTTAAGCCATCCAGTCCAGAGAATCTCTGCCTTCGCCTTGGTCAACATCACAGAAACAATCCCCTGCGATCCTGTTCAAGACTTGCTTTGCTGACATCCCTTCTGGCTCCAGATCCTGCTTGCTGTTCCACTACATTGATCCCTGACTTCTGGCTTGGCTGACTATCTGTTCCGGTTACTGAACTTTGGCTATGTTTTGACTTTTGTTCTTTTTACTTTTATTATTAAACAAGCGGAATTTAACTGTACTTATGTCTCGGCCTGATTTCTTGGTTTCTGACACCCTCTGGCACATCTAACTGGGCCATTCCAGTTAAGGTGGCCTGTAGGCAGGACAACCTCCCCTCCTATGCTAATTGCTGGGATGTTCATCTGCCAGGGTTTTATGCAGATGTAAATTGTATGGTTTCCTGTGCACATTAACCTGTTTATTTTTTATTTTTTTCGTGTGTGTATATCAAAAGCATGTAACAGGTCATAGACTCTTTACCTCCTTTGGTGGACCAAATGTTCTTTGGTGGGGGGAGTGTTTAACGGGGGCTACTCTATCACCTGTGGTCCCACACCTCCCGCCAGCGACCGCCAGACTGAATAGACACTGACACAGGCACTCTCTGAGGGAGAGCATGTCTGTCAGTCCCTGTGGGGGATTTCTCCCCCTCCCTTTCCTCCTCCTTTGTCCCTATTGGCAGGGAGAGGGAGCCATCAAGCAGCAGCAGAGGACCACGGGACTTATATCTCTATTTTGATGTGGAATATCTCTGAAATTATGTGAGATCTAACGTTAAAACCACTTGATCTTACTGGATCTAACAAATAGCTTCCAAAATAGCCAACTGGTCAATTTTTTGATAAAGGGGGGCTGATGACGGGTTAGCCCCCCCAGAAAATAACTGTTAATATTGCTTCTTCTGTGTGAGATCTAACATAAACAATGGTTGATCTAACCTGATCTAACAAACTGCATAAAGTTTTTTTTTAAATTTTGATATGGGGGGCTAAACCGGCAGAGGTGTATGTAGAACGTCCTACTCTTGAGAAGAACAGGAAACTGTGTAACATTGTGGAGAACTTCAGATCTACACAACAAAAGGAGAAAAGTGAGATCCTCTGTACGTATTGTGTGGATTCTCCGGTGGGAGCTGCTAAGACTTGTCTACATTGTGAGACTTCTATGTGTGATAAACACCTGACCGCCCACAATAAGACAGTGGACCATGTGTTGGTGGAACCCACCTCATCCTTCATTAATAAAAAATGCTCCATCCACAAGAAGCTTCTGGAGTATTACTGCTCTGAGGATGCCGTCTGTCTATGTGAGTCTTGCTGTCTGTTGGGAAAACATAGGACATGAAGTGGAACTTCTAGATGAGGCTTTGGAGAAGAAGAAGAAACAACTGAGAAATATAACTGGAAAAATATTCTGGAAAAAATGACTATGAAGAGAGATACAATTGAGATGAGATTTCAGAATCTACAGGAACACAAGACTAGAGCAAAAGAAAAAGCAGATGAGAAAAAGAGAGAGTCACTGCCCTGTTTGAGGCTATCACAAGACAGTTGGAGGTCCAGGAACAGAGAGCCCTGAGTGAGATCTCCAGGCAGGTAGAGAAGGTTTCACTGTCGATCAATGAGCTCATAAAACGTTGATCCAGAATGAAGAATTGTCTAGGCAAGTTGGTCACATCAAGAATCTGTGTATCATGACCAGAGCCGATCGGCCCTATAGGCACACTATGCAAGCTGCTTAGGGCCCCGCCGCTGTGGGGGGGGCCCCCAAGACCCAGCATCCCCCCCTGCACCTCTGGCTGGCCGTTTAGAGTGCAGTGAGGTGGGAGGAGGTGGAAGGTGGCGATCGGCAGCTCTATGGTGCCTGAGTGGGTGGCGGGATCTCCCTGGGGTTTGTAGTACTCTCAGTGTATACAGTGAGAGGAGAAGGGAGGGGTCTCTGACCCAGGCAGGTATCAGTTTCACTTTCACTCTGCTTGAACACTGTTGCTGATGCCCGGGTCAGAGGCCCCTCCCCTCTCCGCTGTATACATTCGGAGATAGAACTACTAGCCCCAGGGAGATCCCCCTGCCTGTGGACACCATATAGCTGCCGATCGCCGCCTCCCACCTCCACCAGCCAGATACAGGGGAACCTCTGCAAGGGGGGGAGTCAGCTGTTTGGGGGCCCAAATGTAAGAGGGGGGCTCTCTGGGGACACTAAAGTAAGGACAGGGCCCTCTGGGGATACTGATGTAAGGACGGGGCCCTCTGGGGACACTAATGTCAGAGGAGGGCTCTCTGGGGACCCTGTGTAAGGAGGGGCTCTCTGGGGACCCTGTGTAAGGAGGGGGCTCTCTGGGGATACTAATTTAAGAGGGAAGGCTCTCTTGGGACACTAATGTAAGGGGAGGCTCTCTGGGGACCCTGGTGCAAGGGGGGGGGGGCTCTCTGGGGACCCTGGTGTAAGGGGGGGCTCTGGGGACCCTGGTGTAAGGGGGGCTCTCTGGGGACCCTGATGTAAGGGGGGCTCTCTGGGGACCCTGATGTAAGGAGGGGCTCTCTGGGGAGCCTGGTGTAAGGGGAGGCTCTCTGGGGACCCTGGTGTAAGTGGAAGCTTTCTGAGGACCCTGATGTAAGTAAGGAGGCTCACTGGGGACCATGATGTAAAGAGGGGCTCTCTGGGGACCCTGATGTAAAGGGAGGCTCTCTGGGAAACCTAATGTAGGGGGAAGCTCTCTGGGGACCCTGATGTAAGGGGGTGCTCTCTGGGGACCCTGATGTAAGGGGGGGCTCTCTGGGGACCCTAATGTAGGGGGAGGCTCTCTGGGGACCCTGATGTAAGGGGGGTGCTCTCTGGGGACCCTGATGTAAGGGGGGGGGCTCTCTGGGGACCCTGATGTAAGGGGGGGCTCTCTGGGGACCCTGATGTAAGGGGAGGCTCTCTGGGGACCCTGATGTAAGGGGAGGCTCTCTGGGGACCCTGATGTAAGGGGAGGCTCTCTGGGGACCCTAATGTAGGGGGAGGCTCTCTGGGGACCCTAATGTAGGGGGAGGCTCTCTGGGGACCCTAATGTAGGGGGATGCTCTCTGGGGACCCTGATGTAAGGGGGAGGGCTCTCTGGGGACCCTGATGTAAGGGGGAGGGCTCTCTGGGGACCCTGATGTAAGGGGAGGCTCTCTGGGGACCCTAATGTAGGGGGAGGCTCTCTGGGGACCCTAATGTAGGGGGAGGCTCTCTGGGGACCCTAATGTAGGGGGAGGCTCTCTGGGGACCCTAATGTAGGGGGAGGCTCTCTGGGGACCCTAATGTAGGGGGAGGCTCTGGGGACCCTAATGTAGGGGGAGGCTCTCTAGGGACCCTGATGTAAGGGGGGCTATCTGGGGACCCTAATGTAGGGAGAGGATCTCTGGGGACCCTGATGTAGGGGGAGACTCTCTGAGAACACTGATTTAAGGGGGGTTGTCTGGGGACCCTTGTGCAAGGGGGGCTCTCTGAGGACCCTGATGTAAGGGGGGGCTCTCTAGGGACCTCATTCTGTTCTATATTGTTGTACTTATTCTTTGACTGTTTTGTTTAACCACTTCAATACAGGGCTTTTAAACACCCTTCCTTACCAGAGCACTTTTTGCGATTCGGCACTGCGTCGCTTTAACAATTGCGCGGTCGTGCGACGTTACACCCAAACAAAATTGACGTCCTTTTTTTCCCACAAATAGAGCTTTCTTTTGGTGGTATTTTATCGCCCCTGCGGTTTTTATTTTTTGCGCTATAAACAAAAGAAGAGCGACAATTTGGAAAAAAAACATAATATTTTTACTTTTTGCTATAATAAATATCCCATTTTTAAAAAAAAAAAACTATTTTTTTCCTCAGTGTAGGCCGATACGTATTCTTCTACATATTTTTGGTAAAAAAAATCGCAATAAGCGTATATTGATCAATTTGCGCAAAAGTTATAGCGTCTACAAAATAGGGGATAGATTTATTGAATTTTTTTTTTTTTTTTACTAGTAATGGCGGCGATCTGCGATTTTTTTTTTTTTTTTTATTTTTTTTTTTTTTTTGTGACTGCGACATTGCGGCGGACACTTCGGACACTTTTGACACATTTATGGAACCATTCACATTTACACAGCGATCGTTGTTATAAAATTGCAATGATTACTGTGTAAATGTGACTGGCAGGGAAGGGGTTAACACTGGGGGGCGCTGCAGGGGTTAATGTGTGTCCCTATAGGAGTGATTCTAACTGTGGGGGGAGGGGACTCAAGGGGAGGAGACCGATCATGTGTTCCTCCGTACTGGGAACACATGATCGGTCTCCTCCCCGCTGACAGGACGTGGAGCTGTGTGTTTACACACACAGCTCCACGGTCCCGCACGGTCCCGTTGTTTTAACGGGCAATCGCGGGGGCCCGGCGGACATCGCGGCCGCCGGGCACTCGCACCGGGTCCCGAGCGATGCCGCTGGCGCGCGCGCCCCCCAGGCGGCCGGGAATGCGAGGACGTCATATGACGCCCACCCAGGATGGTAGATCCACCTTGTGGGCGTCATATGACAATGAAGCGGTATTGAAGTGGTTAAAGGAGGGAGGATTGTTTTGGGAGCACTGAAGTGTCAGGTGTGACTGTGTGGCAATGGCAAATAGTTTACATAGCTCACGCCATCACGGGTCAAGTAGAGGGCCCCTTAGCAGAATTTTGCTTAGGGCCCCAGGGAGGTCAGGATCGGCACTGATCATGACTGACCCAATAACTGTCCTACAAGATCTTAAATCAGATACTGATGAAGTCTAGGGATGAGCTTTATGTTCGGGTCAAACATGAGTTTCACTCGAACATTGGCTGTTCAAGCGTTCGGCAAAATACGAGCATTATAGGGCGTTCCCGCCAAATTTGAGTGGAGCGTCACATCCCATAATGTGACATCGCTGTGCATTGCTGTCTGATGATTGGCCAAGCATGCACTATGACCCACATGCTTTGGCCAATCACAGCGTCGTCAGCAAAGAGAGACATAATTGGCCAAAGGCAGGGTGCCTTTGGCCAATTATGGCTCAGGGGATTAAGTCCACGCCCCACACTATATAAGGCCGCCTGCACGTCGGCCCTGTGTTGCTGGCATTGACCAAGAGTGTAATTTCATTTAAATTGAGTAGGCAGGCTATTCAGTTCGCTGCAGTGTATTTAATACATATATATATCCAATGTATCCAGTTTAGCTAGATCTGACTGCAGTCCGTTCCTGGTGTACTCTTTCTAATATACTTCAGGCAGGCAGGTGATTTAGTTAGCTGCAGTGCATAATATATATATATATATATATATATATATATATATATATATATATATATATATATATATATATATATATATATATAATATACACACACAGTCTCCTACATATATGTCCACTGCATTCTAGTCTAGCCAAGCCTATATCTGACTGAAGGCCATTCCTGGTGTACTTTTTCTAGTAAACTTCAGGTGGTGTTTTGCTAATAAAATATTACAGCATGTCTGGAAGGCCACCAAGGAGAGGCAGTCGCTCACAGGCCACTAAAAGAGGGCAAGCAGGCTCCGTGTCTACAGCCAACAGTACTGGTCGTGGACACGGTGCATCCTCAGCATGTGGCTTTGGGGCACGCTTGTCCTTTTTTCGGCTGGCCGTGTTGATCCACAACATGCAGAAGAGTTGGTAGAGTGGATAACTAAGCCGTCCTCATCCTCTTCATCCTCTGTAACCCAGGCTCAGAGTAGTTTGCCTGCCATTGCAGCTGCCAAAGTGGCCTATTCCATCGGCTCAATGTCATCAGTCACTCCTTTCCTAGCCCCACTATCATGTACGGAGGAGTCCCCCAAACCATTACGGCTCTCTACCGGCATGTGGAAGCAATGTCTTGGCCTCGTTGAACAGGGCAGTCAGTGACAAGGTGCATATTACCTCTGACTCATGGTCCAGCAGGCATGGACAGGGACCTTACCTTTCTTTTTACGGTGCACTGGGTAACTCTGCTGGCAGTTGGGAAGGATGCAGGACAGGGTGCAGTATTGTTGGAGCTTGTTCCGCCACCACGCCTCCAAAATGCTAGTAGTGGTGATTCTGCTACACCTCTCTCCTCCACCCCCTCCTTCTTCCTCTATGGCCTCTTCCTCTGCAGATTTCTCCTCGGATCCAGCAGTGCTTCGTAGGTGTTCAAAGGGCTACGCAAGCACTCGGGCAAAAAGATGCCATGCGGTTCTTGAGTTGGTCTGCTTAGGGGACAGGAGGCACACTGGGGCAGAGATTCTGTCAGCTCTGCAGTGGCAGATTCAGAGGTGGTTGATGTCATGCTATCTTCAGCCAGGAATGGTAGTTTGCGACAATAGCAGCAACCACTTGACCCATGTTCCCTGTTTGGTTCACGTCCTTAATTTGGTGGTGCAGCGGTTCCTGTGCAGGCACCTGGGCTTACAGGATCTCCTGAGGCAGGCCAGGAAAGTCTGTGGGCATATCCGTCAGTCGTATAATGCCAGTACTCAGCTGGCTGACCTTCAAAAGGAATGCAACCTGCCCAAGAACCGCCTCATTTGTGACATGCCCACCAGGTGGAACTCAACGTTGGCAATGCTGCAGCGGCTGCACACGCAGCAGAGGGCCATCAATGAGTGACTGTGTGAGTATGGCACCAGGACAGGGTCAGATGAGCTTGGCTTTTTTTCGCCACGCCAGGGGCTACTGATCAAGGATGCATGCACTGTCCTGTCACCATTTGAGGAGGCCACAAGGATGGTGAGCAGTGACAGTGCATGCATTAGTGAGCACACGCTTCGTGGAATAATGGACAGGGCACTTGAGGCAGAACAGAGGGAGGAAGATGAGGACTTCCTTACCTCTCAAGGCCCCCTTTATCCAGACAGTATTCCTATTCCTGGGGGCCCATCGATCACACAGGAAGAAGAGGAGGAGGCTGAGGATTGTGTCAGCATGGAGGTGGAGCCTAGCACTCAGCATCAGCAGCAGTCTTCAAGGGATCGTTTTCATTCCCCAGAAACTCATGGACCTGTACGTGGCTGGGAGGAGGTGGCTGTGGATCATGCCATCCTTGGTGACCCAGAGGACTCCGGATCGAATGCTTCAGCAAACCGCTGCATGGCCTCCCTGATCCTGCAAAGCCTGCAAAAGGACCCTCAGATTCGTGGTATCAGGCAGAGGGATCATTACTGGCTGGCAACCCTTCTTCATCCACATTACAAGGGTAAGGTTGCAGAACTTATCCAGCCTTCGCAGAGGGACCAGAGGATAAAACATCTTCGGGAGGCCTTGCAGAGAGGTTTGTGCAATGCGTTTCCAGAGCCTGGGAGGTTACAATTTCCTGGTCCTCCTGGACAACGTGTTTCTGAGGCTTCGGCCAGTCACAGAAGGAGCGGTGGAGAAGATGGCTGTCTGACCGATGTGTTCAGACAATTCTTTAGTCCGCAGCCCCAAAGGTCTGACCGCTTCCAGTAACCATCGCCAGCCATCTAGGGGTAAGATCAGACTTGGAGACCTTTCCAACCGAAAATCCACTGGGTTACTGGGTCTTGAGGATGGATCACTGGCCAGAGCTTGCACAATATGCAATTGAGCGACTGACCTCTCCTGCATCCAGCGTTCTTTCTGAATGCACATTCAGTGCTGCTGGAGGCTCTGTAACCGATCACAGAGTGCGCCTGTCCACAGACTCAGTTGATCAGCTCCCCTTCATAAAAATGAGTCAGTCTTGGATCACCAGCTACCAAGCACCTGATGCTGATGTAACCGATTAAATTTTTCTATGTGAGATCCCTTGAAGACTGCCTATGCTGAGTGACTATCCTGTTATGCTGAGTGACTATCCTATTCCTCCTCAATGTTCATGTTGATAGCTTCTAAGAACATTTTTGTTTCAGGGCACCACCACCAGTGCCTAAGGCCCAATTTTTCTGCCCCTGTTTAACAGGGACATATAATTACAATATTTTCTCTAATATTTCACATCAGGGTTCGTTTCTGCTCTCAACAACAGAATCAGTGAGGGGTTGCAGTGTTGTGGCACCACCACCACTGCCTAAGACCCAATTTTTCTGCCCCTGTTTAACAAGGGGGTGTAATTACAATTTTTGATCTAATATTTCACAGCAGGGCCCATTCCTGCGCTCACCAAGAGTAACTGTGAGGGCTTACAGTGTTGTGGCACCATCACCACACCACCATCAAAGGCCCAATTTTTCTTCCCCTGTTCAACAGGGGCATGTAATTACAATTCTTGATATAAAATTTCACAGCAGGACCCATTCCAGCGCCCACCAAGAGTAAGAACTGTGAGGGCTAACAGTGTTCTGGTACCACCAACACCTAATGCCCAATTTTCTGCAGTGTATAGGGCAGGCCGTATAGTATATACAGGCAGTCCCCTACTTTCAAACATCTGACTTACAAACGACTCCTACGGAAATGGGAGCAAATACCTGGAGGTATCTGCTTCACGCTCCCCCCTGAAAGGTGCAGAATGTGACACTGGAGGGGGGGAGAGAGGAAGGAACTGGAAAGTGGAAGTTCCATTTTTGGGTGGAACTCTGCTCTAGGTACTCGCCATTAGCGAAACCGATACCTTTGCGGTGCAATTTGAGCCCATACAAAATGAATGGGCTTGAATCGCATGCGATATGAACAAGAATGCGGTGCAATTCTTGTCAGAATCACATGCAATTTCCCCCTACCACTCTGTGTGTGTGTGTGTGAACCCGGTATAGAAAGGGAAGTGCCATCTAGTGCAGCAATGGGCATTCTATTGAAAATGTTAGAACAACTCCCATTAAAAAGTACATATCTCATCAAATCCAAATCTGCATAGTGTCTCCGTCCGATGATAGAAAATCACAGGGCTAAAGGAGACGTTTCGGGACCCTTGTGGGTATAGGGCGGGAGTGATGTCTGTTTGAGGGCGGACCCGCCTATACATCTTCTCTAGCCTTGTGAGCACCTCCAGCGGCCACGGTTTTTAATCTTCGGCGGGACAGGAACACGATGAAGATTTGGATTTCATGAGATATGTACTTAATGTGAGTAGTTATAGCATTTTAAAAAACTGCCCATTGCTGCACTAGATGGCGCTTCCCTTTCTATACTGGGTTCACAGACACAGGAGCAGTGGGGGAAATCGCATGCGATTCTTTGCAGTGCGATTTGAGTCCATTCATTTTGTATAGGTTCAAATCGCACCGCAAAGGTATCTTGAGTATTTGTGCAAATACTCAGTATTGGCACTGATATCCGTGCAACCCTAGAAGCAGCCTCATCCCACCTCCGTCCAGGTCATGCTCCGCTAATGCATTTCTCCCCAGGTCCTCTATCACTAAGCCCTATGGGTGGGGCAAAATACGTTGGGGGCATGGCCTGGACAGAGCCGTGCTGAGGCTGCTTCTACTATAGTGACTGTCGGGTTCTGATGGTGTGTGGCACTCGGGGTTGTTTTCTTCCATGATTATGATGAAACAACAAAGGCCACTATTCTGCATATCGGTTCAGTGTGTAAAGGAATATGACCACTGAAGGCAAACTTCTGTACATATCTTGTGGTCACCTACAATGATGAGAATCGAGTGGTGTAATGAAGCTACTGGCTGGTTTATGAGAAGTTAATGGACTATGTACTGTAAATGCCTCAATATAAATAAAGGTGAAATTTGATAGAAAACATTCTCTGTGACTACAGATATCTGTCCAGGTTAAAAACTGTTCATTTTTGTTGCTGATCGTTTTCCTCATACATTTTTCTGTGGATTTTTATAAGACTTCATGCGCATTTACCCATAAAGCATAAACAGGCTGTGTATTTTTGTGCCCAATATGTATTGGTGCAGGTACTGTGCATTTAGGACATTACATCTGTACACATGTGCCAATTTACTGTTTACTGTGTGCTGTAAATTGGCTACAACAGTTACAGTTCAAACAGCAGCAGCTTCCTTGGCTGTGAAGGAGAATGGGGTTTAATTCAGATTTGAGGCTTTCAGCAGATCAGCCTCTACAAACTCAGCAGTGCCTAAAGGATGAGACTATGTTTTACCAGGTTTTAACCCATATAGGCAATTATTTTTTTAAAGCATAAGTTCACTATTCATAACATGTTACACCTATATACAGGGTGTAGCATGTTCTGAAAGGACAGGCCCCCGCTCCCCCACTGTGACAGGAAGCAGGGATCTTCTCCTCCTGCTAGCTACCAAAATGTAAAAAGCTAGTAATGGCTGTAATCAGCAACCTATAATGGGATTGTGATAGTGCTGCTGACAATCTGACACTAACTTACGCGGGGGGGGAACTAACTGCCACTGTTTGCTATCCCAGTATAAAGCGAGATGGAGATGAGTCTGGTATTGGGTATAATAACAAGTCCTGGAGTTTCTTCAAAACTGAAAATGAATATGTACATGACTCTCAGCAAGAACCGTTATACCCGGAGTCTCCTGTGCAGAGATTGGGATTGTATTTGGATTATGAAGGTGGCCGTCTGTCCTTCTACCAGCTGAGTGACCCCATCAGACATCTCCACACCTTCACCACCACTTTCACCGAACCCTTCCATGCTGCTTTTTATTTGTTTGATGCAGACTGGATAAAGCTGGTATCTCCAGTGTTTTCCATAAAACCATAATTTACATAATTCATTTTTTTCTAAAATGTCATCACTGCAAATAATAAAGTAGGTGAAATCATCTTGGGCATAATTGCATCTGGGACAATTAAAGAAACTCTATACAGTGAGGCCTCGTTCACATTGGAGCGACTTGTCATGGGATTTGACAGTGGCACCCTATTGTTGGCAATGGCACTGTTCAACTTGGTGAGACACCGACTTTGTGGTGCTGCATCGATTTGAAAAAGTAGTTCCTGCACTACTTTTGCCGATTTCGGGTGCGACTTGCATAGACATCTGTGCATAAGGCCACACAGATGTCTTCCAAGTCACACCTGAAGTCGCACTGACATGCGGCTTTGAAATTGTGCAATTTCTGATGAAGTTGCATGTTTTCAAAGACGCATTCAATGTGAACGAGGGCTTAACCAACATTATTTGAAAGAGATCCTGACCGCATTCAGAACTATACATGTTCATATTCCCTTCTGCTAAGGCTACATTCACATCAGTGATTTAGGCCTTTGCAAACTGCAGCGGTAGGAATCTTCTGTTTTTCTCCTGCAGGTGAGAGCCGTTTGATGACAGGGCGGCAGCTATTCGCGGCTCCTCCACACAGCCAGCGGTTACCGGCAGTGATCAGTGCTGGACACTTTTGTGTGTTTAGCAAGGATCACCACAGGTAATCGCTGGTTATTTGGAGAGACGCTCACAGCCGCAGCAGAAATTAGAAGATTCCTCCATTTGCAGTTCACACTGGCCTTAATCGCCAGTATGAATGTAGCCTTACTCTTATATCTCCAAACTTTCCAAATAAGAAAGAGGGACAACTTCAGGACAAAGTATGTAGAATAGGACACATCCCTTTAGTGCCACTTTTACAACAGCCATTACCAGGGCCGGCGCTACCTATAGGCAAGGTAGTAGGGTTGCCACCTCATCCCTTTAAACCTGAACACATATGAATTACACAGGTCCTGTGGCCGATTAAGGTGGTAATTAAACTCACTTAGTGCCTTATCTGTATTCAATTAGCCTCAGAACCTGTGTAATTCATGTGTTCGGGTTTAAAGGAAGGAGGTGGCAACTCTACAAGGTAGGTGCCAGCCTAGAGCGTACATCAGTCCTGGGGCTGTGCCGACGGCATGCTAAGCAAGCATGCCGGCACTGTGTGTCTTCCGGGGGCCTGCGGACCACGGCTGGCGTGAGGAAGCGAGCCGGTGACACCACTGTTTGTCTTCAGGCCGGGTCCAGAGCCGCAGGTGCAGGCCTGCCAAAAAAAATAGGTGGAGAGGTGCCGCAAAAAGCTCCACCTCCACCATATAAATGGGCAGTGTAAGGGGGGGTCAGGGGCGGAGCCAAGGGGGGCTGCAAAATGAGATTTTGCCTAGGTTGTCAAAAATCCTTGCACCAGCCCTGACCATTACAAAATATCCCAGAAATTATCGGTTAAACTTACTAAGTAAAGCTGGCCTTACACCTGTAGTATTTCATTCAAACTTTCAAAGTATAAAAATAGATTGTCTTACCATTCGATGGCGCATTCCTGAACTTGACCAAATAAAGTTCAGGAAGCCCCGCTCGCCCCCCCCCCCCCCTCCTCTGTAACTGTGGGCGCTTGGCACCCACTGCGCATGCGTGAGCCGTGCCACACGCCGTGACTGGCCGGGCAATCATCTGGGACCTGTGACGTGTCCCAGATGATTGCCGAGAGGGAGGGGGGAGAGGTGATCTGTCTTCCGGTGCGCCAAGAGGAAGTGGAAGCTGGGACCCTCCGCCCCCCGCCCCCCCCAAAAAATGACATGCCAAATGTGGCATGTCAGGGGGTCACCTCCCTTAAAGCGGAAGTTCCAGTTTTGGGTGGAACTCCGCTTTAAGGACTGGAAGATTTGCCCCCATAATGACAGGAATTTTTTTGCGATTCGGCACTGCGTCTATTTAACTGACAATTGCGCGGTCGTGCGACGATGTACCCAAACAAAATTGACGTCCTTTTTTTTCCACAAATAGAGCTTTCTTTTGGTGGTATTTGATCAGCTCTGCGGTTTTTATTTTTTGCTCTATAAACAAAAAAAAAAGACAGACAATTTAGAAAACAAAAACAATATTTTTCACTTTTTGCTATAATAAATATCCCCCAAAAATGTAAAAAAAAAAAAAATTTTTCCCCTCAGTTTAAGCCAGTGTGTGTGTTTGTTTGTTTTTTTCTAATAATATAATTTGGTAAAACAAAAATTGCAATAGGCGTATAATGATTGGTTTGTCCAAAATTTAAAACTGTTTTATGGATGGGTTTACTTCCGCTTTAAATACTTAAATACTATAGCATTGGTGGATTCAGTAGAGCCTTATGAGTGCATCAGAAAACGTAAAATTGAATACTTACCTTCCGTAATTTTCCTTTCCTGGTGCCTACCCATGGCAGCATACCAATGGTTGGTTGCCCCGCCCCCAACCAACCCACAGGACCACTTCAAACTCTAGAAATAGGAGAGTTGCACCCCCTGTCAGTATTCTTGTAACTAGCCTCCAAACCTCTTAAGGATTATTGAAGGGAGGGTGTATGCTGCCATGGGTAGGCACCAGGAAAGGAAAATTACGGAAGGTAAGTATTCAATTTTCCGTTTTCCTGGTGCCTCCATGGCAGCATACCAATGGTTAAAAACTCGCTTACAGGGAGGGTACTGCAATAATAATTTTAATAACAACTACAGTACAGAAAGTTGCAAGGTTTTTTTCCCAAAATCTCGGGAAGTGAGAGCTGCTGGATCCACACTATAGTGGGACATGAAAGTGCTGAATGATGACCAGCTGGCTGCCCGACAGATCGTCTCTGGGGAGACTCGTGCCAAAGCTGCCCAAGAGGCGGCCATCCCTCGTGTTGAATGTGCATTGACCGCATTTGGAGCAGGAAGACCACTAGCCCGGTATGCCCTTTGTATTAACTTCACAATCCAGCTTGCCAGGGTTGTCTTTGATGCCGCTTTCCCCTTCTTTGCGCCCTTGCTGATGATAAACAGCCTTTGATCTTTCCGGAACCGTTGTGTTAACAGCAAGTAGTGTTTCAGGGATCTGGCTACGTCTAGTTCGTGAAGCTTTGTGGAGGATGGTTCCTCCTCAAAGGTTGGTAGAACCCATTCGTGACTGAGGTGATAGATTGAAGGTACCTTTGGGACGAACTGATGGATGGGTTGCAAGACCACCCTATCCGGAAAAAAGGTGGTGTAAGGTTCTTGAGCCCCTAGGGCTTGGATTTCCGATATCCTGCGCCCCGAGGTGATGGCGATTAGGAATACCGTTTTCATGGTGATATCCTCCAGAGAGCATTCTTCCGTGGGGGCGAAAGGAGGGCTTGATAAAACATTTGAGTACTATTGCTAGGTCCCATTTTGGATACAGAGTCTTTCTGGGGGGCCGAAGCCTTAGTACCGCCTTTAAGAAGCGTTCCACCAAAGGGTTCAGCGCCCAGCGTGTATCTGTCAGAGCTGAGAGGGCCGAAACTTGAACCTTCAAGGTGTTTAGGCCTAGCCCTAGATCTAAACCGGCCTGCAGGAACAGGAGAATGTTCTGTACCCCCGGCTCCAGGGGGTCAAACTGGTTAGCTTCAGCCATTTCTGTAAATTTCCTCCATATTCTGTAGTATGTGGAGTTGGTGGTAGCCTTTCTAGCCTGCAACAAAGTTTGGATGACACTAGGTGCACACCCTAGCTTGTCCAGCCTTTCCCGCTCAATTTCCATACCCTCAGATCCAAGATTTCTGGGTGTTGGTGAGAGAGGTTGCCCTGCGACAGCAGGTTGTTCCTGTGAGGAAGACGGAGCGGCTTGCACATGGCCAATTTGACTAGTAGCGCGAACCATGGTCTTTTGGGCCAGTATGGGATTACTGCCAGAACTGTGACCTTCTCTGACGTCAGCCTCTGGAGAAACCTCAATATCAGAGGAGTTGGCGGGAACGCATACCCCTTCCGGAAGTCCCAAGGTTGAATCAGGGCGTCCACCCCCGCTGTTCCTAGTGATGGGAACCTTGAGAAAAATCGGGGTGTTTTCGCATTGAGGGGAGAGGCGAAGAGATCTATTTGGGGAGTGCCCCACTGTTGGCATATCCACCAGAAGGTTTCCTGACTGAGAGACCACTCGTTGTTGTCGACAAAGGTTCTTGACAACTGATCGGCTAGCTGGTTCTCGGGACCTGGAATGTAAGAAGCCCGTAGATCGACTAAGTTCTTCTCGGCCCAGTTCAGGATGGGTGCCACCTCGCTGAGAAGGGATTTGCTGTGTGTTCCCCCCTGGTTTTGGATGTAGGCTACCGCCGCCTTGTTGTCCATCCGTAGAAGTATGGATTTTCCCCTGAGATAGGGGGCCAGGTTCTGAACTGCCATCCATGCCGCCCTTATTTCTAGAATGTTGGACACAACATTGATTGGGTTGAATTGCCATCTTCCCTGAACTAGATGACTCTGCACGTGTGCTCCCCAGCCCACTTGACTTGCATCTGACGTGAGGACAGTCCACGGGATGGGCCCTAGGGAGCAGTGTACCTGAAGATTGGCCGTTCTCGTCCACCACCAAAGACTGGACTTCATGGAGGGGGTAATCCATATACCCTGATCTAGGCGGACCTTTTTCCACTGTGATAGGAATCCTATTTGGAATCCCCGCAGGTGCCATCTGGCCCACTTGACCATGGGGATACAAGAGGATAGGGACCCCAGCAGGCTCAGGCAATCTGATGCAGGTATGCGATGGCCTGCTAGCATCCTTTTTACCTTGGCTATTAGAGCCGGCACTTTCCCTGATGGCAGCGATACTGCACTTTCGGTGGTGTTGAAGAAAGCCCCTAAATATACCATGCTCTGGGTGGGAATCAGCTGACTTTTGGAATGGTTCACCAGCCATCCAAACCTGTCTAATATGTTCAGGACCTTTTGCACATGTTCTTCCAGGCTCTCCCTGTGTTGGAACAATATTAGGATATCGTCCAAGTAATGCAACACTCGGATCCCTTCTTCCCGTAGGGGAGCTAGAATCGCCACTAATACCTTGGTAAAAGTCCTCGGAGCTGTCGAGATCCCAAAGGGGAGACACTGAAACTGGAGGCGTAAGTCCCCTATTTTGAAGCGCAGGAAGGGTTGAAATTGCTCCCGGACCGGAATGTGGAGATAGGCATCTTGGAGATCTATAGAGGCCATCCAATCCCCCGGCTGAACTGACAGAATCACGGTATTTAGTGATTCCATTTTGAAATGTTCTATGTGAAGTATAACAAATGAACATCCAATTGACAAAACATCAACATATTATAAGGTCAGAAGAAAAAAGGGGGAAAGCATATTGCCCCTTCCTGTACCTTGGCTTGGTTCCATATCTAGGGAAAAACAGACTGGACAGCAGGAGAGGAGTGCTTGAGGTGTGTTCCCTTATGTAGCTGACACCAGACTGAAGCTGTGCTCTCCTTTTATACTGAGAGTGCTTAGGGAGTACCAAGATGGCCGCTGACGGCTTCAGAGTAGCTACTGCGCATGCTCCGTCTACGTCACGCCTCGGCTCCGCCCTCCGCCGGGAAAACAGAGCGGAACGGCGCGCGCGAAGCGCCGCACACACAGGGAGACGCTGAGGAGGGGAACATGCTTCCCCAATGCTGCCATAACTCCCAGGGGGAACTGTATGTCGACCGGCCTTTGTGTGCTATAATGCGGGGGTATATAGAGGAGAAAGACAAGCGGCTCCTGTTGATCCCCAACCCTAAAAAGATCCACAGAAAAACGGGTTTCCCATACTTATCTGGTGCCTTTAGCAACCCAAGCCATGGGACTCCATGCTGCAGGAGAGCATTAACCTGCAATGGTTGCACCATAGAGCGGTGAGGAAGGGCTGGCCGTGATCCTGCAGGTATGAGGACAGAGAAAAGAATACTGACAGGGGGTGCAACTCTCCTATTTCTAGAGTTTGAAGTGGTCCTGTGGGTTGGTTGGGGGCGGGGCAACCAACCATTGGTATGCTGCCATGGAGGCACCAGGAAACTCTGTTATCATTCTCAAAGGGCTTGGCTGAACACAGGCAGTCAGATCTAGAGGTAGGTCATTCACCAGATTTTCATATTGCACTGGTACCAGTCAACTAAATTACTCCCAAACTGGTGTGCTTTTGTTCTTACACATTGAAAATATGGTTCCTATTCTCCCTGGAATATCATACACAGAAGATGGTCTAGAGATGGTCTAGAGTTGTAAAAGTCTATAGGACAGACCCTTAAAGTGGTGTTCCACCCAAAAAAAAAAATCATGAATGTGCCTAAAAAAAAAATAAACATTTGGAAATGATTTATATTTTTTACTCACCTCTAAATGGCTGTTGCTAGGGGGTCCCTCGTAGTCTGCCTCCTTCAGTGCCTGGACTCTTGACGTCACTTCCCCTCAGCTCAGGAAGGGCTCAGCTCTGCCCCCTCCCTCTTGTCAATCATCTGGGACACGTGACAGGTCCCAGATAATTGCGCGGCCAATCACGGCGCGCGGCACCCCTCGTACATGCGCAGTGTGTGCCCGGCTGTGAAGCCACAGCCAGGCGCCCACTGTTACAATGCCGGCACCGCCGAACGGAGGGGGAGACAAGTGGGGCTTTGATCCCCCACATCGCTGGACCTTGGGACAGGTAAGAGTCCGATTATTAAAAGCCAGCTGCTGCAGTATTTGTAGCTGCTGACTTTTTTTTTTTTTTATGTGGGAACCCTGCTTTAATGCAGAATTAATTTTTCACAGGCCATTAATTGCTAAAGATGCTCAGACCATTTTAATTTTTAGTAAAATAACCTGTATTGGACTAGTCTCGGAGTAACATAATGAATTAATAATAATATATAATATAATAATGATAATAAAAAAAAAAACGTATTATTTATTAATTTGTTATGTTCCATTCGTTTAGATGTGGCATTCGCTATTTCGGATAATTCCTAACTTTGGATAAATTTGTATTCGTTATGTTCACTAACAGCCAAATTTGAAAGGAAATTCCAAAGCTATAATTTAATAGTTATTATTAGTTATATTGAATTTTTGGATTTTCGTTCTTATTTTTGGATTTACCTTCTTTCTAATTTTCCGATTTTCTTTCTCATTTTCGAATTCCAGAATTTTCGGATTTCGAATTTACGAGTCTTCGAATTAACAAATTTTCATCATAACGAATGACCTGAAAAACATAAAAAAAAGGAATGAAACTAAAACAAACACATTTTTTGGCAGTGCACATGTCTACTGTCAACTTTCTTACTTCTGTGTAACTTTATTATTATTTAGGAGCTAATGTGTTTTTCTGTACTGTGGAAAAAGTGAAGATATTTTAGTAACGTGGGTTTATTTAACAGCACAGTGACAAAAATAAGGGTACGCAATAGCCTATAGCAATCAATCAGAAGTCAGATTTCATGTGGATACATGCTTTAAGTTGTTGAAAAATGATTTGTGATTGACTGTTTTGGGTTGCTGCACACCATTGTTCTTTTTCACAATATTAAAACTGAACTGAACAGCTAAATACATATACGAAATATTACATGAATATAAAAGAGTTGTTTTACCTGCCAAATGACAGACCATCCAGTCCTGAGCAGTGATTTGAGTAACTGAGTTAAAATAAACTGAGTTACGTAACTCAGTTACTTTAGAGAGTAACTAGTAATCTAACTGATTACTTTTCCCCTCATGGTAACTCAGTTCCCATTACTTTGGCTTAGTTACCCCAATTACATCTACCGTCACAAGATGGCAGTAGTGTACTTCCGGTGTCCTGCCAAAAAAGTTTCCCCGCCGGATAAGGACCCCCCTGTACTGCGCAGGCGCAGCGCTTGCGCAGTACGAAGGACTACGAAGCTTCCGAAAATTGCCGAACCTAAACAGCTCTGAGTGAACTCTACACAGCGCAGGCGCAGTTAACATGTAATTGTACGAGGCGATGCCGCACGCTCCTGATGCTCGTGCTACTCTG
Organism: Lithobates sylvaticus; assembly: GCA_028564925.1. Classification (NCBI taxonomy): domain Eukaryota; kingdom Metazoa; phylum Chordata; class Amphibia; order Anura; family Ranidae; genus Lithobates; species Lithobates sylvaticus. The sequence continues at coordinate 482,591,810 of CM053029.1, read as the reverse complement.
CAAGGGGCGTCTATCGTGTAACTAAGGGGCGAGTCTAGTATTACTGTAACCAAGGGGCGCATTTATTATTATTGTTATATATCGAGCTCTGCCCATTAATTTAACATTCACCCTCTTCTGTAGAAATCCGCCCCTCACACGATATAATAATAATAGACCCGCCCCTTGCTTACACGATATAACAGAACTGCCCCTTGGTTAGAGTAATAATAGAAAAGCTCCTTGGTTACACGATATATAACAATAATAAATGCGCCCCTTGGTTACAGTAATACTAGACCCGCCCCTTAGTTACACGTATAGAATATAAAAAAAAAAAGTCAGTTACTTTGCTGAGTAACTAATTACTTTTCCAATGTAGTAACTGAGTTACTAACGCAATTACTTTTTGGGAGAAGTAATTTGTAACTTAACTAAATTACTTTTTTAAAGTAAGATGACCAACACTGGTCCTGAGATATACACAGCTGTGCCACACAATACAGCCCTATCTGCAAGGGCAAGAGACCTCTCTGCCACCCTACTCTCTCCTCCTGTCAGCATGTTCCTTGTTAGCACATGAAACACTGCAACACAACTGTTTGGCTCCCAGTCTGTCCCTAAAATTCTGGTATTAATGATGTAATCATGAACACAGAGCTTCATTACTTTGCGTCTTCTATATATATATAATGTTCAGCCTCAAAGTGTTACTTAACCCACAACAGTAAAATGAATCTGTATATGCAGTAAAGCATGCTTGTTATACTCACTGTTGGACCTAAGGGATTAATCCTGCACATTGTGTAAAAAGGCTGTTTGATCATGTCTTCTCTGATCCTCCCCTTCTTCCACTGTCCCCAATCTATCTCCTGATAGAACAGAGCCTTGGGGGCACTCTGCACATGCTCAGTTTGGTGTGTATTGCTAGAGAGATTTATTTTTCTTGAGAGGGTGCATGTGATCAGCACAGGGCCAATCAGCACTGTCCAAACAGAGGATCAGGGGTCCTGCAGCCTCATAAGACAATCAGGGAAGAATGAAAACTCCTCCTACAAGCTTTAATCAGACACTGATAGAAGTCACAAGACTGCTCTAACTGCTGATGAGAAAAGGTATTTAGCAGTTTATAGTTACTAAAATTGCATTACTGTGTACTGTGGGAGACCAGATGTAGTGAATGCAGGGTCCTGGGTTTAGTAACACTTTAAGACCATTTTTTCTCACATATGAAAACATTCTTTTGGTTAAATTTAGCTAAAGCCTATATAGAATGTTTACATTGTTATTATGAGGTACCATGTGGTAACTCTTGTATTGCAACCAAAGAAAGGTCACAACACTACCATATGCTATAAATGTTTGAGTACTGAGTTTACCGGCCCAGCTGCCCACCAACTGTAACAATACAACCAGACAGAACTGTGCACATGCATGCAAAGCATCACAGCCATGCCATTTTAACTTGGGCTCCAGAATTTAGGTAGTGGCGCCACCTGTCAAACTCACCCATTGAGTTCAATGGGGCTGCACTTCAACTAAACCAGAAACCTCGGTGATCAGTTGGAATAGGACACTGTCATCTAATGTCCCTCTGAACATTGTACAAATTCAGAAGCGACCAGCGAACCAAACTACTGAACTTTTACCATCCTCACTGTTCTTTGCACTGCAGTATTAAATAAACCCAAAAGTGAATAGGTCATGTAACTATGTATGCTGTCAATATATAGTGTAAGTAAACTTAGTAAAAAAAAAAAGAATAATAAAATGAAGATTTACAAAGTTTTACAAAAATGTATTTCAGAGTAAAAACAGGTTTATGCATATAATGTGACATTGTTATTTGTTACTGTATGTATTGTATTTTTTCCTCAAATGCATTAATTTATCTTCCCATTATTCCAATCCTTGACAACATCTTCCTGATTTGAAGATATTCACTATCAAATTATGTGTGAAATCACAAGTATTTCTTAAAGTGGTGATCCAGCCCCCCACGGAAAAATTTCAAGTCAGTCACTACAAATACTGTAGCTGCTGACTTTTAATATTAGGTCACTTACCTGTCCAGGGATCCAGTGATGTCGGCACCCCAGTTGATGTTTCCATTGGCTCTTGGGTGCTGCCGCCGCCATAGCCTGTAAGGAAAACCATCAGTGAAGCCTTGCGGCTTGACAGCCGATTCCCTACTGCACATGTGCGAATCGCGCTGCGCTTTCTGAATGGCTCGGTGGCAGGAAAGGCGAAGGGGGGCGAACTTCTGACGTACCTCGCCGTGGCGAGGTCCAACAGAAGTGGGGACAGAATCCTGTCAAAAACAGGTACCTGCTCCCCTCTGAAAGGTGCCAAATGTGGCAACGGAGGGGGGGGGGGGGGGACAGATAAGCGGTGCTTCCAATATTGGGTGGAACTCCGCTTTAACCACTTCCCGCCTGCCGTCCATCATATGACAGCCCTCCAGAATGACCGCTCTCGTGTGCCCGTGGCACCGTGCATCGCGGCGATTGGTGGTGCGTTTTGTCAGTCTGACACACTGCTACACCGATCTCGGTAAAGAGCCTCTGACTGAGGCTCTTTACCACGTGATCAGCTTTGTCCAATCATGGCTGATCATGATGTAAACAGGGAGACCCGCTGATCGGCTTTTACTCACTCGCGTCTGACAGACGCGAGTAGAGGAGAGCTGATCGACTGCTCTCCTGACAGGGGGGTTTGTGCTGATTGTTTATCAGCGCAGCCCCCCTCGGATGCCCACCCAGGACCACCGGGATGCTGCCAGGACCACCAGGGATGGCCACCACACTGGACCACCAGGTATGCCACACTACTCCACCAGGGAAATGCCAATCAGTGCCCAGGCAGCTGCCAATAAGTGCCCATCCACAATGCCTGCCAGTGCCATCAGTGATGCCTAACAATGCCATCTATCAGTGCCACATATCAGTGCCCATACAAATCAAAATTCAGCCTGAATTGGCCAGAACTCTTTCCGTGGGTGGCAATGTTGGCATAACCCATCACTACAAAAGTAGATTTTTCAGTTGACTTTTGTCAAATGAGCTTGACCAAAAAATTGTCCATTCACATGCAGGGACTATTCAGGTACTTTCAAAATACAATAGCTAACAACTGCAGATTCCTCCATCTACGCCGTTTAGCTTGGATGGGAAAATCAAGTGATTTTTCTCATTCAGCCTGTGGGGCTGAACAAGAGAAATCTTAATGTGGCCAGCATATGACCAGCTTAAGTTTTCCATGTACAGTGGAACCTCGGATTGCGACTAAGGTAGTTAATGAGCGTTTCGCAATGAAAGACGAGCAGGATTCAAGCCTCTGCGGTGTGCAGTACTGCATTTGGCCAGAGGTGCGGGGGCGCCGGTGATGCTCAGAGACACTCGGAAACACACCGTTCCCGAGTGTCCCTGAGTGTCTCTGAGTGGTCTCCAAGCGTCTCAGAGTGTTTCCGGCACCCCGCACCTCTGGTCATATGCGGTACTGCATAGACAAGCAGTGACTGTGGAACAGATTACTGTATCTGAGTTTCCATTATTTCCTATGGGGAAACTCGCTTTGATATACGAGTGCTTTGGATTACAAGCATTCTTCTGGAACTAATTATGCTCGTAATCAAATACTGTACTACTTTCATGAAGTCTGTACTTGTCTAAACAGAATATTACTAATCATGTTATTTGAATTAAAGGGTTTAGCTTGTAACTTTCCAAAAAAATTTATTATCAGAATTCAGAATTACCGGAACTGGAGCATACAGAAAACTGTAGCAGATGTGCATAGTAACCAATCCGCTTCTATCCTCAGCCTGTTCAGTTAAGCTTTGAAAATGAAAGGAAAAAGCTGATTGGTTGCCATCTTCATAAATAAGGAGCATTTATTACACCTGACCAGTTGTGTCGCCTATGTATTTAGTTTGAGTTAGTATAAAAAAACTGTTTTGTTGATCCCATTGCTGATTTTGTAATCTGAAAATGTAGTATTAAATATCTGTTTACATTTAAATTGTTTTAAAGTGCTGTGTAACTAAACTTACTGAAACTTGTTTGTGGCCATAATATGTAGTGCTGAAAAGGAAATCTTTAGAAGTGGTTTTATGGGGTTGATTTACTAAAGGCCAATAGGCTGCTTGCTTTGTAAGGGAATTTGACTTACAACCTCATGTGCAGGCAAAAACATGTGATTGGGAATTCTTTGCAAAGTGATTTTTTTACAACATTCACAAAGTGAGAACTCCCTAGCAAAGCCTGTTTGCCTTTAGTAAATCAACTCCTTTATATTTCTACAAGCCATTGTTCTTTGCATTGTGTTATTTAAAAGAGAGGTTCAGGAATTGAAAAAAAAGGGTTGCAATATAAGCCCTACCCCGAAAATAAGCCCTAGTCCACTCTTTTACAGTGTTATATAGTGTAGCCTGTGTGTGTTTATGTGATCTAGTTGTACCAAATACCTTCGGTATAGCGATGACCTCCCGCTGCTCTCAGCTGATGTCACGCTGCTCTGCTCTTCTGCAAGCTGTCAGCGGGGGATCTCGGGCCCCCCTCCCTCTGCATTCCATAGAGCTGGGAAGAAGCCTCCAGCGGGCCATGGAAGGGCCCAGCGGTGCTCAGCTGACGTCGGGCCCCCCTCCCTCTGCAGTGCTCAAAGAGGGGAAGAGAGCTCCGGTGGGTTACAGATGCGCCCAGCACTGGAAGAAGGTATGTGGCACAATTGGATTGCAGACATACACATTTTGCAATATGTGGTGCTGTGGATTTTAGGAATTTACAAGCACTTTTACACAGTTCCACTGGGGATTTCTGACAGGCAGGGGGGAAAGAAGACAGCACATGGCATAAGACCTACCCCAAAAATAAGCCCTAGTGTGTTTTTGGTTGCCAAAATTAATATAAGACCCGGGCTTATTTTCAGGGAAACACGGTACATACTCAACTAGGTGGATGCATCATCAGGACATGTATGTTGCTGTGCCTGTAGGAGCCGCCCGTCCGCAGTACAATGCAGGGGGCTGTCCCGGAGAGGTTAAAGTCAGGATCCCTCCAGAGTCTGGACCGGCTAAGTAACATCAGCCGACAGCAGGCTTTATCCCACTGTCGGCTGAATATGGGTCACAGGAGTGCAGAACTAAGTGCACTCCTCTAACCAACAGAAAAAGTAGGGCCAAAAGAACTGTTGTCAGTCCTTATATCTTTCAAAATAGGTAAAATAAATGCAAGTACTAGACACATTTCAGAATGTTGCCAAGGTATATTCTTAAAACATGCTCATTTGTGTCTTTACTCTTTTCATACTTTTTGTGCAAGAATTCAAAGGTTACATTTAAAAATACCAAATATATAAAGACCATACACAATACTATAAAGAAAAAACTGACAGATAACTAAACATCCTCTACAAATAACAAATGTTACTGCTCAACGATTGTAAGGCAAAGGTCAAATGTTTTTCCCTGTCTTGGAATGTTGTTCTAAAATTAATGGCATAGCTTGACATACATAGACCCCTGTGCACGATATGAGTCAGGGCCCCGAACTTCAATCCTGTACCCACTGTATCAATCTTAATATTCCCAGTTCCTATGACTGCCACTGTAACAATCAAGCCATTACCCACCTGTACCTAAACCCCCAAGTCTCATAACCCTTTCCCCACCTTGACCAGCGTGTCCACTCTCTTCCTGTGGAAGTGAATTAGCTGTGCACCTGCTCAGGTGCTAGCAACTGGAAATTGGCTAGGTAGACACTGTGGGCTTTACCAAGAGTAGGTGTCCAGTTGCAGTCACATTGTAAAGCCCCATACACACGCTCGGACAATCCGCGGACCAGGTCGGTCGGATTCTGTCCGACGTACTTTGTCCGATGTTGGTGTTGCGTACACACGGTCGGACTACGTTGTCGGAATATCCGGTCTGGAAGAACGTCGTGACGTAAGTCGTCGTCCACGAGATTACAAAAGGGAAGTTCAGCACCACGTCAGGCACCCGTTGGGCTCCTTCTGCTGATCCCGTGTTTATCGAGAGTTAGTCGAAGTTTGGTGACTTAAGATTCGCGCTTCTCAGTTTTCTGACTCAGATCGTTACTGCTCTTCAGTTTGTGCTTGTCGTGCGTATCTGTTTATTAGTGCGTGTAGTCAGTTCGCATTTGTTGGTCATTGCGGCCTATATCTTGATATAGGACGCTTTGATTTGCACTGCTTATTGTCTGCTCGTTGCTGGTATTCATTTCGTTCTTTCAGGCCTTGCTGTTTATCGGTGCTTTCTGTTTGTCCGTTCTGACCAGCCGACCTTTTGTGACCTTCTGAGCGATGTTTCCCGTGCGTACTCGTCGCCGAGTTCGTGCTGTACGCGGAATTGGTGTCGGGCTTTTAGCTTTGAGCCAAGACCCGTCCATGAACAGAGTGACGAGGAGTATGTGGACCAAGAATTGGTTGCTTCAGCGTGACCAATTCTCGCACATGCCTTTGCTTCGTGAGATCCGGGAGAATAATCCTGATGATTTCAGGAACTTTCTCAGGATGACGGACCCCGATTTTCACCGTCTTTTGGCTTTGCTGACCCCCTTTATCAGCCGGCAGGATACCTGCATGAGACAAGCCATTACTCCGGAGCAGAGGCTTGTTGCCACGTTGAGGTACTTGGCGACAGGGAGAAGTCTTCAGGATTTGAAGTTCTCTTCAGGTATCTCTCCCCGGGCCCTGGGAATCATTATTCCAGAGACCTGTTCTGCCATCATTCAGGTCCTGCAGGAGGACTATATTAAGGTAACATTTATACTTTACTATTCCCTTCTATGTATGCTCTGTTTGCTAATGACTTGTATTTTTGACCTCCTTCCCTAATTACCATGATTGCAATATGTTCTAATATGCTGTGCCCCTTTTCTCCTTCATGCATTTTTCCCTTCACTTACCTCCCCAGCATGCTCTTCTGCCCCAATAGACACCTATGGCCTAGTCACTTAAGCAATGTCTTTTGTCTGCTGCATAGTATTGTTTGCCCCCAAACACCCCCTAAAATATGCACAAATGTTTGCTGTGTGGTTTACTTCATGTAGAGCCCCCCTTTTTTTTTTTTTTGGTGGGGGGGGGCAAACTCATTAGGAACCCCCTCCCCCAACTGCTCTGTCAGATGGTACCAATCCTTTATCTGCTGGCTTTCCCAAGGTCCATACACACTATATACCTACCTCTTTATAGTGCGCATCTTTAGGGATGAATTCAGCAAAGCATGTAGTGCAAGGGGCTGCCTCCATACATTCCATTTCCTATTTTTTTGTCTTCTTTCCCTCCTATTAGCTTGCTTGGTAATTTAATAATGTCACACTGTGCCTGCCTTTTTTGGGGGGGGGGGGGTTGAAATGTTATTTTATCTTTCCTGTGGCCTGCCAATAGTGTTAAGTACAGAGGGTCTGGCCAAACTAGCCCACATTATTGAGCCATTTGCCAATTAATGAAGTGCAGAGGGTTACCTGTCCACCCCCCCCCCCCCCCAAAACCCTAGTTATTGCCAATGTCCCATCAGAAGTGGGGGATTGATGGGGGGGTGAGTAATCTGTGAAGGGGAGCCTCTACTTTTCTGTGCAAATACTTTCCAGCCTCCAATTTTATACAATGCTCTTGTTCCAAGATGTTGATTGTCTAATCTGCTTGCAATGTTTAGGTGCAAAGTGACTAATTTTTTTTTCTTGTTTCACTCCACAGTTCCCTTCCACGCCACAGGAATGGCAGACTGTGGCCTCCCACTTTGCCAGCCGTTGGGACTTTCCTAACTGCGGAGGGGCAATTGATGGGAAACACGTCCGCATCGTCCCACCGCCCAACTCGGGGTCCTACTATTATAATTATAAAGGGTTTAATAGTGTAGTGATGTTGGCGGTGGTGTCGGCAACATACGAGTTTATGTATGTGGACGTGGGGATGAACGACCGGATATCGGATGGTGGTGCCATTACGCACACGGAGTTCTACTGGCGTCTCCAAAGTGGCAGTCTGTGCTTGCCACCTCCAGAGGAGAATGCCAAAGGACTCCCCTTCGTCTTTGTCGCAGATGAAGCGTTTGCGTTGACTCCCCATGTGATGAGGCCGTTCCCGATGAGGACCCTCACCCCGGACCAGAGGGTCTTCAACTACAGGCTGTCCAGAGCCAGAAGAGTGGTGGAGAACACTTTTGGCATCCTGGCCAGCCGCTTTCGCCTGTTCCTGACGGCATTTAACTTGGCGGAATACAAACTGAACCACATAGTTCTTGCCTGTTGCATATTGCACAACTTCCTCAAAAGACATAACAGGAACTATGTGGTGCCCGTTGGCCCAGATGTGGAGGGCCCTCCAAATGCGGACCTCACAGCCCTTCGAGTGGCACGTCCAGGCTTGCCCCCTCTAAATGCCCGCGTGGTCCGCGACCAATATATGGAGTACTTTGTGGGTAGGGGGGCCATTGCTCTGCCTGACGATGTGTGAGAGGCATTTTTTAATAAATCTGATATTTGAAGCAAACTCATTAGGAACCCCCTCCCCAACTGCTCTGTCAGATGGTACCAATCCTTTATCTGCTGGCTTTCCCAAGGTCCATACACACTATATACCTACCTCTTTATAGTGCGCATCTTTAGGGATGAATTCAGCAAAGCATGTAGTGCAAGGGGCTGCCTCCATACATTCCATTTCCTATTTTTTTGTCTTCTTTCCCTCCTATTAGCTTGCTTGGTAATTTAATAATGTCACACTGTGCCTGCCTTTTTTGGGGGGGGGGGGGGGGGGGTTGAAATGTTATTTTATCTTTCCTGTGGCCTGCCAATAGTGTTAAGTACAGAGGGTCTGGCCAAACTAGCCCACATTATTGAGCCATTTGCCAATTAATGAAGTGCAGAGGGTTACCTGTCCACCACCCCCCCCCCCAAAACCCTAGTTATTGCCAATGTCCCATCAGAAGTGGGGGGATTGATGGGGGGGTGAGTAATCTGTGAAGGGGAGCCTCTACTTTTCTGTGCAAATACTTTCCAGCCTCCAATTTTATACAATGCTCTTGTTCCAAGATGTTGATTGTCTAATCTGCTTGCAATGTTTAGGTGCAAAGTGACTAATTTTTTTTTCTTGTTTCACTCCACAGTTCCCTTCCACGCCACAGGAATGGCAGACTGTGGCCTCCCACTTTGCCAGCCGTTGGGACTTTCCTAACTGCGGAGGGGCAATTGATGGGAAACACGTCCGCATCGTCCCACCGCCCAACTCGGGGTCCTACTATTATAATTATAAAGGGTTTAATAGTGTAGTGATGTTGGCGGTGGTGTCGGCAACATACGAGTTTATGTATGTGGACGTGGGGATGAACGGCCGGATATCGGATGGTGGTGCCATTACGCACACGGAGTTCTACTGGCGTCTCCAAAGTGGCAGTCTGTGCTTGCCACCTCCAGAGGAGAATGCCGAAGGACTCCCCTTCGTCTTTGTCGCAGATGAAGCGTTTGCGTTGACTCCCCATGTGATGAGGCCGTTCCCGATGAGGACCCTCACCCCGGACCAGAGGGTCTTCAACTACAGGCTGTCCAGAGCCAGAAGAGTGGTGGAGAACACTTTTGGCATCCTGGCCAGCCGCTTCCGCCTGTTCCTGACGGCATTTAACTTGGCGGAATACAAACTGAACCACATAGTTCTTGCCTGTTGCATATTGCACAACTTCCTCAAAAGACATAACAGGAACTATGTGGTGCCCATTGGCCCAGATGTGGAGGGCCCTCCAAATGCGGACCTCACAGCCCTTCGAGTGGCACGTCCGGGCTTGCCCCCTCTAAATGCCCGTGTGGTCCGCGACCAATATATGGAGTACTTTGTGGGTAGGGGGGCCATTGCTCTGCCTGACGATGTGTGAGAGGCATTTTTTAATAAATCTGATATTTGAACCAACCTATGATTTCTTGTCATTTCAGTCTTCTTTTTAGCTTATTTTACCTTGACATTTTTTCCCTTTGCCTTCGACAGTGGGAATGCACTTTCTGGGCAAAAGGAGGTAACAGTCTCTTCTTCCCAAAAAGGTTATTCTCATGTTGTGTGTTTGCTACCTAATCTTTGGTCTAGAGAAGGTTTGTCCTGCATAACTGACACCCAAAATACTCCTTTTCAGCACCAGGTCTGACATGTGTGTATTCTCAAAAATGCTGGGCTCCGTGTTTTCGTACAAAGCACTGTGGGTGTCATTTACATAAGTCAAATCCGCTATGCTCTACAAGTGCATTGAAAAAGTTCCCAGGGAAAGAAAATTGCAGTGCAAAGTGGATTTGCCTTTAGTAAATAACACCATTGCCCCCCATATCCTTTACATTTTACATACATAATGCATTGTGTTTTTTAAATAAGGAAGCCACACATTTAGAAAAATAAAAAAGTTTACTAGGAAAACATTCACAAGTGCGTTTACAATCTTCACGCCAAAACTGACAACATCTTGGTTATTTACAACATTGTTTACAAACATTCCGCAATTGGTAAAACCAGGCATGGAGCAAAACAGAACCTATGAACTACGAAAGTTCAACTTTGTAAAGTGAAGACAAGATCAGACATGACTATATGTTCAAAGTGTGTTTGATCTTGCCTTCATCACATGGGGGGGTCACCCCCGGAAAGTGGAAATTTAGAACATGCACACAATTTGGGTCTGAAAATGGTCATTAGATGGTAAAATACATGCCTAGAAGCTTCAAAAGTGCCATTTTCCATCATGGGGATGAATGGACGTTTTTTGGGGGTGCAAACCCTTCACCACAACCACTTTCGTAGTTCGTAAAGTGTTTGTACCCCCAAAAAAACGTTGGCATTCATCCACCATGATGGGAGCTAGCACATGTGGACACAATGTGTGCATGTTCCAAATTTCACACAGTTTTTAAGTTGCAAATGTGTTCAGAAGCTGGCACAAATGTGTGTTAATTACTTGGTGCGTTTTCATATTTTTCCTAAAACATCAATGATGTTCTTCAATTTTTGTTGAACATCATTGATGTTTTGCTTTATGTAATCTAGATCTCGATTGCAGACCATTATCTCCCCGATGAGTACGTGGGCACTCTCTGTGGTAAAGTGCGATTTTTCTTCCACAACATCCACGTCACCTAAAAACCACAAACACACAAAAATGGGGTGTTGGAAATGAGCCAGCCATACATGGATTAGCTTACCAGTAGCTGTGTTCTCCCACACTCACCTGTTGTGGTGACAATTTCTCCAAGTTCGATGATCTCTCCTTCCTCCTCCTCCTCCTCTGCTTCTGCTCTTTCCCCTTTTTTGGGAGGTGTTGGTTTGGGGGTTTCCTCAGACGGCCCAAGTTTTTGCTCCCCTATGAGAATGTACAAAAGGAAGATTTAGCAACACAATCTATTGAGGGCAGAACTAGGAAATGACAAACATTGCTTGAAAGTGACGGACACTATTTTTGTTTGGCCAGTTACAAATGACAACTACATGAATGTAGTCACTTTGTAAAGGTGCTAAACTGACTAGCTTTTCGGTAGAAGTTTGTGTGATGGAGACCCCCCTCTAGTATCCACTGGAGCACATGTGTGGAAAAGCATAATAAAAAGGGGGTTTGGGTGTCCCAGCACTAGTGCTCTAGAGTCCGGATGTGTAAACAGCTACTGGGTGACCTCTCCTTTACATTGAATAAATTGGCTTTACATTCTTGATGACATTTCTAGTGAGAACAAACTTCCTTTCCCCAAAAAAAAAAAAAAAAAACACGTATTATAAGTGGCCGAACGTTCGAGGTTGCGTACGATCGAATGGACACACACACGACCATGACAGTGGCAGAAAGATCGAGGCTGAGTACGATCGAATGCACAGACGAACATGAAAGTGGCCATTTTGGAATGTACAACTTTGTAAAAATCAAACCACATGGAGCAGTATGCAAGCAAGAAATCAAACACAAAACACAACTACTTACTTTTTTGAAGAATTCGCTTGATCTTTCTGTACTGATCGGCCTCCCTCAGTTTCAGGTCTGACCAGCGTTTCCTCAGTTGCTCCTTGGATCGTTGTACCCCAAAATTATTGTACAGCCTTCTCACAACTTTAGACATGATCTTGGCCTTGCGGACATTGGGGTTGAGGTAAGGCCCATACTTCCCATCATAGTCGCTCCTCTTTAATATGTCCACCATCTCCAACATTTCTCCAAATGACATATTTGAGGCCTTGAATTTCAGGCTCCGGGATCGGGACGTTTCTGCCTCCGGACTTTCCTCGTCCTCCTCCTCGTTGGTGGGATATTTCGGGCGCACCTGCTGTGTCCCCGCCATGTGCTCTCCCCACTGCGCCGTAAAGAGAAGGGGTGGGGAATAGACGAGAAAGATCGTCAGGGGCGGGCGGAGTTTGACGCATGCGCACTGTATATAAAACGTCACACGCCTGTGTCGTAGCCACGATCTGGGAGACGAGGGGAGAGAAAACTCACGCACGAGACGATCGCTACAAACGAAGGTACAATTTCACTTTGGTACATAACTAGCCTAGACTGATTCGAACTTGAGGCTTCTTTATGGAGAAGATTAGGAGAGTTTAGCCTGACATAATTTAGAGGGTTTTGTGTGGTGTTGTGTCTTGCAGAGATTATGAAGGGATTCAACGACATGAGTTTTCTCCCCCTCTTCATTGCCAAATACAGGGAATTTCCCATATTGTGGCAGGGTAAACACCCACATTACACCAACAAACCAAAGAGGCACGCAGCCCTGGAGGAACTTGTGGAATTTGTCAAGCCAAGGTTCCCCACGGCAACTGTTGATGATCTAAGAAAGAAAATTGGCAGCCTGAGGAGTGCGTATATCAGGGAGCGGAAGAAGGTCGTGAAGTCTGAGGAAACTGCAACTTCAGCAGATGAGGTCTATGTGCCCAAGCTCTGGTACTATCAGAGTCTCCATTTTCTGAAGGACCAGGCTGATGTCACGGAGCCAACCTCAACTCCTCCTTCCACGCTTCCTTGCGCGCAGCCCACCCCTGATGAGGCTTCCGAGGAGCAACCTGGGCCTTCCAGTCTGGAAGAGGTGGAGGAGCCCAGCTTGTTCCAGGTATAGTAGTTTTGTTACCATTTATGGGAATAATGAATGATGTTCACTTAATTCAGGATCGCCAATTGCTTAGTTCCTAACGTGTTTGACATATCAACAGACAGTGGTGTGGGAGACATTTGGGGCCAGAATCTAAACTGCTGGGCTGAGAATTGTATGGTTTTCTATTTGTAAACATTTTGCACCAGTCACTAGATGAGAATTGTGTATGTTTGATGAACAAATAACTGAAACTATGTCCCTTTTTCATACACAGGAAGACCTCAGCCAGGAGGTGGCTGTGGAAGGTGGCAGTCAGGAGGAGGCAGGGGTTAGTGGCAGCCACGAGGTGGGTAGTGGCAGCCAAGAGGGGTCTAGGCCTCGGAGCCTGACTGACACCCAAACCCCTCCCCTCCGCCTTCCCTACAAAAGGGCGAGAAGGGGGGGTTATGCGGCACAGTCAGCTCTCCGCATGATAAGAGAGGCTTCAGACTCCCTACATGCCACACCCGCCGACGAGGAGACCTTTGGATCGGTGGTTGTCACAAAAATGATGGGTATGGAGGTGGGGCAACGCAACATGTGTGAGGGGCTCATCCTCCATGTCCTAAATAAGGGTAGGGCTGGGGAGATGACCCCAGTCACACATGTTTGCCATAGTTACCATGCTCCGCCTCCTCCTCCTCCTCCTTCTGCCACCCCACCAGCACGACAGCCCCAGCGTGCAAGGAAGCGTGGAAGGAAGACCTGAGAGTGACGACCTGGCATCAGTCTGGTCTGAGAGAAGATGGAGCCTCTTGTAGTACCAGAGCCTGGGGACCTAGATGGCATCTGCTGCAGTTCCGGATACTTTGGACTTCACGACCAGATTGCACTCCCCTTAATATACGTACTCCTCAGGCCCCCAATTTTCTACGCTTGAACAATGATGGTTGCCGTGGGGGGCCAAGGCTTTGCAAATTCCCCAAGTTTCACCATGGCTGCGTTCCTCTTTGGTTTGTTGGTGTGACCTAAATAAAGGTTTTTTTGATTTGAAATAATCATTGACTATTGTGTTTTACTTTTCTACAATGACAGTTTTTCTTTGAGTAGGCAGGTACATTTCACTAATCCTAAAGTAGAATTAACAAGGGGCACCAACAACCAACAAACTCCTAGTAAATTTAAGCAAGAAATACAAATGTTAATAATGTGGTTTTGGTAAGTTGAGACACACAACCCCCCTCCAAAAAAAAAAAAAAAAAATCCTTCAAATATGTATTCCCCCAAAAAAAAAAAAATCAAGGTTAAAAAAAAACAAAGATTCTTTTACGATCTGAGTAAAAATAAACATGTAGTGTATAAATGCTGCAAAGTAATAAAGAACTAAGTTTGTGAGAAGTGCGGGTGAATAGGAGCAGCTAAAACATGTCATTCTTGTTGCATTGTAAAGAAAAAGAGAATGCGCTGCATTAAAGACATTTTAACATTGCAGCGTGACGAATGTGCTGTGTCGATTAGGAAAGGTAGTTTTACCTGACCGAGCGCTTCCGTCACAGAATTTCTTCTGAGCATGCGTAGCACTTTGTCCTTCGGACAACCGTACACACGATCGGATTTGGTGTGATCGGACCGGGTTGACGGCAAATCTTTCCAGCAGGAGATAAGACTTTGTCCGTCGGACAAACCGACGAACACTGTCCGATGGTGCATACACACGGTCTGATTTTTCAACAACCTTGTCCGATCGGACAGAATCCATGAAAAAGTCCGACCGTGTGTATGGGGCTTAAGCCTGCTCAGGTGCAAGCTGAGATTCAAGTTTACAGGACCCAGGACTTACCCATGTTCCTGCCTTAGAATTATAATGCCTGAGCCTAAAGTGGAACCTTTACGTCATAATATTAAGTTCTGCAAGATCACTTCAGGCTGGCCCCTTTTATAGGTATAGCTACGTAAAAAAATAAAAATAAGTGTCTATGCTGTTTAATATCCAGTATAACCATTTCTTGACCACCCCATAGCAGATTTACTGCTACAGGGTGCACGCACTACGCAGGATCACGCATGCATACTTTTTTTTAAAAAGATTTTTATTTGCCAAATGTTCATACATATTGTTATCTCAATGCAATAAACAAGATCTGATACATTCTGAGGTATGTCCAGGTCAATAATGTTTGCATATACAATAAAAATTGTTCTTCATCTCTATGTCTTGTTCTTTGTACATTCGGCTATCTTTTTTTTTTTTTTTTTAAATCGAAACCAAACCAAATTGAACCAGAAGTACATTAAAAAAAAAATATTTTGGAACGCTGATGATCGTTAACAGCACCAAGGCTGTTCTCCCAAGCTCAGTTTGACTCCCCTGAATAAGGGTGGTCACTGGCTTTTTGGTAAGCCTCCCCTCTTTACACATATGTGGTGATGGTGGTATGCTGCACGGATAAGTTTCAAGCACTTCCAGGAATGCACTTTGATTAATCATATATATTGGATGGACTTTTATATATGAACTTGTCTTTGATGGACTAGTGACTGTTCCTTCTAATAATTTTCACTATTTTATCCACTATTGTATACTTGTTATACTCTATATATTGCATATTATCTAGCGCTGCACTGTTTTCTTTTTCTATCCAACAATGGGAACAGAGGGCAAGGGTGAAGAAACTCAGGCACCTTGAACTGCTGACTATTAGGAAGTCTCTAATGCAAACCCAGAGAGTAGCCACTCGCAGCTGGGCGCTTCAAATCTGAACAAATCTCTAGCCAGAGATTATGGCAGTCAGCACTTGAATTCGGAAATTGCAAAGTCTCTGACCTTGAAGAAAGTTGCAAAAGTGAACAGGAACCTTTCCTCAGTACCTGGAACGTTCTCTGTCTCCTTGGCAGTACTGGGAAAGCATGGATCTATCAGTGTCCTTGACAACCCAGCAACCAGGCACTTCTTGGGATGCCTGCTTGTTGGCCCTCCCCCAGTTGCTTACATGAGCTGTGGTGCCCCTCCCAGTTGAGAGCGCACCCAGACGCCTTGAATCCTCTCTCAGTTACTGCGCCTCGGACCAGCCGGTTCCAAGACTCGGGAACAGATGGATCCTTGCCCCAGACCAATCGGGTCTGTGGGGCTAGTCAAACTGACCATGTTTAAGGGCGGCACACGCTCCCGTGACCGGGAGCCCTTGCGGGGCTACCCCGGTCCAGACTCAGGAACAGGCAGCTATGGCCGAACGAACCCCGAACACGTGACTCCAGCATCTTAAGTACCCTTCCCCAGACTCCTCAGCAGGGCCAGAAGCACCCACTGATTGGCTCCAGGGAATGCTGATACTCAAAACGTACAACCAGGCCTGGTTCTGGGCCTGTCATGTGCACCTAACTGTACACATGACCAGGCAGAACCCTAGTACAGCCCAGCCAAACTGATGCCAAGGTTAAACCTACACAATTAACCCTCAGAACCCCTTTACTGTTCTGAGAGAAAAATAACTAAATTTGCACATAGCGGACACCTTGCAAAAGTGTCGCCGCTACACTTATGTTTCTATAGATAAGGTACACATTTCTTGTGCATATAGTACTTCATAGTCCCAGGGGTGATGTCCCTCTAAAACATTTGTGCCGCGTGCTGCTGTCTAGTTCCCCACAAGATCTCTCCATCACCAGCCCAGTCATATATTTAATTTATGCAATTAGACATCAGTTTGTAGAGTGTTTTCACAGTTAAGCCATTTTCCCCACACTTTATTAAATTTTTTGGTTGATCCTCTGAACTCATATGTCATTCTATACATGGTAATGTTAGCGTTAACTAATCCTTTCCAGGCGTTTATTGTAAGATGCTCTCTTCTGATCGAATGAAGTATTAGTATTAGTATTAGAAGCAATTTGTTTCCTTACATAATAAAACAACAGTCTTAATAGTGTTCTCGTATTGTTGCTCATAACCTCATCTTCTATAACCCCTAACAGTCCGAGCAGTGGGCTACATATGTTTGGTATATCTAACGTATCAGCAATAAATTGGGTTACCTGTGACCATAGAGGTCTTATCCTGTCGCAGTCCCATACCATGTGTATAAAAGAGCCTACCTCTGTCAGGCATTTATGACAAGTGAGGTTATCCCTTCGCCCCATTTTATATAACCTTAGAGGTGTATAATACATTTGGTGTAAGTATCTAATTTGTATCAGCTGGTCTCTGGCAGAGATGACCGTAGGCACGTAGGAGGCAAGAACTCCTTCCCATTGTTCCTCTGATTTCTGGTATAATCTCTACCCATTTTTCTCTGAGTTTCCTTTCCTTAGGGTTCACCCTGTCTGTTAGTATATTATAGTATGTGGATACTCTTTTGGTGTGGTCTGGATCAGCAAGTAATTTTTCTAGTTTAGAGTTTTCCAGCGACACTAGTCCAGTTCCAAATTGAGCATGAGCAGTATGTTTCAGTCTAGTGAACTGGTATTCCCATGTCTGTGGGACATTTAGTTCCCTTTTTAGCTGTACGAAGAATTTTAGGTCCCCATTATCATATAACTGATGTAGGTATGTGAGTCCATATTTGGCCCATCTGAAACTGTCCTATAAACAGAAAAATTCCTTTAGATAAGGGTTGAACCATAACGGAGCATTAGGGGAGTGGTGAAGAGGACTGTCCATTATATGTTTTATACAGATCCCCAATATCTGTTTAGCGGATTTGAGTATCTCATTACCCTCTTCAGTGGGGGAGTTTCCTCTGAAAAATAAGTTAAGTAAAGTTTCATACGAGGTTACTGATGCTGCTTCCACTCCAACTGCAGCATTGTTTAGTTGTGGGAACATTCGCCAATGAATAAATACTAATTGGGATGCTAGGTAGTATAGACGTAAGTCAGGTATTGCCGATCCCCCTCTTTGGACTGGCAATCGTACTATCTCCAAAGAAACTCTAGCTGCCTTATTTCACCATAGGAAAGATGTCAGCAAGGAATTCATATGTTTGAATATTTTCTTCGGGATGTCATTTGGGGCATTGGAAAGCACATATAAGAATTTCGGAAGGAATATATTCTAAATAAATTGGCTCTACCGTAGAGTGTAAGAGGGAGATCTTTCCATTTCTGTATTCTATCACTAAATGCTCTTATTACGGGCCACAGATTAGCTTCAGTGAATGCGTCTACCGGTAGTTGGATCGTTATTCCTAGGTATTTGAACTTTTCTACAACGGCCATAGGGAATTGAGCTGGGAGGGTTAAGTCCAGCTGGGGGTCTAGAGGAAAAAGGACCGACTTGGTCCAATTGATTCGGAAGCCGGAGAAATCTCCGAACTCTCGAATCAGGGAGACTGCTGTAGTTAAAGACACGTCAGAGTCTTTTAAGTATAGGAGCATGTCGTCCTCGTATAATGATACACGTTCCTCCAGGTCCCCAACCAGAAATCCCTGTAGAGTGTCATTGATTCTGAGTTTAGCTGCCAGTGGCTTAATGGCCAGGGCAAATAGGAGAGGAGACAGGGGGCACCCCTGTCTCGTTCCCCGGTGAATCTGAAAAGAGTTAGAAATAAGTCCGTTCACTCTAATGCTTGCTCGGGGGTCTTTATATAATAGCCTAATCCAGGAGATAAATTTTGGTCCAAAACCCATTTTGCCTAAGAGGGAGAATAAATAGTTCCATTCCACGGAATTGAACGCCTTTTTTATATCTAAAGATGCTATTACTCTTTTGCCCTTATTCATATGTTGGATCTGTAGGTTGACATATAGTCTACGCAAGTTCATTTGGGTAGATCTACCGGGTATGAACCCTGTCTGATCTGAATTAATTCGTTTAAGGATCACCGACTTCAATCTACTGGCCAGAATTTTGGCCAGTATTTTGACGTCCGAGTTGATAACTCACATTCTTGCGGATCCTTCCCAGGTTTGGGGATCACTACAATTAAAGCCTCCCTCATAGAGTCTGGTAATATGCCCTCTTTTCCTGCTGCTATAAAAACATTTTGGAGAGTTGGAGCTAGTTTTTCCTTATGCAATTGGTACCACTCCGCCAGGAGCCCACCCAGGCCTGGTGATTTACCAGGTTTGAAGGAGGAGATTGCGCCACTTATTTCTTCCAGTGATATTGGTAGTTCCAAAGTTTCCCTATATTCCTGATCTAGTGAAGGGAGGGTTAAATCCTGCATATAGAGTGCTAGTTCCTGATCAGTATTTTGAGTCTGAGTCTGGTATAGGGTTTCGTAGAAGTCCAGAAAGGTATTTAGAATCTCCTGAGATTCCCCTACCACCTCTCCATTCGTTTTTTTGAGTTTCATTACTGAGATCGGGGTATTGAGTGGTTTCGCTAAGAAGGAGAGAAGGCGACCGCTCTTGTCTCCAAATTCAAAGAAGGAGCAATCCTGGCGTAGTTGCTTTTTAGCTGTGTGTTCGGTCAGAAGTAAGCTGTACTGTCGCGTTTGGGCCTGCCAAGATATGTATTTACTAAAGACTACCCTCATGGTCGCCTTAAAGGCATTCCATTGATTGGCCATCAGTGTTTCCATCCCATTCTCCTTCCAATATTGATCAATGCTCGTTTTGCATTTAATAGTATGTATACATACTTGACCCTGCACTTCCCGGTATCAGGCGGGGAGCTAATGAGCGGGTCCCGTGGACTTGATGTCTGCCGACACCCGCTGATCTTTCGGTGCACTGACAGAATGGCAGTCTGCCTATGTAAACAAGGCAGATTGGCATTCTGTCAGTACAGAAGGTATGGATCCTGTGTTTCTGTAAAGCAGAAACACCAATCCATGCCTTCCACTAGAAAAAGCACCTCCCCTACTACACTGAAACACTAGCTAGGCACACCGTTAACCCTTTGATCAGCCCTGATGTTAACCCTTTCCCTGCCAGTGTAATTATTACAGTGATATTTTTAGCACTGATCACTGTAATAATGTCACTGGTCCCCCAAAAATAGTGTCTGGTGTCCAATTTGTCCACCCCAATATCGCTGTCCCACTATAAGTTGTTGATTGCAGCAAATACTAGTAAAATAGATAATATCCCATAGTTTGTAGACGCTATAACTTTTGCACAAACCAATTAATTTTCGCTTATTGGGATTTTTTAACCAAAAATATGTAGCAGAATACATATTGGCCTAAACTGATGAAGAAATTAGATTTTTTTATTTTTTTTATTAAATGTGTTTTAGAGCAGAAAGTAAAAAATATTGTTTTTTTTTTTTTTTTTTTTAAATTGTCGGTCGTTCTTTGTTTAAAGCACAAAAAATAAAAGACGCAGAGGTGATCAGTGCCGTATCACAAAAAATGGCCTGGTCAGGAAGGGGGGTAAATCTTCCGTAGGTGAAGTGGATAACACTGTCTCATCGTGCTCTGCACATGCTCAGTTGCTCTCTATTTTTAGGCACCTACAAGTTTGCAGAGGCCGATCTGCTGACAGCCTTAAAGTGGAAGTAAACCCCCCTATCGTTTTCAGTCAAGGAAGCTGCCATCTTGGCCTCTGTTTGATCTTCAACTGCCATGATGGATGAGAGCACAACCAATGTGACAGTTACATTCCCGGCATGCCGGGAATGTAACGGTTATATGAAACCGTTAAATTGATGGGTTTACTTCCGCTTTAAAGCAGAATTAGGCCCTTCTATCCTTTACAGCCAAGGAAGCTTCTTCTGTTTGATCTACAACTGCCATGGTGCTGCACATGTTATTGACACCAGCTATTTAATAGTTTGACAGTTTGGTTGAGGAAACAAGCAATCCCGTGATTCCAGGAATGTAACTGTTTTTAAAACTGTTAAATTGATGGATTTAGTTCCGCTTTATGATTTACTGCTGCTGTGGAGCTTTGGGCCTTAGCAAAATGGAAATTTACAGCACACACTAATTTTGGTAGCATGATTATTAATGTGGAATGTATGTTCCTTGTTAAAGAACATTATTTTTTTTTTTCAAGTTGTTATGGGTAAAGTTCCACTTTAACAAAGGTTCACAAAGCTTACATCCTTGATTACTTAAAGCGGATCTAAACCCATTGATTTAACAGTTTTAAAAAACAGTTACATTCCTGGCATGCCGGGAAGGCTAACTATCATATTTGCTTGTGCTCTCAACCAAACTGTCAAACCATCAAATGACTGGTATCATAACTGATCACATGTTCAGCACCATGGCAGTTCCTCTTTAAGTTTGTTATTAAAAGGTATTGCCTAAACTCCAAACTTCCTGCAGTACTTTTCTGCAAACTCAAGAGGGCACTCCCTTCTTATGCAGAGACGGTCTACAGTTCTTCATAGGGCCATGCTCTCCTTCCTGAAGCCTGATGCTGTAGGTGTGAATAATGTGTTCACAAGTGAGTCACTACCGTAGAGAAATAGGAAAGATGCTGGCAGTAGAAACTCAGGGCAAGGCAGGACAAGTTTGTTCTCTTTTAAATATTACTCTTTCCACTGTCTATTCATGAGTGGAATGGCTGCGTAACTATTTGACTCTGTAACAACAAATAATCTTAATTTAAAAAAATTCCCTCTTGCATGCATTTACAGAGGTTAGCGCTTGATATGCAATGTAAAATAATGTATAAATGGGACCCTTGGTTGTAAAAACGAAAAGGTTGCCTAAGACACCAATTATATACTTTATATTATCTTTTAAAACTGAAGTACCTGAGGTTACATTGTTGTAACTATGCTGACCGATTCTATAAACTATTTTAGTTTATTCATTAAAGTATGTCCCCTTTATAAAAGTTTAATGGTAATCCCCAACAGTGGGTTGTTTATCTCGTATACCCCTTGACTCTTTAAAAAGGTTTTCCAAAAATTCATTATGTTTTAACCCCACTATCAACAGTTTATAATAATACCATAGGTAAAAATCTTTAACATTCCAGCTTGACATAAATAAAACATACTAGAATGGGTATGACCTTTTTTTGTAAGCTACACTTTTAACAATGCAACTAACCCAATGTGAAAAAATATGGGCTGATATTTAGTGTGAAATTAGGACCTACCCCCACGGTCAATATAAAGTGCTCACAGTATATAAGCTGTATATTTCACCCGCTGCTCTGAAATTGTAGCTCATAGCAATGTACAGAGATGGCATTGAGCCCTATGGAATGCACCTACTTGTATTTAAAAGCAACAAAATCTCTGGGCTCTGAATTTCATGGGTCAGCATTCTAAAGCCATAGTCAAAGCGAGTTTGGCAGTGTCCAAGTCAATAATGCAACAGTAGATTTTGTAATACTAAAGACAGTAATAACTTTAAAAAAAATCAAATGCAAATCATCTGGAATTATAATCATAATATAATAAAATTGAAAACAAGACAGAGCAAGTCAAAGTACAAGTAATGCAAAAATGTGTGCGTGACAAGCTCAAGGTAGGCATTTTTTTACTGGATGAACATGACCCGAAGCCACCCTAAAAATTCATACAGTGGGTTAAAAGAAATTCAGGGTCCACACCCAAAATGAATTAGTTTACTAACTAGCACTCAATTTAGATTTTAAAAACGTATTACAATTTCCACAGTTTACATATTCATGTCCATAAGCCTTATCATAACGTTAATTTACTCCTCAGGATTGTATTTGCAGATTTCTGTATCCAGCTACAGAATTAGTTTTCTTGATATAGAGCAGTGGCCATCAAATTGCGGCCCATGGGCCGGATGTCCCCCCTTGCTTGCCTTTATCTGTCCCTTGAGGCACCATTCCATCCACTAACACCAGTGATGGGGCACTATTCTTCCCCTAAATACCAACAATAGAGCATCATCTCTCCTGCTGATGTCAACAATGCGGTACTATTTCTCCTACTAAAACCAATAATGAGGCACTATTCCTAAAATGAATACCAAGATGGGCCACTATTACTTACACTGACACCAAGGATGGGCCACTAGTCCTGCCACTGATACCAATGATGGGGCACTATTCCTCCCACTAAAACCAATGAGGAGTCTCTGTTTACTTCCACTAATGCCAAGTTTTCTATTCCCACTGGCAACAGTCTGGTCCCCTAAAGCCTGAAGGACAGTTAACTGGCCCCTTGTTTTTAAGACCCCTGCTATAGAGGAAAAGAAATCCAGGCACCTTATGATCCATTTTCTTGGCATCAGGGAGGTTTGTATACTGTGTATATTCTTAGGATGACCATAGATGGAGCAATAAATGGTGAGATATTTGTCCACCCTCTCTCACATCACTGTGCAGCCAGGACCCACCACGATCTTCTGTCTGGCTTGACAAAGTGTAGGCATGGTAATAAAAGTCTTGTTTTCTTTGCTTCACAGTAAAGGAAATAATAGTTGGCCAATCTTCTAGTGCTTTTCCAACATGCTTCCAGGAGGTCCATCAAATTATGCAATGTGTGCATCATAAACTGCTTTCCACTTTCACAAAATAGCAAGGTGCAAAGTACATTGCCTGTAGCAGCTAATCTTAATTATCATTCCTGACATTGGTATGTCGAAATACTTGGTTAACTGTATTTTATTTTTTTTTTAAAGATTTTTTATATTGAAGATAATTTTACAACTGAAATAATTTTTTATGTTTAATATTTTTTTGCTAGCTTATAAGAGCACATATTATATATATATATATATATATATATATATATATATATATATATATATATATTTTTTTTTTTTTTGTGTGTTTGAACAGTACTGACATTTTGGCTTAGTGTGTTCTTTAGTTTGATTTAACTCCCGAAAGACTCAGACATTAGAACATTTTATTCTTTTGAACACACAGAAAATGTCCTTTAAATTCAGGAGAGAATTTAATGTATTTTAAGAAATCAACATTTATTCTCATTTTGATTTAGTAAATGTGCAATATATATAAAAAATAAAAAAAAAAGATTTTTAACATTTGTTGCTCCAACACCCAGCCCTGTGCAGCACAGAACTGTTAGCTGCTACTCAGCATCACAGCTTCAACGCAGTCAAAGTCCCCTAGGCACCCAGGACTGATGAAGGCCTTGGCCATACTGGGAAAGCAGAGAGCTGCAGCCTCCGCTCCTCCACCCAACCTGCAATATGACAACTCTGTAGCTGAGTCAGATAAATGGTGGAACCCCTCTACACGGCTCTGGGAATTCCAGTAACTGCCACAAGCCTACAAAAAAGCTAATCAGACTAACATGGAGCAGAACGGAGCGAAGGAAACCTCCCTAACTACCACCCCATCTACAGCTAAATACATGAGTATTTAATTGCAGAGGCCCACAATTCCACAGGATAGTATAATCCTCACTTCAGATCTGCCTTTTCTGCAGGACTACAACAGAGAGAGAGCAAAGCACAGCAGTCCCCAGACAGCTTGTCCCAGGCAGCCCACATTGCTCCATGTACAGATCTGACCCTGGGAAGGAGAAGAGGTAGGTAAGCCACAGCAGCCATTTCCTTTAACTTGCACTCTATCTAACCTGCTTGAGAAACTTGAGCATTGTCCTTCAAAAACAACACAATCTGAAGTATACTAATTGAGAAGTGATCTGAAACACTTATTTTTTAGAACTGAAGAAGTCAAAACCACCAAGGCATCACATGCACAAACACAGTTCCCTGTTCAGATCCCAAATTTTCAATATGTAGAACCAGGAAAACAGATCTTGAGGTAACAGCTTGTCCATTAGAGGCCCCCCTGAAGCCACCAAAGTCCTTGATTTAGCTGACACAGGAAGAGGGATCTTGGAAAGACTTGCAACCACTAAATTCTCCTCTGACAGAGTGCACAGAACACCACAACCGCTCAGCCTACTAATAAGAAAAGCCACAAGATGTTCTATGTTGCCTCCATAACTATGACTAAAAGGAACTGTTTACAGACACACCCCACATCAGTTTTGATGGAGCCTTGATCACTATCAAGACCTATCCTACCTACCTATTGGTACATCGGTTGAACTGACTTGCCATTTTGTGCCATCTGAGGAATTCAAGGACTGCTATCTTTCATTGAATATTCAAGTTCCACCACTCCCAGAATGGTCTGAACAACTGGACCTTTTGGACTTCTCTGTTCAACCAATGTATTAAACGGCTGTCTGAAAGAGCCCCAGATCTAAGGTTGACAACTTAAGATGGAGCATCCCCAGATTCTATTCATTGCATCACACAGAGTTTGAACCTTGCCTTCTCCTCCTGTGACTAGACTTGTCAGTAGTGTTTTATATCTCCACATATGTTCCTTAATGCTGTAGAAAACCTATATTTCCTCTTGATCTTGTTAAATATAAGCTTATTTGGAACTTGGCCAATGACAAATTAATCAGTATTCTGAATAACACCCAACATAAAGTCAAACAAACATGGCAACCCTGAATGCAGTACACTTCTATCAAGTAATTTGTATCTCAGCAAATTGATAATGGAGATCTCTGACTCATCTTCTTCCTCCATGTTTTCCTTATTTTTTCATAGTTTTCTTCCTAATCTAATTTGAGCTTATTTTCTTATTTCTATGACAAATGTTTATTTAGCCAGTAATCGGTTGGATCATTAAATATCTGTATTAATGAGAAAAGTTTTCACGTGGGCTATGTTTTCAATGCTTGTACTCTTCCTATCTCAGAACGTCTGGCTCTGCAGTGGCTAACAGCTTTGAGTCTTCAGGCAGAACATCAATATAGATAGGCCCCCTAATTCCTCCTTCTCTACTAAGAAAGTTTCTTTAATTGTAAAACCTAGTACTCATGATGCGATTATCGGACGAATGATCGTCCATTTTGTTTTTTGCATGCTAGTCTCCATATCGAATGCAAATAGGTTACTAAAGTATGAAAATTCTCGTATGACAGAAAAAAACATTGTGATGTAATGTATTTTTATTGTATTTTCAGATGAAAACTGTACTGATTCAATTAAATTCGTACTATCTGGCATCGTACAAGAAAAAAATGTGTTTGTCCCTTCTGAAAATTTCGCCTGACAGATTATCATACGAGCGGATTTTTCGTCTGGTTTTCTCATTGTGTGTACGAGGCTTTACACTGCTTTAACAAGATCTGTGAATGAGGAAAGAAAACTGTGACTGATCAGATTCTCCCCTATTTACAGATCATGTAATAAGCAGTGATAATCAATGAAATAACTTTTCTAAATGGAGGAGGAGGAAGGAGGGGACTTGCCCCCATCAGACCCTATTTTCTCATATTCTACCTGAAGACCTCAGTTTTTCTTTGTTTATGTTATTAAATTTAGTTTTTTCCTTCACTGACGGGCACTGATGAGGTGGCACTGATGAGTTGGCACTGATAAGGTGGCACTCATGGGCACTGATGAGGAAGCACTGGTAAGTAGAATTGATGAGCACTGATAGGCGGCACTGATATGCAGCACTGATGAGCACCGATAAGCAACAGTGATATGCATCACTGATGGGCACTGATTGGCACTGGCAGGCGGCACTGATGAACACTGATAGATGGCACTGATGGGCAGCACTGATGATGAGGTACTGACAGGTGTTACTGATGGGCACTGATTGGCACTGTGATGGGCACTGTTATGGGCACTGACAGGCATTCCTGATGGGCACTGACTGGCAGCTGATGGGCACTAATTGGCATTGTTGGGGCACCTCACATGGGGGCTATAATCAATGTGCTGATTATCAGCGCAGACCCCCCCTCTGACAGGGAGAGCCAGCGATCGGCTCTCCCTGTCAGCGCGAACCAAGGAAAGTCGTTTACCAGCACTTCCTGGTTCACGCTGTGATTGGTCACAGCTGATAATGTGGTAAAGAGCCTCCTTACCACGATCGGAGATGTGGTGTGTCAGAGTGACACACAGCACCACTGATTGCAGCGTGCCCCCGGGGGCGTGCGTCGGCATGTTATCCTGCTTGACGTTATATGACACGCAGTCAGGATAACTGAACCACAGCCCGGCCATCATTCTGCTATAGGCCGGGCGGGAAGTGGTTACAGAATCTTCATTTTATTGAAAAGTCATAGTGTACAAACGCAGATAAAATCAGTTATGACTAAGGCCTTATAGGCTGAAATGTGTCACCTGATTTTATCTGTGTTTGTACACTGGCTTTTCAATAAAATGAAGATTCTTTAAGAGCAACAACCGGTGTTGCAGATCTCCTTTCCTTCATCCCTGCAGTGAACATTGCTCCAGGATCCAGCTGCCTGCACAATGTGGGATATGCTTCGTTACAGGTAAATAACGTGACCAAAGCTGTTGTTTTTTTTTTTTTTTTACTTTTAGCTAAACTTCAGTACGCCACATTATTTTAATATTTGTCCAGCCCTTGATATCGATCAGCTGTGACAGATAGGACAGCAATAGGAGGAGTGGAAGGAAGAGCGTGCCACACTGGGCAGGGCAGCACAGCATGATATTTAGGATAAAGGCTCCTGGAAAGTGGGTACATCTTAAGTACCCACAACATGGGATTGTGGCAGCCACAGGATTTTATTTATTCTGTACCTTTAACCACTTCCCGACCGCCCCATGTAGATATACGTCGGCAGAATGGCACGTACAGGCAGAATCACGTACCTGTACGTGACATTCTTCCGGCGGTTGGGGGGTCCGATCGGACCCCCCTCCGCCGGCGGGGACGGTCGGGATCGTGTCAGGAGCGATCCGGGACGAGGGGACGGCCAGTGGTTTCTGGCCACCCCCTCGCGATCGCTCCTGGCCAATGAAAAGCTTCCCCTTCCTGTCTATTGTATAGACAGGAAGGCGGAAGTGATGTCACGCTCGGTGCGCCGGTCTATGTGACCGGAGACGCCGAGCGGCGACCATGTAAAGGTTAGTGCACAACAGTACACTGACACCAGTACAGTTAGGCACATATTCCACCCCCCTGTCACCCCCTGATCACCCCCCAGATCACCCCCCCCCCCCCCCCCCAGTCACAGTGTCACTAATTGCAGTGATCATTTTTTTACTGATCACTGCATTTAGTGTCAGTGTGACTGTAATAACTGTCAGGGCAGTTAGTTTTAGGTCCAAGGTAGCCCCCTACCCCCCCCCTAATAAAGGTTTAACCCCTTGATTGCCCCCCAGGTAACCCTTTCACCCCCTTTTGCCAGTGTCACTAAGCGATCGTTTTTCTGATCGCTGTATTAGTGTCACTGCTGTTGCTAGGTAACCATTTTTTTTTTTTAGGTAACCGCCATGTTTATATAGGTTCATAAATAGTTTTATAGGTCAGGTACCCCCATATTACAACCTAAATAAAGGTTTTAACCCCTTGATTGCCCCTAGAGTTAACCCTTTCACCAGTGATCACTGTATAACTGTCACTGGTGACGCTGGTTAGCCAGTTAGTTATTTCGTTATTTAGGTTCCCCGTCAGGTTTTTATATAGCGTCAGGTACCCCCATATATTACCTAATAAAGGTTTTAACCCCCTGATTGCCCCTAGTTAACCCTTTCACCCCCTTTTGCCAGTGTCACTAAGCGATCGTTTTTCTGATCGCTGCATTAGTGTCGCTAGGTAACCATTTTTTTTTTTAGGTAACCGCCATGTTTATATAGGTTCATAAATAGGTTTATAGGTCAGGTACCCCCATATTACAACCTAAATAAAGGTTTTAACCCCTTGATTGCCCCTAGAGTTAACCCTTTCACCAGTGATCACTGTATAACTGTCACTGGTGACGCTGGTTAGCCAGTTAGTTATTTCGTTATTTAGGTTCCCCGTCAGGTTTTTATATAGCGTCAGGTACCCCCATATATTACCTAATAAAGGTTTTAACCCCCTGATTGCCCCTAGTTAACCCTTTCACCCCTTTTGCCAGTGTCACTAAGCGATCGTTTTTCTGATCGCTGCATTAGTGTCGCTAGGTAACCATTTTTTTTTTTTAGGTAACCGCCATGTTTATATAGGTTCATAAATAGGTTTATAGGTCAGGTACCCCCATATTACAACCTAAATAAAGGTTTTAACCCCCTGATTGCCCCTAGAGTTAACCCTTTCACCAGTGATCACTGTATAACTGTCACTGGTGACGCTGGTTAGCCAGTTAGTTATTTCGTTATTTAGGTTCCCCGTCAGGTTTTTATATAGCGTCAGGTACCCCCATATATTACCTAATAAAGGTTTTAACCCCCTGATTGCCCCTAGTTAACCCTTTCACCCCCTTTTGCCAGTGTCACTAAGCGATCGTTTTTCTGATCGCTGCATTAGTGTCGCTAGGTAACCAGTTTTTTTTTGTATTACTGTTACGGGTGACGCTGGTTAGTTAGCTTGTTTTTTATACTGTCAGGGCACCCAATAACGGTTTAACCCCCTGATCGCCGGCGGGTGATATCAATTAGGTTTTAGGGTCAAATAAGGTCTGCGTCGCCCCAGGTTAGTGCCAGTACCGCAAACACCCACGCACAAAGCATACACCTCCCTTAGTGGCACAGTATCTGAACAGATCAATA
Source organism: Lithobates sylvaticus (assembly GCA_028564925.1). NCBI lineage: Eukaryota > Metazoa > Chordata > Amphibia > Anura > Ranidae > Lithobates > Lithobates sylvaticus. Next base: position 482,562,394 of record CM053029.1, on the reverse strand, counting down.
TCTGATCTGATCAGATCTATACTAGCGTCCCAGCAGTTTAGGGTTCCAAAAAAAACGCATTGTTAGCGGGATCAGCCCAGATACCTGCTAGCACCTGCGTTTTCCCCCTCCGCCCAGCCCAGCCCACCCAAGTGCAGTATCGATCGATCACTGTCACTTACAAAACACTAAGCACACATAACTGCAGCGTTCGCAGAGTCAGGCCTGATCCCTGCGATCGCTAACAGTTTTTTTGTGGTAGCGTTTTGATTCAGTCGCTTCAGTCAGGAGCTTTTTTACCTGTGAATCTCAAAAAAAATAAAAAAAAATAAAATAGTTGTCGTTTTATTGTTCTCTCTCTCACTCTATTCTCTCTCTATTGTTGCTCTTTTTTTACTCCATTCTATTCTGCAATGTTTTATTATGTTTTATTATGTTTTATCATGCTTGCTTTTCAGGTATGTAATTTTGTTTACTGTGTTTTAGTGTTAAGCATTTTTTTGTTTTCAGGTGCGCCATTCAGTTGCAACGCGGATTTATTTATCTTGACAGCAACAGCGTTTGCTCCCACGATACATAAAGACGCGACTCCAACACTGTAGGAGGTGATTTCACCACCACAGTTAAAAAAAAGAGCATATATGCCGAAGCATGGGGGCAGCAGGGGGGGGGAGGAGCGATTGGCTCCTAATGCCACGTACATACGGTCGAAATTCCGACCGTGTGTACACGGCATAACTTTTGCGGGAGGATGCCCCATGCATCGGCATATATAAATGGTGCATGTATGCCCATCATTAGAAGTGGGTGGATGAAGGGAGGTATTCTAATGGTGGGCATACCCACCAATCAATCTCTTTTTTTCGTTCAGCCAAGAGGCTGCATGAAAAAAAAAAGATTACAATATATGTCCAGTATGTTGCTGGACTTTGAATGGTTATACCAGAATGATGCCTGCAGGTTTAGGTATCATCTTGGTATCATTCTTTTCAGCCAGTGATCGGCTTTCATGTAAAAGCAATTCTAGCGGGTAATTAGCCTCTAGACTGCTTTTACAAGCAGTGGGAGGGAATGTCCCCCCTCCCGGATATAAACCGCGCCATTGGGAAATTGGGGAAAGCATTTTATCACACCAATCTTGGTGTGGTCAGATGCTTTGAGGGCAGAGGAAAGATCTAGGGTCTAATAGACCCCAATTTTTTCAAAAAAAGAGTACCTGTCACTGCCTATTGCTATCATAGGGGATATTTACATTCCCTGAGATAACAATAAAAATCATAACAAAGAAAAAAAATGGAAGGAACAGTTTAAAAATAAAATAAAAAAGCTAAATAAATAAAAAAAAAAAACAAACAAAAAAAAAAAAGCACCCCTGCCCCCCCTTCTCTTGCGCAAAGGCGTACACAAGCGTTGGTCTGGCGTCATATGTAAACAGCAATTGTACCATGCATGTGAGGTATCACCGCGAAGGTCAGATCGAGGGCAGTAATTTTAGCAGTAGACCTCCTCCGTGAATCTAATGTGGTATCATGTAAAGGCTTTTAAAGGCTTTTAAAAATGTATGTAGTTTGTCGCCACTGCGTGTTTGTGCGCAATTTTAAAGCATGTCGTGTTTGGTATCCATGTACTCGGCCTAAGATCATATTTTTTATTTCATCAAAAATTTGAGCAATATAGTGTGTTTTAGTGCATTAAAATAAAAAAAAGTGTATTTTTTCCACAAAAAATGCGTTTGAAAAATCGCTGCGCAAATACTGTGTGGAAAAAAAAAATGCAACACCCACCATTTTAATCTGTAGGGCCTTTGCTTTAACATTATATATAGTGTTTGGGGGTTCAACGTAATTTTCTTGCAAAAAAAAAATATGTTTTCATGTAAACAAAAAGTGTCAGAAAGGGCTTTGTCTACAAGTGGTTAGAAGAGTGGGTGACGTGTGACATAGGCTTCTAAATGTTGTGCATAAAATGCCAGGACAGTTCAAACCCCCCCCAAATGACCCCATTTTGGAAAGTAGACACCCCAAGCTATTTGATGAGAGCAATGTTGAGCCCATTAAATATTTTTTTTTTTTGTCCCAAGAGATTGAATAATGAAAAAAAAAAATATATATATATTGTTTTTACAAAAAGTTGTCACTAAATGATATATTGCTCAAACATGTCATGGGCATATGTAGAAATACACCCCAAAATACATTCTGTTGCTTCTCCTGAGTACGGGGATACCACATGTGTGGGACTTTTTGGGAGCCTAGCTGCGTACGGAACCCCAAAAACCAATCACCGCCTTCAGGCTTTCTAAGGGTGTAATTTTTTTATTTCACTTCTCACTGCCAATCACAGTTTCGGAGGCCATGGAATGCCCAGATGGCATAAAACCCCCCAAAATGACCCCATTTTGGAAAGTAGACACCCCAAGCTATTTGCTGAGAGGTATTGTGAGTATTTTGCAGATGTCGCTTTTTGTCACAAAGTTTTGAAAATTGAAAAAAGAAAAAAAAAAATTTTTTTTTCTTTACTTTCTTCATTTTCAAAAACAAATGAGAGCTGTGAAATACTCACCATGCCTCTCAACAAATAGCTTGGGGTGTCTACTTTCCAAAATGGGGTCATTTGGGGGGGTTTTGTGCTATTTTGGCATTTTATGGCCTTCGAAACTGTGATAGGTAGTGAGGAGTGAAATCAAAAATTTGCACCCTTAGAAATCCTGAAGGCGGTGCTTGGGTTTCGGGGCCCCGTACGCGGCTAGGCTCCCAAAAAGTCCCACACATGTGGTATCCCCATACTCAGGAGAAGCAGCAAAATGTATTTTGGGGTGCAATTCCACATATAACTATGGCATGTGTGAGCAATATATCATTTAGTGACAACTTTTTGAAAAAAAAAAAAATCTTTTTTATTTTTGTCTTTATTCAATCACTTGGGACTAAAAAAAAAAATATTCAATGGGCTCAACATGCCTCTCAGCAAATAGCTTGGGGTGTCTACTTTCCAAAATGGGGTCATTTGGGGGGGTTTTGTACTTCTCTGCCATTTTAGCACCTCAAGAAATGAAATAGGCAGTCATAAATTAAAAGCGGTGTAAATTCCAGAAAATGTACTCTAGTTTGTAGACGCTATAACTTTTGCGCAAACCAATAAATATACGCTTATTGGCATTTTTTTTACTAAAGACATGTGGCTGAATACATTTTGGCCCAAATGTTTGACTAAAATTGAGTTTATTAGATTTTTTTTATAACAAAAAGTAGAAAATCTCTTTTTTTTTCAAAATTTTCGCTCTTTTTCCGTTTATATCGCAAAAAATAAAAATCACAGAGGCAATCAAATACCATCAAAAGAAAGCTCTATTTGTGGGAAGAAAAGGACGCAAATTTCGTTTGGTTACAAAATTGCATGACCGCGCAATTACCAGTTAAAGTAGTGCAGTGCGAAATTGAAAAAAGACCTCTAGTCCTTTGGCTGCCAAATGGTCCGGGGCTGAAGTGGTTAAATCGCGAGTCGGCATGTCACAGGTATGTTAGGCGGGAAAAACATTAATTTTGGGGATATATAAGCACCCTACATGCAGGCTCCCATTGCAGTTGACCTGGGATCGGCTTGGCGAGCTCCCCCTCCCACTCTGTCGCAGCATCTGTTATGTGGTTTTGTCCCCCTTGATCAAGGGGGGACTTTTGCTGAAATGTATTATTTGATGGTATTCGCTTGAGTTCTATGATGGTATAATAATATATATATATATATATATATAAATAGAAAAATAGAGATAACCGCACTAAAAACAAAAAACACAATAACTAAAATAAAATAAAGCAGCTGCTAAAACTGCAAGATACACAAATGTACAGATAGGAAATTAAATGTAGCAGCGCTATAAAAAAAAAAACAAATAAAATAACATAAAATAATATAGGCTAATCCAAACAGTAAATGTATATGAACTACAACACACAGCAACATGTGTTAAAAAAACTTTATTAGAAATTGTAACAAGACGCAATATATGTATATATATATATTATATGTATTATATGTATTATATATATTATATGTATTGCGTCTTGTTACAATTTCTAATAAAGTTTTTTACCCTTCAATATACTATCTCTATAACTCCCCCTTGGGAGGATTGGATTCCCACATCCCAAGGCTTAGATCGAGGTGTGGTTCCGTGATTTCACTATATAGCGCATTGCCTGTTCCCCCGAGACGACGTCAGTTTGTGACGAAACATGCGTAGGGAGGTTGACGTGCTGACATCATTGCGCTGTACTCAGTGGACGGGTGTTCGCAAGCTGTTTTTTTTTGATTGTTACAACTACACTTCTGTGAGTGCAATTTTAATAGTTTTAATAAACCTTTGGTACATTTTACACTATAGAGAGTCTTCTTGCTTTTCTGGGTAACACCTGACCTATCCCCCCTGGTGGTTTGATGCTCGAATCTCCCCGGTCTTTGGAGCATAGTTCCAGTTGCCCTTCCTGTGGACATTCAACATCCCCCCAGATAGAGGCCCTGGCTGGGTATTTTAGCCGCAGGCTCATAAAAGCTTGCCTTTTGGTAAGCGCACATTTTATGTGGTGGAGGGGCACTGTCTTTGAGGGCGTGCGTCGGCATGTTATCCTGCTTGACGTTATATGACACGCAGTCAGGATAACTGAACCACAGCCCGGCCATCATTCTGCTATAGGCCGGGCGGGAAGTGGTTACAGAATCTTCATTTTATTGAAAAGTCATAGTGTACAAACGCAGATAAAATCAGTTATGACTAAGGCCTTATAGGCTGAAATGTGTCACCTGATTTTATCTGTGTTTGTACACTGGCTTTTCAATAAAATGAAGATTCTTTAAGAGCAACAACCGGTGTTGCAGATCTCCTTTCCTTCATCCCTGCAGTGAACATTGCTCCAGGATCCAGCTGCCTGCACAATGTGGGATATGCTTCGTTACAGGTAAATAACGTGACCAAAGCTGTTGTTTTTTTTTTATTTTTTACTTTTAGCTAAACTTCAGTACGCCACATTATTTTAATATTTGTCCAGCCCTTGATATCGATCAGCTGTGACAGATAGGACAGCAATAGGAGGAGTGGAAGGAAGAGCGTGCCACACTGGGCAGGGCAGCACAGCATGATATTTAGGATAAAGGCTCCTGGAAAGTGGGTACATCTTAAGTACCCACAACATGGGATTGTGGCAGCCACAGGATTTTATTTATTCTGTACCTTTAAATCGCGAGTCGGCATGTCACAGGTATGTTAGGCGGGAAAAACATTAATTTTGGGGATATATAAGCACCCTACATGCAGGCTCCCATTGCAGTTGACCTGGGATCGGCTTGGCGAGCTCCCCCTCCCACTCTGTCGCAGCATCTGTTATGTGGTTTTGTCCCCCTTGATCAAGGGGGGACTTTTGCTGAAATGTATTATTTGATGCTATTCGCTTGAGTTCTATGATGGTATAATAATATATATATATATATATATATATATATAAATAGAAAAATAGAGATAACCGCACTAAAAACAAAAAACACAATAACTAAAATAAAATAAAGCAGCTGCTAAAACTGCAAGATACACAAATGTACAGATAGGAAATTAAATGTAGCAGCGCTATAAAAAATAAAACAAATAAAATAACATAAAATAATATAGGCTAATCCAAACAGTAAATGTATATGAACTACAACACACAGCAACATGTGTTAAAAAAACTTTATTAGAAATTGTAACAAGACGCAATATATGTATATATATATATTATATGTATTATATGTATATATATATATTATATGTATTGCGTCTTGTTACAATTTCTAATAAAGTTTTTTACCCTTCAATATACTATCTCTATAACTCCCCCTTGGGAGGATTGGATTCCCACATCCCAAGGCTTAGATCGAGGTGTGGTTCCGTGATTTCACTATATAGCGCATTGCCTGTTCCCCCGAGACGACGTCAGTTTGTGACGAAACATGCGTAGGGAGGTTGACGTGCTGACATCATTGCGCTGTACTCAGTGGACGGGTGTTCGCAAGCTGTTTTTTTTTGATTGTTACAACTACACTTCTGTGAGTGCAATTTTAATAGTTTTAATAAACCTTTGGTACATTTTACACTATAGAGAGTCTTCTTGCTTTTCTGGGTAACACCTGACCTATCCCCCTGGTGGTTTGATGCTCGAATCTCCCCGGTCTTTGGAGCATAGTTCCAGTTGCCCTTCCTGTGGACATTCAACATCCCCCCAGATAGAGGCCCTGGCTGGGTATTTTAGCCGCAGGCTCATAAAAGCTTGCCTTTTGGTAAGCGCACATTTTATGTGGTGGAGGGGCACTGTCTTTGAGAGGTGTCTATCACAAGAATCTACACTGATGTGTTTTTTATGGACTAATTATAAATTTTCATATTTTTACACATGTTGCTATGTGTTGTAGTTCACATACATTCACTGTTTGGATTAGCCTATATTCTTTTGTGTTATTTTATTTGTTTTTATTTTTATAGCGCTGCTACATTGAATTTCATAATAATATATATATTACTTATTTTAAAATAAAATTGTATTAATTCTATGAATTTAATAAAGCTTAATTTATTTTAATACTAATAAAGGTGCCGCGGCCATTTAATACCACTTGCTGTATGTTTGGTTTATTTAAGTGTCAATTATTTAAATGTTTAAGTGTGCAGCCTACACTCCCATGAACTGGCTGAATTTCAATCCACCTATGGCCGGCTTAAAGCGGAAGTAAACCCTCCTATCATTTTCAGCCAAGGAAGCTGCCATCTTTGCCTCTGTTTAATCTTCAACTGCCACAGTGCTGCACATGTGATCCGTTATGACACCAGCCATTGGATGGTTTACTGTTTGGTTGAGAGCACAGCCAATGTGCAGTTAGCATTCACGGCATGCCTTTTTTTTTTTAGACTGTTAAATCGATGGGTTTACTTCCGCTTTAAGGGTATAGGGAAGCATGTGCTCATAGCTCAATCTGGTTGCCTGTCTTTTCTGAAACACAGAACAGAAAAGATGGTGACCTGACTTTTCTGTAATGCAGTCATTCAGTACAGCCTGGTAAGATCCCTGCACACATCCTGTGAGTTGATATTGAAGAGGTAGCAGCAGACCAATAAGGTCATCTTTCTCCTCTTTCCTTGCAGGGGACTGCAAGAGGCTGCTATCAAGACAGACCCAAGTACTTACAATAACTGCATTTAATGATTATTTAATGAGAAAATGACTGCCCAATTTGGTGTATCTTCATATCTGCCTTGAATTTAGCTTTAACAGGAAATTGACTCCTTCCCTCGTACGCATATACAGTATATGTGGCCTCTCAGAAGTGGGTCTTCTGTTTATATGCGCTACTGTGTTTGTGCTGAGAATGCTGCACAGCATGCTCCCAGCACAGAGACTGAGCTGTCACGGACAGCTCCAGGTCTCGTACCAACAATTGGGAACTGGAATTACGAGTTCCTGATTACCTGAATGCTGTTATAGCCTCTGATTGACTATCACAGTGATCAGTCACTGTACAGCCCACCCCTGTGTTTTTTTTTCTCCTCTTGAATGGAGAAAATTGTAACAGAAAAAGTATGTGTAAAAAATATAATAATAAAAAAATAAAGCTAAAATAGCTAGATCAGGGTTTGATCTAGGGCAGTGTCAGGGTTATGGTCAAATGTTCTGGGTCAAAGATTAGGGACAGTGTGTTTTAGTTAGGATTTAAAAAAAATCATTTAGTGTCAGTGTGTTTTAGGTAGGTAAAAAAAAAAGCAAATTGAGCACAATTGTTTCTAGACCCTGCTACAGGTACAAACAACAAATAACATACACATATGTGGTATTGCTGCAACCATCAAGAACAGAAGAATTTGTTCTCTGGTGGTAGGTCATGGTAATAGCAAGAACTTTACAGCTTTACAGTTTACCACCAAATGAAAGCCCAATTTGTCCTGAAAAAAGAGACATTCATCTGGAAACACTAAGTAGCTGCGATAATATGTACAATTTTACGAACACATGCCAACGCTGCAAAACTGTGATCAGGCATTAAAGTGTTACTAAACCCACAGCAGAAAAAATCAGTCTGTATGTGCAGTAAAACATACTTGTTATGCTCACTGTGGAATCTAAGGGGTTAATCCTGCGCATTGGGTACTGTTTGATCCTGTCTTCTCTGATCCTCCTCTTCGTTTACTGTCCCCAATCCATCTGCTGATAGAACAGAGCCTTGGGGGCACTCTGCACATGCTCACTTTGGTGTGTATTGCTAGAGAGTTTTTTATTTTATTTTAGGGAGAGTGCATGTGTTCAGCCCAGGGCCAATCAGCACTGTCCAGACAGAAAGTCAGCCTCACAGGACAGTCAGAGGAGAATGAATGCTTCAGGCTGGCCCCTTTTGCAGGTATAGCTATGTAAAAGATTAAAAATAAGTGTCTATACTGTTTAAAATCCAGTAATACACTCTCACCCTGCTCTGCAACATCAGTTGCTCTCTATTATTAGGCACTGCCAAGTTTGCAGAGGCTGATCTGCTGACAGCCTTAAAGTGGATGTAAACCCGAAATGTTTTTATTTTTTTTTGTCTGGCGCAATATAGAGTATGGGATTTCAGATCAGCTGTGCCCAGTCTTGCCACAAAGAGTTAATCCAGCTCTGATCATTCCTCATATCTTTTTTCAGTGAAATAAAACGGGCAAACTGTGAAAACTTTGTCCATTCTTCCCCCTTGCTGTGATTGACAGGTGATTTACATATCTCGAGCACTAGCCTAAGACATGCATTATTTTTTTTAAATTCCCACCCCTACCCCTGCTGAAGTCATGTGGGGACTTTTCTGTGTTTTGACTGGATGTTAGTGATCATAGCAGAAGTTCAGTGTAAGAAATACACAGGAGAAAATGCATGTTGATAAAGGGAGTGTAGAGGTGGGCAGGGAGTCTACTGACATCACGACTCCACCCACTGAACCCTGGAAAACAGACCCACCCATAAAATTTGCAGTTTTTCGAGTCTCATAGCAGATAGAGGGGAGACTAGATAACCAATATTGCAGTAGTTTAGAAAGGATGAGAGTGGGTTTACATCCACTTTAAGGCCCATACACACGATCAGAAAATGTACGAAAAATACAGATTTTGGAGCGATCGTACGATAATCTGATCGTTAGTACAAAGCTTTCAAGAGCTGATCAGGACAGTCCAGCCGATATTATTTGATCGGACATGCACAAATTTTTTTTTTTCGTACGATGCCAGATCATACGATTTTCTTTGATCAGTACAGTTGTCATTCGAAAATGCTATACAAATACACTACAACACATTACATGACTTCCGAATTTTTATTCTGTCGTATGAGAATTTTCGTGACTTTAGTAAACTCTTCAGGTTCGATCTGAGATCAGCATGTAACAAAAAAAAAACGGATGATCATTCGTCCGATACTTTAATTGTGTGTACCAGGCATTAAAGCGGAATTAAACCCTCCTATCCTTTACAGCTGCTTCTGTTTGATCTGCAACTGCCATGGTGCTGCACATGTAATCAGTTATGACACCAGACATTTAGTGGTTTGACAGTTTGGTGGAGGACACAAGCAAATGTGACAGTTAGCAATCCCAGCATTCCAGGAATCGATGGATTTAATTCCACTTTATGATTTACTGCTGTTCAGGGGCTCAGCAAAATGGCAGCCTCCAGCAAGAAGTAACAGGAGCAATTCTGGAGGCAAGTTACAGCACACCCTAATGTTGATAGCATAATTAATAGTGTGGAATGTATTTTTCTTGCTAAAGAACATTATTTTTTTATCACGTTGTTATGGGTAAAGTTCCACTTTAAAGGGGAAGAAAACCCTAACTGTAACTATTCTTAAAAATGTTCCCTCCCCCCTCTTCCTACCTATCCTGCCTAATCTGTATAAAAAAAAGTCTGCCTCGTCCAGTCACATGATCCCGTAGCTCTGTGTAAGGGAACACTCGACAATGACTGTGAATTCTGGGATCTGTGACATCACGCGTTCTTTTTTATGCAGTTCTTACGTTTCTCTATTACTTCTAAAGGCCTGCCCATTAAGGGGATTATTATTGCTTAAATTGCTTCTAAAGCCAGGACATGTTTTACCTTAATGCATTCCCCGTATTAAGGTAAAAAATGTCCCAGTATTTGTATCACCCCCTTACCCCCCCTTATACTTACCTGAGTCCTCACTCGATCCAGCGCTGTGCCCATTTATAGCAGCTCTCTCCGCTCTCTCTGCTTTCACAGGACAGAGAGGCAGCAGTGGGAGCCATTGGCTCCTGCTGCTGTCAGTCAAATCTTGTGAAGAGGGAACAGGTGGTGGGGCCAATCTGCACTTTGTGTGTCTATAGACATGCAAAGCCTGGCTCAGGAGCGAACCCGCAGGTGTGCCACCATAGTATGCAGCTTCCTATGGTGGCGTACTGAGATGAGAAGAAGCCTAGAGCCAGCGGCGGCCAATGGTAATTTTCTTTGAGGGGGAGGAACAAAAAAAAAGGGAGAGAAAGAACAAGAACGATAGCTGGAGAGAAAGATGGGAAAAAAACAAGAAATTAGGATAGGAGAAATAAAAGGGAAAGAAAGGAGAACAAAGAGAGTGGTACATCCTAAAATGTACCATAAGGGGTTTAATAATGTTCAAGTGGAAGGGACTCAGGGAGCGCTAAATGTCCGTGGGTTAGGGGCACAAATTACTTGTCTTGCCTTGGGTGCTGACAACCCACGCTACGAAAATAAATTTTACTGTTAGGGGTCCCTGCGACTTGGGAAATTTTATCAAGGGGTCACGGCACTAGAGAGGTTGAAAACCACTACACTAAAGGTTATTAATCATTATCAAAAGTTAGAAAGCAGAGACCTGATCCATCTAGGGACCAGAAATATACCCATTCCATTCATAAAGTGAAAGTACGATCACTAGATGAGAATTGTGTGTGTTTGATGAACAAATAACTGAAACTATGTCCCTTTTTCCTACACAGGAAGACCTCAGCCAGGAGGTGGCTGTGGAAGGTGGCAGTCAGGAGGAGGCAGGGGTTAGTGGCAGCCACCAGCTGGGTAGTGGCAGCCAAGAGGGGGCTAGGCCTCGGAGCCTGACTGACACCCAAACCCCTCCCCTCCGCCCTCCGTACAAAAGGGCGAGAAGGGGGGGTTATGCGGCACAGTCAGCGCTCCGGATGATCAGAGAGGCTTCAGACTCCCTACATGCCACACCCGCCGACGAGGAGACCTTTGGCTCGGTGGTTGTCACAAAAATGATGGGTATGGAGGTGGGGCAACGCAACATGTGTGAGGGGCTCATCCTCCATGTCCTAAATAAGGGTAGGGCTGGGGAGATGACCCCAGTCACACATGTTTGCCATAGTTACCATGCTCCGCCTCCTCCTCCTCCTCCTCCTCCTTCTGCCACCCCACCAGCACGACAGCCACAGCGTGGAAGGAAGCGTGGAAGGAAGACCTGAGAGTGACGACCTGCAATCAGTCTGGTGTGAGAGAAGATGGAGCCTCTTGTAGTACCAGAGCCTGGGGACCTAGATGGCATCTGCTGCAGTTCCGGATACTTTGGACTTCACGACCAGATTGCACTCCCCTTAATATACGTACTCCTCAGGCCCCCAATTTTCTACGCTTGGACAATGATGGTTGCCGTGGGGGGCCAAGACTTTGCAAATTCCCAAGTTTCACCATGGCTGCGTTCCTCTTTGGTTTGTTGGTGTGACCTAAATAAAGGTTTTTTTGATTTGAAATAATCATTGACTATTGTGTTTTACTTTGCTACAATGACAGTTTTTCTTTGAGTAGGCTGGTACATTTCACTAATCCTAAAGTAGAATTAACAAGGGGCAACAACAACAAACAACGTCCTAGTAAATTTAAGCAAGAAATACAAATGTAAATAATGTGTTTTTGGTAATTTGAGACACACAACCCCCCTCAAAAAAAAAAAAAAAAAACATTCAAATATGTATTCCCCAAAAAAAAAAAAAAAAAGACAAATCATGGTAAAAAAATAACAAAGATTCTTTTCCGTTCAGAGTAAAAATAAACATGTAGTGTATAAATGCTGCAAAGTAATAAAGAAGTAAGTTTGTGAGAAGTGCGGGTGAATAGGAGCAGCTAAAAGATGTCATTCTTGTTGCATTGTAAAGAAAAAGAGAATGCGCTGCATTAAAGACATTTTAACATTGCAGCGTGACGAATGTGCTGTGTCGATTAGGAAAGGTAGTTTTACCTGACCGAGCGCTTCCGTCACAGAATTTCTTCTGAGCATGCGTAGCACTTTGTCCGTCGGACAAGCGTACACACGCTCGGATTTGGTGTGATCGGACCGGGTTGACGGGAAATCTTTCCAGCAGGAGATAAGACTTTGTCCGACGGACAAACCGACGAACACTGTCCGATGGTGCATACACACGGTCTGATTTTTCAACAACCTTGTCCGATCGGACCAAATTGATGAAAAAGTCCGACCGTGTGTATGGGGCTTTATTTTGTTCATAAACCTAGTACGATCAGGTATTAAAGGTACGGGTATAAATGCTCAGTGGGGAAATAGGAAAGGGGGGGGGGGTGGGAGGGTAGTATTGGATAGAAGATAATTGGGAAACCCTGGTACCTGTTCCTGAGTATATAGCCCAACACAGAACCTTATAAGGCCCTAATGGCAACCTGAAGAAGACAAGGTGAAATGCAGAAAAAAACGGAAGAAAAGGGAGGAAAAAGAAACTAAAAGAGAAAATAAAAAAAAATAAAAAAGGGGGAGAAAATGAGAAAAGGAGAAAAAAGAGGGACAACCTGGAGCTCACGGAGAGATTGTGATATATGTTTGTTATTTTTAAATAATGCTATTTTTAGCGCCACTTTACCGTAGTTTTAGCGCCGCTATTCGGCTGCTAGCGGGGCGGTTTTGACCCCCCACTAGCGGCCGAAAAGGGGTTAAATCCGCCCACAAAACGCTGCTGCAGGTGGTATAGCACCTCTGCCCCATTGTTTTCAATGGGGAGGAGCGGTGTATTCACCGCTCCTCCACCGCTGCAAAGAAGCTGCTGGCAGGACTTTTTGTGACGCCCTGCCAGAGCAGCGCCCCAGTGTGAAAGCACTCGGGCTTTCACACTGGGTTTGCAGCTGAGGCTTTATTCAGGCGCTATCTTTAGTGCTGTAGCGCCTGAAAAATGCCTCAGTGTGAAAGGGGTCTTAAAATTAAAAGTCAGCAGCTACACATACTGTAGCTGCTGACTTTTAACTTTAGGACACTTGCCTGTCCTGTAGTCCAGCGATGTCAGCACCGCAGCCAATGTTTACAACATTTAACATGGTTTCCTATGGGCCATATTCACATCTGTGCATTTTATGGAAAGGGCCAGGGACTGTTTTCTTGTTTTTGGTTCCATAGACTTCAATGGATCAAAAAACATGTATTGAAAAACACAAAACGCACCTGAAATATGCAACCTGCAACCTGCATAGGTGTGAACCAGGCCTAAAAGTAGAAAGTCTGTGAATGTGGTTTTCATTTGGGAATAATCATACTTATTGTAATGTCCTTATGCATCCTGAAATCAAACGCAGAATTCAAAACATTGGCATGGCATACAACAGTTTTCAGGGTTTTCATATGAAATTCTTTTAGTTCATAAAGGCACTGTCAAATACGCTGACAAACAATTTTTTAGAATGCCCATATCTAATGTCAAACAAAATTCTGCTGGTGTATGACCAGCTTATTGCTCAGTATTTTTATACAGGCATCATATTTATGTTCAAACAACATTTAGTAGCCACTATTCATAGGAACAAAACAAGTATGATGAAGGAGAGTGGTGCTGGAAAGTTGTGCTGTGTTTTGCATGGCGTTCAGAGAAGAAGCAGTTAAAATCTAGCAGCCCGGTTGAGCTGTGAGGGTGGGCTCTGGACCTGAGAGACAGGAGGAGGTACAGGGGAAGGGATGGAGTGCAGACCACACACACACACACACACAGTCTCCTGCTCCTCCTGCCTCAGCTACTAATCCTCTATGTTTGGAGCAAGCAGGGCAGAAAGCAGCCAAAAGAAAAAAAAAAAGAAAAACACCCATGTTACCCCAAGCTGCCAGCTCTGTAGAAATTCACTTTAGGCTGACTTTCACCCTCACAAACTGCAAGAATGTGAGGAATCCATCAATGCGAGCAGGCGTGTGGGCCTGTTGAAAAAGTGCCTCGTATTAGTGCAGATTAATGTTTCCTAGCACCAGGTACACAGGGTTTTACTAAAAGCTGGAAAACATCAATGTAAATATAACATACAGAGTTACGTACAGTTGGTAACTGTTAATAGACTGCATGGATGACGTGTTTAAGAGAAGCTGAAGCAGGAATTATAAATGAGCTCATACCATTTCTAGTCACCTCATGTAATATTAACAGAATAGTCTTCTTCTGTGATGTGTTTTTCTGTAACAAGGCACCCATTTTTATTTAACACAATGCAATATATAACACATACCCTTTTAAATCATAAATAAAAATTATAATGATGTTTACATTCCTCCTGCATGTGCTTGGGTCGGCAGCTCAAGCAAAACAACATCTACTGCGAATTAACCCCTTCATAATAGAATGTAAATAAGATCATAAAGTGGTGTTTCCACCAAAAAAAAAAAAAAATAGCTTAAATTCATAAAAAAATAAAATAAATAATAATTGGAAAAAAAAATGCCCACAGTAAGAATGCTGGCGTCGCGAGCATAGCGAGGAACGAGGGGGGGGCTTCGTTCCCCCGCACCCAGAACCTATACTGTGCCCTCCTGATCCCAGTATTGTGCCCTCCTGGCCCCCCCCTGTACTGTGCCCTTCTGCATCCCCCATGTAGGTCCCCTTTGTGTTGACTAGTCTTTGATTTACGGAATGTTTTCCTTTTGTAAAATCGATTTTATTGAAAGTACTAATGAATATATGTTTAATTTTATCAACTATTTATACTTTATTTCTTGAAAGTAGGTGTGTATATTGGGGCAAGCTGGTAGGGGCCCCAGGGGCCTATGATGCTATTAAGACGGCCCTGTATAGCAGTCTTGTGACTTCTATCAGTTTCCAGCCAAGCACTGGTTAAAGCTTGCAGGAGGAGTTTTCATTCTAGCAAGACTTAATTTCCTGACTAAAGTTCAACTCTATAGAAAAGATTTGTTTTAGAAAAAAATTGACATAAATCCACCCTGTTCATGTAAATTTTAATTCATAACACAGGTCAATTATTATATAGGTTTATTATGAACTCCCACAGGCGAATTGAGGTTTCTAGAGGGTAAGACGTTCTGTTCCTCCTATACTTGGAGCCTTCAGCTCTGGTGGGTATGCTGTCACAGCAGTTAACTAAAGTGTCTCGTGCCAGAACTTACCATCCTGCTTTTCAGCTTTGGCCAGAATACATTTCTGACTGTTCTGGGTGTGGTTAGCACATTTTAAGATAGTTAGTTGTTATTATAATCTTATTGCAGGAAACTTCCTTGGATGGCTGCAAATGAAGACTCAACGTAAAAAGACAACCATAAGCATATGTATAAATACAGGCATACCCCACTTGTATAGTCTTTCCACTTCTCATCAACACAGTTATAAAATAAATTAGAAATTAGTGGTGGATCTAGCTGTAATGTCAGTTTTCTTATGGGTGATCATTTTTAGCACAAATAAAATAAATAGTCATGTCTTGTAAAACCTTTACTTTTTAAGAAATGCTTTGTTTCTAGGAAAACATAGTACATAAGGCAATACTTTACACAACTGCCTAATATTTTGCATATAGCCTGAATATATTTTCCTTCAACCTCATGGTCCCATTTGTTTACTATTTTGCTCAATCTGGTGATAATAGACAAGGAGACTATAAGCGGGTTCAAATCATGCTAGTTAGGTGTTGCCCTTGACGGAAGGGTGGAGGTTGATGTCTTTCCTGGTTCTTTGGTTTTGGCTGGTTGTCTTTGGGTCTGACCCACTGGTCCTGTGTTATAAAAAGAGGGACAGTGGTCTGGAACAGAGAGCCCCTTGAGCAGAGAGGTCCAAAGGCTGTGAGAGAAACCCGTAAGGGAGAAGATCTGAAAACAGCACCCAGGAGGGGTACACAAATGTGACCTGCTACTGCCGTATTGTAGAAGGTCCTCTGTACCTGGTGCTTGTCCCTGATGATTCCAAAACTGGGAAGTGCCACTAATGGATTCCCTGTTCATACATGGACTTTACCTTTGCAGACTCTACCTTTGCAGGTATGCCGGGGGAACACAAAGCCTGAGTTAGGATTAGGGATGTAGGAGAAATGCTGTTCTTGCATGTTGGACTTTGTGATATTCTTGAACTTTTTCAAGTAAAGCTTTGAAACCTTGTTCCCGCCTGATCAGAAGTTACTCAAGGGGTTTAATGTAAGTAATCAGCACATATAGTCTATGACTTGGGTTATTAACCACATTGGTATATGAAGACAGCTTCGCAAGAATTTACACAGTGTGGAGTACAAGCAAGTGGTTATATACAGTAATGGAAATTTACAAAGTAGCGTGAACATGTGGCAAGTGAGACAGCCTCTTGCAGGAGTGGTTTGTTGGCACACTCTCTGTGAGCAGGTCCATCTACCATAGCAACGGGAGCGGACTCATGTCGCAGAGGTCCCCAGCCTGTACAAAGGTACAAAAGAGTTAAGTGAAGTGCATGCACAGAGTCCACACTAGGTGCACGGCGGGACCCCAGACCGTTACTGAGAGTGAGGTAATGGTTATACGCTGGACAGGTGAAGAGGGCATTGGCTCTGCGTGTCCCTCCAAATGCACAAGTGTTTGTGTTGGTGTACATGATATCAAGCAGGTTTTCTTTTGTTTGTATATGTTTATCATCTACCGGGTCATAAGTGTGGCTCAAGTAAAGGTACCCCATGTGTATGGTAGTGACCCTGTACAAGGGGCCTAGCATAGCCCAGAAGAACCGACCCGGGGTTTGTGTCGATGAGCAAAGGCAGCATGCTTTCAAGTTGATTAAAAGCTGTGTTTGACTTGCCATTGACCTTTTCAGACCTGCAATTGGCCTCAGTCTAAGCTACATCAAGTTGCTTTTGCACTGACTTGTATGGGAGAAGAACCAAAATTGGGCACAAACAAAAGCCTGTTGATACAGGTCCTTTTTTTTTTTTGATTAGCCAGCTGGCTGATATGAACTGATTTCCCCATCCACATTCAAGGTGGATGATAGAATCCACCCCGCTGCACTGTTGTATTCTGACAATGTTACTCCCCCACAGTGCTGATCTAAGGCCAGCTTTAATGGGTGTCTTTGCTTTCCATCCCTATCCCAAAGACACTACAGGAAGTGAAAGAAAATATCCCCAAAATAAGTTGAAATCCCCTTTTAGACAGCAGTCACTGATACAGGTCCCTAATGGAAGCTCCTCCAATAATTCTTGTTGGGTGTTCTGTCGCCTGTTGCTTCAGGTACATGAGCTTCTTTATGGTAGATTACAAGCGTTTTTGGCCCCATAGACTTTAATAGAAACGCTTCACTTAAGCATTTTACAAGTGTTTTGTCGCTCGTTTTCTGCTGAAACAGCAGCTCTCCACCCCTAATTTCCTCTCCCTCTCCTCCCCAGAGTGCTTACTATTGGCTAAACAAGAATGCCTGAAGCTGTAAAACGCTTGTAATACACTTCTAAAACGATTTCAAAATGGTAAAAAGCTGCAAAAACACAAAAAAAATGCACGAAAAACGCCAGTAAATTACTACACTCAGGTGTGAATGGAGCTTAGGAAACCAATCCTTGTTGTTATGGCTCAGACAAGACCTAAACCTGATATTGTATGTAAGTACAAAATAAGCCTGTTTGGCTTACTTGATTTGTATCCTTTACAAATTTGTTTAATAAAAATTATGTGAATTAAAAAAAAAAAGTAAAAAAATTACACTAAACTGTAATACAAATAGAGACAGAGAAAGAAAGAGAGAGGTAGAGAAGTGTAGAAAAAAGTTTCTGTACTATGAGATGGAGATAAAGCTATTTAATTATAAACCACAACAGATAATCTATGGAAGGAATCCAAATTGACTTCTTGTGTGTCCTGTTCTGGAACAAGCCTCCAGAGGACATTAGTGTGAGGACACACGTCATGTTTTGTACAATACCTAACAGCTGTGCAGTTAAGTGACGTCTGGAGCTTGGCTCTATCGAAGTCTCGCTGTGGTTTAGCACCTACCATTGTTGGTGGTCACATTGAGGCTTGGCTCTATCCGGGCCTCACTGTGGTTTAGCACCTATCATCATTGGTGGTCACATTGAGACTTGGAAAACACGCCGGATACCATGTTGAATATAGCCACATGTCATTATGTTGTATACAGGCTTGTTTAATTATTATTGATTATTGAGTGTTTATTATTGCGCAGTGCATGGATGTGGAACCCAGTTGAAGTCTTCGTAGACTAAATGCGCCGGGTTTGATGAGTCCTTTCCATGCCATTGCGCCTTTTTTGACGAGTCCTTTCCATGCCATTGAGATTTTTTACTTGATGCAAAACATCTTGGAATCTATGTAAAGCCTTTTTATTCCAAATAAACCCGTAACCATAAGTTTTTTCACTATGTGGAGGCTTTCTGTTGTTTTTTATGGATGTTGTTAACCATAAACCTGCCAAACCATTCTGTGGTGGAAGGAGGTTTTTTACCATCTTGGACAATTGCCATCCTGATCCATATTCTCACGTGTCGAAGTTGCCTGAGGTGGCTCAGCTGAGGAGGAGGAATTGCACCACTAGCTATCCAGAGCTTTGATATCACATGCCTGATTGATGCTACCTTCTGGTAAGCGTATTTAATCTTCTCCCCTTGGTGGTGGATGCACGCATGGCAGTGGCTCATTTAGTCCTACACTCCTGGATTCCTTCCCATCAATATATACTAGCGGATTAATGTTTTAATCACCAATGGGACTATACTACCAATGTTGATTTACAATTTGCACAGTGGACTTTATTTAGAGACACTATCAATCAGATGATGGTGTAATGCCGCGTACAGACGATCTGACATTCCGACAACCAAACCGTGGATTTTTTTCCAATGGGCTCAAACTTGTCTTGCATACACACGGTTGCACAAATGTTGTCCGAAATTCCGATCGCCAAGAATGCGTTGACGTACAACACGTACGACGAGCTGAGAAAAATTAAGTTCAATAGCCAGTGCAGCTCTTCTGCTTGATTCCGAGCATGCATGAACTTTTGTGTGTTGGGATTGTTTTTTTGTCTGAAAATTTGAGAACCAGCTCTTAAACAGTTGTTGTCGGAAATTCCGACAGCAAATGTCCGATGGAGCATACACATGGTCGGAATTTCCGGCAACAAGCTCACATCGAACATTTGTTGTTGGAAATTCCGATCGTCTGTACGCAGCATAATGCCGCGTACACACGATCGGAATTCTCGTCGGAAAAAACTCTGACGGTTTTTCCAACGGAATTCCGCTCAAGCTGTGTTGCCTACACACGATCACACTAAATTTTGACAGTCAATAACACAGCGGCATAAAACACGTTCAACAGCACTATAAAAGGGAAGTTTAATGCTTCCGAGCATGCGTCGAATTGTTTCCGAGCATGCGTCGGAATTTTGCGTGTCGGAATTGCATACACACGATCGTAAAATCCGATAGAAAGGTTTTCCGTCGGAAAAATTGAGAACAGGTTCTCAATTCAAAGTCCGTCGGAAATTCCGACAGAAAAAGACCGTTGGGCATACACACGGTCGGAAAATCCGATGAAAAGCTCCCATCGGACTGTTTCCATCGGAAAAATAATCACAATTTAAGCTGCAATATATTACATTGAAAATAAAACTGGAACTATTCACAGAGTTCTTTGAGCTTTAACATTGTAACTTTGAGAGTTGTTTCAGTCATTTTAAGTCTGCAGCTTTAGTTGTTTAGATAATTCCTATCATAGGGTAATAACTGTCTTCCTATTATGCTCCTGTGTTGTCACCCTATGGCATGCAACCTTATGGTTACAAGCATCCATGCCAACATACATTGTTCAGGCATGGTCCACTGTTGTCACTATGAGGATTCCAGTCTGGAGGAATGATGTGCAGCCAACGCTGGAGAGGGTGCATGGAGACATGAAGTAGCTGAAATAGGCAATTGTTTATGATGCTTAGGGCTTCAGCAAACCAAATGTCATCATTGGGTATTACACTTGACCTCTTGAAAATGTACCCCCCTTCATGGTCAGGCCATTTTATCCCCACAAATAGAGCTTTCTGTTGGTGGTATTTGATCACCATTGGGTTGTTTACTTTTTGCGCTATAAACAAAAAAAGACCACAATTTTGCTATAAAACATATCCAATAACAAAATTAAAATTTCTTTATAAATTCAGGCCAATATGTATTCTGCTACAAAAAGATCCCAATAAGCATATATAGATTGGTTTGCACAAACGTTATAGCGTCGACAAACTATGGTATGCAGTGAGGAAAATTATTATTTGATCCCATGCTAATTTTGTACGTTTGCCCACTTACAAAGAAATGAACGGTCTATAATTTTTTTAGCATAGGTGTATTTTAAATGATAAAGATAGTATATCAACAAAAATCAATCAAAAAAAACGATACAAATGTTATAAATTGAGTTGCAGTTCAGTAAGTAAAATAAGCATTTGATCCCCAAGCAAAACATGACTTAGTACTTGGTGGAGAAACCCTTGTTGGCAAGCACAGAGGTAAGATGGGGGTTATTTACAAAAGGCAAATCCATTTTGCACTACAAGTGCACTTCAAGTGCACTTGGAAGTGCAGTCGCTGTAAATCTGAGGGGTAGATCTGAAATGAGGGGAAGCTCTGCTGATTTTATCATGCAATCATGTGCGAGCTAAAAAAATGTTTTCATTTTCCTTGCATGTCCCCCTCGGATTTACAGCGACTGCACTTCCAAATCCTAAAATCCTCATTAGTGCCCTGCAGCTGCACACCTGACAGTTATTTATGAAACCATTCCCATTAGACCCACATGCCACAAAGGCACAGAAAAACACATAGGGATTTCTTCAGAATAACAAAAGGTAGGAATTTGCAACACAGGTTGTTATAATCCTTGTAATGTACATAGATCACCCAGAGGGGAATGTTTTTTTCTCAACAAAAGTGGAGTTATGCTTTAAGGTTTCTTGACTGTCGCTTGGCAACTCGAAGTTTCAGCTCCCTCCATAGATTTTCTATAGGATTAAGGCTAGGCCACTTCATAACCTTAATGTGCTTCTTCTTAAGACACTTCTTTGTTGCCTTGGCAGTATGTTTTGGGACATTTTCATGCTGGAAGACCCATCTATGACCCATCTTCAGTGTTCTGGGAAGAAGGTTCTCATTCAAGATTTTACAAATTCATGGCCCCGTTCATTCCCGTCCATTGGCCCCTCAATGCGGAAAAGTCGACCTGTACCTTTAGCAGAGAAACAGCCCCAAAGCTTAATGTTTCCACCTCCATGCTTGACTGTAGGGATGGTGTTAGTAGGGTCATAGTCAACATTTTTCTTCCTCCAAAAATGGCAAGTGGAGTTAATGCCAAAGAGATCAATTTTGGTCTCGTCTGACCATAACACTTTCTCCCAATCCTTCCCTGAATCATTTAGATGTTCATTGGCAAACTTCAGACGGGCCTGTACATGTGCTTTCTTGAGAAGGGGGACCTTGAACGGGCTGCAGGATTTCAATCCATGGCGGTGTACTGTGTTACCAATGGTTTGTTTGGTGACTGGTCCCAACTGCCTTGAGACTATTCACAAGCTCCTCCCATGTACTTCTGGGCTGACTCACTTTTAACATGATTATCCTTACCTCATGAGGCAAAAACTTGCATGGAGCTCCAGACCGAGGGCAATTGGTGGTTATTTTGTATTTCTTCCATTTGGGAATAAATGTTCCAGCAGCTGTCTCCTTCACACCAAGCTTCTTCCTGATGGTCTTGTAGCCCATTCCAGCCTTGTGCAGATCTACAATCTTGTCCCTGACGTCCTTTGACAACTCTTTGGTCTTGCCCATGATGGTGGGTTTGAATGGAAGAAAAATATTCTGTGGACAGGTGTCTTTTATACACATAATGAGTTGTCATTAGGAGCGCCTTATTAAAATGACAGGACTAATCTGTGTACCACATGAGCACATACTGTAGCCATGACTAGGGTAGCCAGATGGCTTACTGCCCTGACCCACACATGTACCCATTATCCTTATGCATCTATAATAACAATAACAAAAACACTGACACCTGCTGGATGTAAATGGCCTGTTCGGCCTTTTATTTAAAATAACTCAAACAATAAAACTTTATTAACTTCTAAACCATTGAAAACTTTTTACCTTTTCTTACACTCCTCATCCAGCTAATAAAACTTATTATTTCCTGATCCCTGACGACCACTTGCAACTGAGCCTGTAATCCCGTTTGTTGGCAACCTCCCCAGCCGCAGACTCGCCTCGGGGACTTGCCAACTGACCACAGACCCCCCAACAGATTAACCCGTGAGTCTGGCCAACTGTCAGACCACCCGGGCGGACTCCATACCTGTGATGGGTCCTACATTTTGAATAACTACTCTTAACTGAGTAACTTTAACTGTCGTCAAGGAAAAACCAAAATGCCACCGCGGGACAAGTGTGACACCTTACACTTGTGCCAGCCGCCACACCTGCATCACTCTCCTGATGCCTTCTTCCAAGCCCAGAGACCACAAATCAATCCCAACAGGGTTGAGGTGAACTCCGTCTCCCCTAAGGTACCTCCAAGTATCTACCTCTAGGTCCCGGTGTCTGACCACTATGCCTCCGTTTCTGGCTATAAACCTGCCAACCTCTTTATTGACCTTTATCCTGGTCTTGTTTATCTTCTCCCAGGAGCGGGCCCCTCTCCACGACATGCGAGCCACAATATCTGACCATACTATGATCATGTCGGGGAAAGAGGTGCTGAGCCTAATAAAGTCCCACTGTACGTCCTTGATTATCTGACGCATGGGTCGGACCACCAAGTCATTGCCCCCCACATGCAAGACCAGAACGTCCGGAGGTCGATCCAATCCTGCAAACCTGTGGACCTCTGGTAACACCCTATGCCACCTCATGCCCGGGCCCCCGATCCACCGAATCCTGCCTTCCTCCCTGGACATCCTGAGCTGTCTGCCGTCCGGCCGTACATCTGCCCTTCTAGCACCCCAGAACACAAACGAATGTCCCAGGATCCATATGAGACACACAGGGGCTGAAAAACATAAGAGATCGAGATCTAACACCAATAAACGAATCACATAAAACGCATCAAACCCCACACACTACCCCCTAACCCCCCCATCATTACACCAGGTGGGGGCGAATGTATACTTGGTAACGTGCTGACTCCCATCTGCCAATCTTGCGTATAACCTCCACCGGTAGACCCCACCTGGAAGCCTCCGTAGCCGCGCCAATCCTAAAGGAATGACTCGCATACTCACCTGGGGGTAGGCCCCCTGCCTCCAAGCATTTCCTAAGTACAGCTGTGAACTGATACCTGGATAAACACGAGCCATCCTCATGAATCAAGAAGGCCCCTTCCCCTACTGGGCGCGCCCTCAAAAATTGGCCCACCGCTGCTACTGGGCATACCTGTGGCTCTGAACCTGAAAAAAGCTCGACCCGTGCCCCTTTTCCCAGCTGGTCCGTCTTTGACCTCCTGACCCATAACACTACTGCTGACTGTGACAACGTAACGTCCCCAAACCTCAAACCACCTGGAATGGATTTTGATGGTGACACCAGCTCCCCAATTCTCAATGCCCCGAAAAATGCTAACAGGAAGGCTGCTCGGAAAAGTTTTTTCTCAAAAACTGTAGAACACACCTTCTTCACCTGTTCCAATACAATGTTCAACATGGCAAACGAAATGGGGCGCCTGGAGTCCCTCTGCACTAGGCCCCTCCTATAACCCCTCAATGCTTTTCTGACCAAAAAATTCTTGGTCGCGTCAGGCAGCCCTTTATACTGAAACCTAAATGCCAAAGCTGATACCTTCTTACTAATAGTCGTGCCCGACACCCCCTTCACGTAGTTACCGCAAATGAAGCACAATACCCAATGTACCAATACCCCGGGGTCTTCCGACCCTCCTAACTCTACCAACCAAGCGGACCATTCACTCCACACTCTGTGATACGCCGTCCTAGTACTCTCGCTGACTGCATAATCAATCCATCGGCGATCCCAACGCAATCCTCCATAGATCCGGCGGGCACGGGTCCCCTGTCGCGTTTGCCTCCGGAGCCAGTCTGCGGAACTCCTCCCACTGGAAACGAGACAGAGCATCCGCTAACTTATTCTCGATCCCCGTGATGTGAACCGCATACATGAACACGTTCAATTTCAAACAACAGAGTATCAATTGCCGTAACAATCTAACTACTGGGGGGGATGAGGCTGAAATGTTATTAATGGCCACCACCACCCCCATGTTGTCGCAATTGAACCTCACCTTCCTATTTGCCAGCTTATCCCCCCATAACCACACCGCCAGCAGTATGGGGAAGAGCTCAAGCAGTGCCAGGTTCTTCAAGAAACCCGCTTCTCTCCACTCCTCCGGCCAAGGCCCCGCACTCCAACTCCCTTGGCAATAAGCCCCGTATCCCGCAGAACCCGCCGCGTCGGTAAACAGTTCCAAGTCAGCGTTGCTGACTGGTCCCTCCAACATCATTGATCGCCCATTAAACTCCACCAGGAACGAGTACCATATTCTCAAATCTTCCCTCAACTCCTCTGACAACCTGATAAAATGGTTGGGCATCCTAACCCCCGCAGTTGCTGCCGCCAATCTCCTGCAAAACACACGCCCCATCGGGATAATCCTGCAGGCAAAATTTAATTTGCCCAGGAGTGATTGCACTTCCTTCAACCTCAGTTTCCTTCTTCCGTGTGCCTCCTTGACTTCCTGCCGCAATGCCACCACCTTGGTCTCCGGCAGCCTACACTCCATCGCCACGGAATCAATCGTAATTCCTAAGAACACCAGCTCCGAAGTTGGGCCCTCCGTTTTGTCCGCCGCCAGAGGAATACCGAACCTATCCGCCAAATACTGAAGAGTCCCCAGCAAAATCCCGCAGCCGCGGGATCCCGGAGGGCCGACGCAAAGGAAGTCGTCCAAGTAATGGATGACAGAATTCACCCCCGCCGTCTCTCTAACTGCCCATTCAAAAAATGAACTAAAAGTTTCAAACAGGGCGCATGAAATCGAACAGCCCATGGGCAAACAGCGATCAACGAAGTACGCTCCTTGCCAATAACAACCCAGCAAATGCATACTCTGGGGGTGAACTGGCAACAACCTAAACGCTGCCTCTACGTCTGTCTTTGCCATCAAGGCCCCCTGCCCATACTTCCTCACCCATGATACCGCTGCGTCAAACGATGTATAGGTTACCGCACAAGCTTGCGGGTCAATACCATCGTTTACTGAGCCCCCTTTTGGGTACGACAAGTGGTGAATCATCCTAAATTGCCCCGATTCCTTCTTGGGTACTACTCCTAAAGGAGAAACTACCAAATTGGACACCGGAGGGACAGCAAATGGACCGGCCATTCGGCCGAGCGCCACCTCCTTCCCCAATTTACCTGACACCACTTCCGTATGTTTTAACGCCGACCTCAAATTATCCGAAATTGGCGGAACCTCACCTAATACGCTCGGAATCCTAAACCCCTCCCTAAAACCCGTTTCCAGCAACCTGGCAGCTGCCCGGTCGGGGTACCTACTTAGGAAAGGCAGCATCCTTTCCAGCTTCACTGGCGTCGTCCCTTTTTCCAGTGAAATCTCCTGAGCGATTTTTCCGGAAACATCTGAAGAAAGGGTGTGCCGCACTGCAACCGGAACATTCGTGTTTGTAACGACAGGAGTTCCCAAACTTACATGTTCCGTCGTTAAACTGCCAGCACACCCCTTTCTTTTTTGGGGCCGGCGATCCTGCTGAGGAAGCGCCGCCGGCCCCCCCTTGAAAAAACTGTCCCGCAGCCCGGGGAGAGGTCATCAACTTCATCCACAGGCGTATGTCTTTATGGTCCCATCTAATGGCCGGACGCACCGCTTTCCGCTGGCGAAACTGCTCGTCGTAGCGGAGCCACGCCAACCCCCCATAAACCCTATAGGCCTCGCTAATCGCCTCCAGGTAACAGAAGAGAGCCGAACAGTGTTCCGGCGCTTTCTCCCTAATCACACTTGCCAGGATCGCAAATGCCTGCAGCCAATTAGAGAAGGTGCGAGGAATCAGCCTATACCTACGCTTCTCCTCCTCCTCCTTTTTGCTCTCGTCGGGCTTGACCCTGTCCAAATTAAATTTTTCTAACGGGAGTAAAGAAAAAATTTCTACAAATTCGTCCTTCCAGATCTTCTCCCTAACCTCTTTTTTCAAATGCGCCCCCAGCGGTCCCTCGAAACAAACATACACCTCGCAGCGGGCCGCATCCGCTAACCGAATCTTTTCAGCATCCTTATCTTTGTTAGCTTCCTTCTCCTTATCGCCGTCCTTGTCCTTTTCTTTGTCCTCATCCTTGTCCAGCGTAGCCCCTGCTTTGTCCCTCGACGTCTCCGTCTGTGTTTCCGCCGTGCTCCTCGCCCCCTGCCTGGGCCCTGTCTCCTGCAGTGCGGTGGTGGGGGGCACCCAGGGGTTAGTCGGGGCAGCTGCCTGCATTGACCCGCCTCCCAGCCTCTGTAATAATGCCTTGAGCACATCCAACACCCCCCCTCTCCCCCCCCTTGACCCCCCAAAACCGTGCCCACTCCCCCCCCCATCTGTTCATGTACCCCCCACCCCCCCCCCCCCCAGATGCCCAGTAACACCCCGAGTCCTACCTGGCTGCCGTAGGATGGATGGCCCACCAGCCGCACCGATCGCTGCTCCCGCCGGGTCTTCTTCCTCTTCCATCAGCTCTCCTTCCTCGCAGCTGCTGTCTCCTCGTCCTCCGGTCGCCGTCCCAGGCCTCTGTGCCGCTCCGCTAGGCACCCCAGGCCGCCTCCGACCCTCTTCCTGGTTGTTCCGATGGCGGCCGCCATCTTCTTCTGCCGACTTCCGGCCGTCGTCGCTGACGTCAGTTCCGCTGACGTCATCCATCTGCGCCGCCGTCGACGTGCTCGCGCACGCGCTGTAGTGACCTTCCCTCCCAGACCCCGACTTGGGCCTGGAGGCGTGGCCTCCCGACTGCCGCTGGATCAATGGCGCTGGCCCTCCTCCAGGAGGCAAGATGGCGCCCACACGTGGCAGGTCGCCGGCCGCTTCACCGACAAGGCCGGCACCCGAGGCCCGCATCCTCCCGCGTCAGACGGCTGCCCCGACCGGAGCATCGCCAGCAGCAGCCGCCTGGTGTACCTCGGCTTGGACGGTCCTGGAGGGGGCAGAGGATCTGGATGGGTGAGTGCCCCCCCCTCTTCTGGGACTTTGCCGTTTTCGGGGATTCCTCCCAGGGGCCCTGCCCGCCGACCTTGGTGTCTGCTTGGCAGAGGGGCCTGGAGGGTCCCTAGTGGGGCTCCCAATACGGCGTAGAGTCCGCGGGGTATTATCCGGGCTCAGGCGCACCGGAGGGATAGACCTCCGAGGCCGCAAAGGGGGGTCCCTATCTGGCTGGGGTCCCTGCCCTACCCCTTGCAAATTAGCTGCAATTTGGCTGTGAAGCCAGTCTGAGCCATGTAGTTCGGCTGCCTGTCTAAGCTGTTCCCACATTTTTTCCATCCCACTCATCTTTTCTAGGGGGTCCTGTTCCCAACGTTTCTCCTTGCCTGCTGCCTCTGGACTGGTGACCTTTCCTTGATCCCCACCACACCAATGACCTGTACTCCACCCACCACTGCTGGACTCCAATCAGGTAAGCCCCCCTATGTAAATATACCAACCCCTTTTACTGACCTCCCAGTAACCCCTTGCACCCTGTCATGTCTGCACTACGCTTACATTTCACTGCAGCTCCGTACATGTCTGTCTGTGGGAGCCAGAATTATTATTGGTACTTATTTTGCTCACCGAACTGCAACTCAGTTTATAACATTTGTATCATGTGTTTTTTCTGGATTTTTGGTTGATATCCTGTCTCTAGCATTAAAAATACACCTATGATAAAAATTATCATTTTTATTTCTTTGTAAGTGGGCACACTTACAAAGTCTGCAGGGGATCAATTCATTATTTTCCCAACTGTATATACAGGAATTACGTTTTTTTTCATTTTTATACTAGTAATGGTGGCGATCAGTGAATTATATCATGATATTGCTGCAGACAATCTGACACGAACTGACACTTTTGACACTTTGTGGGAACCAGTGACACTAATACGGTGATCAGTGCTAAAAATATGCACTGTCAGTGTACTAATGATACTGGCTGGAAAGGGGTTAAACATCTAAGTGGATCAAAGGGCTAAATGTGCACCTAACCACTGTTTTTGTGCTTACTGTGCAGTGCTTTTACTAAGGCTGCATTCACACCTGAGCGTTTTGTAGCTTGAAGCTCAAAAACGCTGGAGGAAAAAAAATTAATGATTCTCTATGGAGATGGTTCACATCTTCACTTCGTGTCACCTGAAGCCAGAAGCCTGCAGTTCAGACAAATTCTGGAGCTGATCGGGCAGATTTGGGAATTTTGGTGTGTTTCTATTCTCATAGAAATGAATGGCAACGTGACATTCGTGCGTTTTTGTGCGTATTCCCGCATTTTGTTGCGCAATTTTCTGCTCAAATGAAAATTTTTAAATATAAAATAGTAATAATATATGAATAAATAAATGTAAAATAAATACACAAGTTAGTAAAAATCATTATAAATAAGTAAAATAAATTAATAATATGTATTGATACATTAATAAATAATAATTAAACTCTAACCTTAATAAATATTAAATACATTATTATTATTAATAATACTAATAATAAAATAACAATAAACACCCAAACTGGAACAAAAAAATACATTATTAACAATAATAATAATAATAATAATAATTTATTTTGTGTTAGGGTGTTTAGTTATTTATTATTATGTTATTTTTTAGAGGGTAAGGCCCCTTTCACACGGAAGGCCCGTTCAGATCCGCCTGTCAGTTTTGACGGCGGATCTGAACGGGCGCTCCATGTTACTCTATGGAGCGTCGGATGTCAGCGGAGACATGTCCGCTGACATCCGATCCGGTCCGATCCGCCAAATCCAGACGTATGGACCACACGTCCAGATCCGTCGGATCGGGTGAGATCGGGTGAGATCGGGTGAAAACGGACACACTGTCCGTTTTCATCCGATCTCTCCATAGAGATCAGCGGCGCTCGCAAGCCCCTCCCCGCTCAGTGAGCGGAGAGAGGCTTGTCATCCGCCGGCTCAGCGGAGATCAACGGACAGATCTCCCGCTGAGCCGGCGGACAGAGGCGGGCTCCGTGCAAGCGGAGTCCGCCTCGTCTGAAAGGGGCCTTAGGGTTAAAGTTAAGGGGTAATTATTTATGTATTGTGACTTAGTATTAATTTATTGAATTTATTTATTTTTTATTTAGAATTTGTATTTATTTGTGTATTTATTTTACATTATATTTATGAATAAAATCAAAATCAATAAAATAATAATAAATAACCCTAATCCTAACCCTAACCTAAACTGAACTGGAACCCATTATCCAAACGAAAAAACATTATAATAAACAAATATTTAAAATAATAAGTACAGTGGTGTAGTGGGTAGCACTCTCACCTAGCAGAAAAAAGGGTCGCTGGTTAGAATCCCAACCATGACCCTACCTGCCTGGAGTTTGCATGTTCTCCCTGTGCCTGTGTGGGTTTCCTCTGGGTACTCCAGTTTCCTCCCACACTCCAAAGACATGCTGGTAGGTTAGTTGGCTTCTGTCTAAAATTGGCACTAGTATATGAATGTGAGTTAGGGACCTTAGATTGTAAGCTCCTTGAGAATAGGGACTGATGTGAATGTACAATGTATATTTAAAGTGCTGCGTAAATTGACGGTGCTATATAAGTACCTTTTAATAATAATAATAAAAGAAGAAATACCGTAGTTCTCGCCCGTTGTGGGTTTCAATAAAATTATATTTGTAAAAAAGAAGAAATAAAAGCTAATGGAAAATAAAAGCTGAAATTCCTAGTTTCAAATGATGAAACAGATATACGAGATTCTGCACAGCCGGCCCACACTGTCACAGAATATTTACAGTGTGTGGTCGGCAAGTGGTTAAGAAAATCTTACCAATAATAACTATGTTTACATTTTGTTGAGAAGTTTGAAACAATGTAGAAATTAATAAAAACAGTTTTGTTTAACCACTTCCAGACCGCCGCACGCCCATATACGTCCTTACTTTGAAGGGAGATATCGTTGTTATGGCAGCAGCTAGCTGCCATAACCCCAGTATCCTCTTGTTCAGCAGTAGGTCCGGTTTCCAATAATAGTGGGCTCTGCCGCAAGATCACTTTTATCGGCGGCGGGAGGGGGCCCCCCACTCTCCGGTGCCCTCTGCCATTTACTGGAGCCGTCAGCAGCGGCGGAGGCGATCGGATCTTCACCCTTGCTGGGCATGGAGACGAGTGAGGGGAAGATGGCCCCCACCCTTCTCCATAACAATGCAGGACGCAAGCAACGTCATAACGTCACTTCCACCCATAGCTCTTAAAGGGCCATTTAAAAAAAAATGTAAATTACAAATTATTTTTCTTTTATTGCATTTAAGACCCCTTTAACACCACGCCGCCCATAGCATCGGCGGTAAGCGGAGTTTACTGCAAGCGCACCACTCCAGTGTGAAAGCCCTCGGGCTTTTACACTGCAGACAATGGAGCAGCAGTTTGAGGGCGGATTGCAGGCGCTATTTCTAACACTATAGCGCCTGCAAAATGCCCTTGTGTGAAAGGGGTCTAATGCCCTGTACACATGGTCGGAAATTCCGACGGAAAATGTCCGATCGGACCATGTTGTCAGAAAATCCGACCGTGTGTGGGCTCCATCTGACTTTTTCCGACGGAAAAAATTTGAGATCCTGCTCTCAAATTTTCCAACGACAAAATACGATCGGACTTTTTCCGATCGTGTGTAGAGAATTCCGACGGACAAAGTGCCACACATGCTCAAATCAAATTACGAGACCAAAGCTATTGGCTACTAGCCTCTACGTAGTTCCGTCGTACGCAACGAACGTCACCACGTTCAGAATGATCGGATTTTCCGACAACTTTGTCCGACCGTGTGTATGCAACACCAGTGTCGGACAAAATCCGTCAGAAAAAGTCCGACGGATTTTGGGGTCGGAATTTCCGACCGTGTGTACGGGGCATTAGTGTAAATATGAGATCTGAGGTCTTTTTGACCGCAGATCTCATATTTAAGAGATCCTGTCATGTTTACATTCCTTGTAATAGGAACAAAAGTGGCACAATTTTTTTTTTTAAAACAGTGCAAGAATAAAAAATAAAAGGTAAAATAAATAAGAATTTTTTTTTTTTAAAACGCACCCCGTCCCGCCGAGCTTGCTTGCAGAAGCAAACGCATACGTGAGTAGCGCCCGCATATGAAAAAAGTGTTCAAACCACACATGTGAGGTATTGCTGCAATTGGTAGAGTGAGAGCAATAATTCTAGACCTCCTCAGTAACTTAAAACATGCAACCTGTAGAATTTTTTAAACATCACCTATGGAGATTTTAAAGGGTAAAAGTTTTTTGCCATTCCAGGAGCGGGCGCAATTTTGAAGCGTGACATGTTGGGTGTCAATTTACTCGGCTTAACCTTATCTTTCACAATATAAAAAAAAAAAATTGGGCTAACTTCACTGTTGTCTTAATTTTTAATTCAAAAAAGTGTATTTTTTCCAAAAAAAGTATGCTTGTAAGACATCTGCCATTTTATTCTCTAGGGTGTTAGGAAAAAAATGTATAATGTTTGGGGGTTCTAAGTAATTTTCTAGCAAAAAAAACATTTTTTAACTTGTAAACAACACATCTCAAAAAGAGGCTCGGTCCTTAGCCTCCCTGGCGGTATTCCCGAGTGTGGCTCGGGGTGAGATTTTAGTACCAAAAGCGGTATTCCTGAGCCAGACTCGGGATCACATCGCAGGATCCAGGAAGAGGTTACTTACCCTGTCCCCTGGATCCTGCTATGTCTCCCCACTGTGATCTGCGAGCCGTCATGTCTCGCTCGATCTGTCACAGTGCCGAGCTCCGTTCCCTGCGAGCGTTGCGATGCACGGGAACGGAGTTTGGCGACAAATTCAAAAAGTTAAAAACACAGTATAGATACAGTATACTGTAATCTTACAGATTACAGTACTGTATCAAATAATTACACATCCCCTTTGTACCTAGTGGTTTGTCCAGTGTCCTGCATGCAGTTTTATATTATAAATACTATTCTTTATGCCAGGAAACGGGAGATTGTCCATAGCAACCAAAAAAATGTCCGTTTACGTCAAAAATGCTTTTAGACCAGCTAGAAAACAGCGATAATAAATTAGAATCACTAATAACTGAGCAAATTTCAGTGTTTTTGATTTGATTACATTATTGAATATTTTTTATTATA
The DNA here is from genome assembly GCA_028564925.1 of Lithobates sylvaticus. Classification (NCBI taxonomy): domain Eukaryota; kingdom Metazoa; phylum Chordata; class Amphibia; order Anura; family Ranidae; genus Lithobates; species Lithobates sylvaticus. The sequence continues at coordinate 482,529,814 of CM053029.1, read as the reverse complement.
TTATTATTTGTTTTATTTATTTATAGTTATTTATTATATTATATTATATTATATTTTATATATATATATATATATATATATATATATATATATATATATATATATTATATTATAATTTATGATTTCGTATTTCAAACTTTATCACTTTATCATACCTGGGATGTCTATTAGACTCTTGTTTGCGCAGATTTAAGTGAATTATTTCTAAGAATTACAGGCCTACAATATAAAACACCAAATTTCCATGCAACATAATGGTACCGCTTTCAGCACCTAAAATCTGAACTAATAATACCGCCAGGGAGGTTAAGTGGTTAAACCACCCTCGCACATTGGTGCTTTGGGTATATTGGTGTTATTGGGATGAGTTCAGTGCACTCATCTGTAGTCATTAGAACCCAAGGTACTCAAGATGACTAGGGCCTGGCAAGGGATTCAATAAAAAAACATATGGCTTGTACATGCAGTACACTTTCACAGTACCCTTCATTTTTAGAAAAGCTTGTATTTTTTTTAAAGGACAGATCCGAAAGTGGTCATCGTGTACGTAGGACAATACCCAGCTGGCTAACAATCCTATAAACATTTCTGTATTACTCTAAACAGTTACTGTATAAAGGAGGCCGAGGAAGCAGTCAATCACTTGGACTGGATCAGCAATGTACACTCATACAAACACAGTACATGGATTCTGGGCCTTTTAGCTGTCTAGATACACTTGTAATTGTCAACATACTGTGCCAGCCAAAGGGATATGATTCCTGTTATATCTTGGAGTACTAAGAAAATCTCTGAAAATGCAGCAAAAGCTGTCACTTTTCATTACCGGATAGCGTGCTGCTGTAGAGCACAGCGGAGGCATTTACTGGAAGAATTTCTATGGCTGGACTGTTGCATTGCTCCTGCTGACATTATACAGCTGTTGGATCTTTTCTGTTTTGACAATCTTTTATGTAATCGCATATACCGTCTACAAGTGTGTGCAGGTGGGTACATTATTTGTACTCCATATCATTCAATGGATTGTTGGAGTCGGGCAGGAATGTTTGTGAAAGCTGAGCTGGCAGTTTGCCAGGACACTGGAGCATTGGGGCCCCCTAAGTGCCCTTTATTTGTATTACTTACTGAATAATTTACTGACCCCCTCTGATCATTTCCCTGGTCTGGTCTTAAAGAGACACGACACAATAGGGGTTAATTACGAAAGGCAAATCCACTTTGCACTACAAGTGCAAACTACAAGTGCAAAGTGCACTTGAAAATGCACTGACAGTACACTTGGAAGTGAAGTCGCTGTAGATCCGAGGGGGACATGCAAGGAAAATAAAAAAACAGCATTTTAGCTTGCACATGATTGGATGGTAAAATCAGCAGAGCTTCCCCTCCTTTCAGATCTACCCCTTAGATTTACAGCGACTGCACTTCCAAGTGCACTTTCAGTGCAAATTCAAGTGCACTTTTGCACTTGTAGTGCAAAGTGGATTTGCCTTTCGTAAATAACCCCCAATAACCTTTTTCTCCAAAAATAATCCATAAACACCCATTACTTTAAGGCCCTGTAATCTATTTTTCATGAAATCATTTCAAACTAGTAGATGATACCCTCAGCAATGGCATGCAATGCCAAGCTGCTGCTAACAAAGCAAACAGAATATTGGCATGTATTAAAAAGGGGATTAACTCCAGAGATAAAATGATAATTCTCCCGCTCTACAAAACTCTGGTCCGGCCTCACCTGGAGTATGCTATCCAGTTCTGGGCACCAGTCCTCAGGAAGGATGTACTGGAAAGGGAGAGAGTACAGAGAAGGGCAACAAAACGAATAAAGGGTCTGGAGGATATTAGTTATGAGGAAAGGTTGCGAGCACTGAACTTATTCTCTCTGGAGAGGAGACGCTTGAGAGGGGATATGATTTCAATGTACAAATACCGTACTGGTGACCCCACAATACGGATAAAACTTTTCAGCGAAAGGGAATTTAATAAGACATGTGGCCATTCACTAAAACTAGAAGAAAAGCCGTTTAACCTTAAACTGCATAGAGGGTTCTTTACTGTAAGAGTGTTAAGGATGTGTAATTCTCTTCCACAGGCAGCGGTTTCAGCATCGATAGTTTAACCACTTGCCGACCAGCGCACGACGATATACGTCGACAGAATGGCACGTACAGGCAGGAGGGCGTATATATAAGTCCCTCCTTTAGCCTGTCCGTGCCATCGGGAGTGCGCCGGGAGCGGCGCGCTCCCGCGCCGGTCGGGACCCCCGTGAGTCCGATCAGGGTCCCCGCGGACTCGATCGCCGCGGGGACCCCCGCGATCGTCTCACGGGGCGGCTGAACGGGGAGATGCCGAGATAAACAGCATCTCCCCGTTCTGCCTAGCAACTAGTGACGCCGATCTCTGCTCCCTGTGATTGGAGCAGAGATCAGCATTCACTAGCTGACAGCCACGCCCCCCCCCACAGTAAAAAACACACCCCTAGGCATACTTAACTCTTACACTGCCCCCTTGTGGTTAACCCCTTCACTGCCAGTGTAATTTATACAGAAATCAATGCATTTAAATGCATTTAAATGCATTAATTGCTGTAAAAATGACAATGGTCCCAAAAATGTGTCAAAAATGTCCGATGTGTCCGCCATAATGTCGCAGTCACAAAAAAAATCGCAGATCTCCGCCATTACTAATAAAAAAAAAAATATTAATAAAAATGCTATAAAACTATCCCCTATCTTGTAAACGCTATAACTTCTGCGCAAACCGATCAATAATCGCTTATTGCGATTTTTTTTACCAAAAATATGTAGAAGAATACGTATCGGCCTAAACAGAGGAAAAAAAAAGTTTTTTTATATATTTTTTGGGGATATTTATTATAGCAAAAAATAAAAAATAATGCATTTTTTTCAAAATTGTCGCTCTATTTTTGTTTATAGTGCAAAAAATAAAAACCGCAGGGGCGATCAAATACCACCAAAAGAAAGCTCTATTTGTGGGAAAAAAAGGAAGTCAATTTTGTTTGGGAGCCACGTCGCACGACCGCGCAATTGTCAGTTAAAGCGACGCAGTGCAGAATCGCAAAAAGGGGCCTGGTCCTTTGGCTGCAAATTGGTCCGGTCTGAAAGTGGTTAAAAAAACGATTAGATAAGCACCTGAGCGACTGCAACATACAGGGATATACAATGTAAAATCCTTCCGCCTAAACCTCCGCAACATTTACAGAATTCGACCCTTCCTGACTAATGACACCACAAAGCAACTTATTCACTCCTTTATTATTTCCCACCTTGACTACTGCAAATCTCTCCTTAACCACTTCTGGACCTCTGCGTGCCGATATACGTCCTAAATTTGAAGTGGAATATCGTTGTTATGGCAGCAGCTAGTTGCCATAACCCTGGTTCCAATATTAGTGGTCTCTGTGGCGGATTCGCCACCAGATCACTTTCATCGCCGCCGGGAGAGGGGCCCCCCTCCCGCCCGCACTCCAGTGCCCTCCGCCGCTTACCGGATCCGTCGGCAGAGGACCTTCTCCCTTGCTGGGTATGGAGACGAGTGAGTGGAAGATGGCTCCTACCCGTCTCCATACCATTGCTGGGCGGAAGCGAGGTCAAATTGTCACTTCTGCCCATAACTCTTAAAGGGCCATTTTTTTTTTTACTTTTTTTAAAATTAATTTTTTTATTTTTTATTATTGCATTTTAATGTAAATATGAGATCTGATGTCTTTTTGACCTCAGATCTCATATTTAAGTGGTCCTGTCATGCTTTTTTTCTATTACAAGGGATGTTTACATTCCTTGTAATAGGAATAAAAGTGACACAACGCAAGCTCGCGTGCAGAAGCGAACGCATACGTGAGTAGTGCCTGCATATGAAAACGGTGTTCAAACCACACATGTGAGTTATCGCTGCGATCGGTAGAGCGAGAGCAATAATTCTAGCCCTAGACCTCCTCTGTAACTCAAAACATGCAACCTGTAGAATTTTTTAAACGGCGCCTATGGAGATTGTTAAGGGTAAAAGTTTGTCGCCATTCCACGCACAATTTGGAAGCATGACATGTTGGGTATCAATTTACTCGGTGTAACATTATCTTTCACAATAAAAGAAAAAATTGTGCCAACTTTATTTTTTAATTCAAAAAAGTGTATTTTTTCCCAAAAAAAGCTTGTAAGACCGCTGTGCAAATACGGTGTGACAGAAAGTATTGCAATGACCGCCATTTTATTCTCTAGGGTGTTAGGGGAAAAAATGTATAATGTTTGGGGGTCCTAAGTAATTTTCTAGTAAATTTTGAATGCTGCTGCTAGACTAATAATACACCTCACTAACCGATTCCTGACTGCTGCTCCTTTCTGCCAATCCCTTCACTGGCTTCCCCTACCCCAATGTATAAAATTCAAAATGCTAACCATAACATACAAGGCCATCCACAACATCGCCCCCAGCTACATCACCAACCTCATCTGCAGATATCGTCCAAATCGTCCCCTCCGCTCCTCCCAGGACCTCCTGCTCTCTAGCTCCCTTGTTACCTCGTCTCATGCTCACCTTCAGGAATTCTCCAGAGCCTCTCCCATCCTCTGAAACTCCCTGCCCTGGTATATCCGATCAGCCTCTAACCTGTCCACCTTTAGGAGATCCCTGAAAACTCATTTATTCAGGGAAACCTATCCCACACCCACCTAACAACTGTCCCCGAGCCACCCCCATCAAATCATTCCCTGCAGATATTACCTTTTGTACCACCACCCCCTCCCTTTAGAATGTAAGCTCTACGAGCAGGGCCCTCCTTCCTGTCCCTTCTGTATTGAACTGTGAACATATAATCACACACATAGGTTGGACTTGACGGACTTGTGTCTTTATTCAACCTCGCCTACTATGTAACTATGTAACTTTTCTTCCTTCTTGTAACTTCCTCAGTGAGCTCCCAAACTTCTAATTTTCCTGCTCACTTACATTTCTTTGAAATGAGGATTGAATATTAGTTGAGGTCATGTGCACTGCTCTAATCACACGTCACATCCCATAATTCATAGTCCATCTAAGGAGCATGCATGAGAAGATGGCGACATTCCTACATACATTGGGACCATGGAGAACAAACGTAGCCACCCTCTAACACATGTGTCAAACGTATGGCCCATGGGCCGAATCTGGCCCTCCAGGCCGTTTCATGTGGCCCCTGCACCTCTCCTGCAACTACAACATGTCCCTCATCTCTGCCCCATCTTGTCTCAGCACTTGGCAACAGAGAAGAGGACAGAACTCCTCTGCCAGGTCTTGCACTTCTCTGTGCTGCTGCAAAAAGGGCTCATCTTTGACCAACCCACCCCCCTAGAACTCCACCTACAGATCCTGCGCTGTCCAGCTCTCCTTTGGTCCTGCTCCAGACCCTGCTCCCAGCTTCTTCCTGGCAACAACGCAAGAAGTATATTTATATAGTCTTACAGATACAACCAGCCATTTGAGGCCAACCATGTTGCTGATGCGGCTTGCAATGAAATTGTGTTTGACACTTCTGCTCTAACAGTAAGTTGGATCACAGCTGCTCTTTCTGTCCTGATAATAATGACCTCCAGGGCTAATGGAAAGGTTGACTCTCCCAATCAGGGACAAAGAAGGCTATAAAAACCTTGCAGAGATTTTAACACTTCTCTTAGATGATCTAATACCATTGCGTGTTGACCTGCTTTTAAATTCACATGAATGGGCTTCAACAAGTGCACGCAACTGTGGCCTAATGGAAGGAAAGAGACATGAGAGCAAGAGTCCTACAGCAGAATAAAATGTAAAAATTCACTTATGAGAGAAATGAAAGACAGTAGAGGACGGAAAGCTACTAGGCCTCATGCACACAGGGCTGAAAAAATACACATTTAGGGCTCATTTACACTTACGCTTCAACAAGGCTTTGTTAAAGCTCTCTGAACGCTAGTCAAAGCTCCTGTCACTAAATAAAATGGTTAGCTTACAGTCCTGTTTAACCCTGCATTTGCTTTGCTTTGCTTTGCTTCGCTTCAAAAATGATACCCCATGTAGCTTCACTGGTGCTTCAACGTGTCTTCAAAGCCTCCATAGAAGTCTATGGCAAAGCTCGCTTGAAGCCCCACTAAAGCCCCACTGAAGCCTCATCGAAGCCCACAAAGCCTCACTGAAGCCCCACCAAAGCCCTATCGAAGCTCCACCACAGCCCCACCGAAGCCTCATCGCACCTTCACCAAAGCCTCATTGAAGCCCAACCGAAGCCCCACGAAGCCTCACTGAAGCCCCACCAAAGCCTCATCGAAGCTCCACCAAAACCCCACCGAAGCCTCATTGAAGCTCCACCAAAGCCTCATCAAAGCCCAACCAAAGCCTCATTGAAGCTTCACTGAAGCCCCACCAAAGGCTCACCGAAGCCCAAACAAAGCCCCACAAAGCCTCACTGAAGCCCCACCAAAGCCCCATCGAAGCTCAACCAAAGCCCCACCGAAGCACAACTGAAGCCCCATGAAGCCTCACTAAAGCCCCACCGCAGCCCAACCGAAGCCCCACGAAGCCTCACTGAAGCCCCACCAAAGTCCCATCGAAGCTCCACCAAAACCCCACTGAAACCCCACTGAAACCCCACTAAAGCCTCATCGAAGCTCCACCAAAGCCTCATTAAAGCCCCACCGAAGTTTCCCCGAAGCCCCACCAAAAGCTCACCGAAGCTCCACCGAAACCCCATTGAAGCCTCATCAAAGCTCCACCAAAGCCTCATTGAAGCCCCCCCGAAGTTTCACAGAAGACTCATTGAAGCCCCACCTAAGCCTCATCAAAGCACCAAGCAAAAGCAAGGTGTAAACAGGACTGTAAGCTAATCATTTTTTTTAGTGACAGGAGCTTTGACTGGCGTTCAGAGAGCTTTAACAAAGTAGGAACAGATTCAATCTGTCCCCACCAAAACCCCACTGAAGCCTCATCGAAGCTCCACCAAAGCCTCAATAAAGCCCCACCGAAGTTTCACCGAAGCCCCACCAAAGGCTCACCGAAGCTCCACCAAAACCCCACCGAAACCCCATTGAAGCCTCATCGAAGCTCCACCAAAGCCTCATTGAAGCTCCACCGAAGTTTCATCGAAGCCCCACCGAAGCCTCTTCAAAGCACTAAGCAAAAGCAAGGTGTAAACAGGACTGTAAGCTAACCATTTTATTTAGTGACAGGAGCTTTGACTGACGTTCAGAGAGCTTTAACAAAGCTTTAACAAAGCCTGCCCGAAGCCATGTTTTGAAGCAAGTGTAAACTAGCCCTTACAGACATTAGCCCTTTTTTCAGCCCCGAAACACACCTCTGTGTTAGCCTATGCGACCATGCACACATAGGCATTTACAGGCGTATAAGAAAAGGAGCATTTACAATCACTGGAATGAATTAATATTCTGGTCAATGGAATGAGTGAACGCCCAAACGTTTGATGGGCCTAAGCGCGTTTGCAAAACGAAGCTTTGGGCACATATTTTTTAAGCTGCTTTTTTCCTGCCAAAAAAAAATCTGTGTGCATCAGGCTTTAGAATCTGAAAGGAAGTGTTCCCTGATCCAAACCTTTTGGCATGAGGTGGGGATACTAATACAGAAGGTGGAGGAGGTGTCCCTTCCGATGGATCCCTTAAATTGCTTACTGGGACTCCCTTTTTCAGGCTTATCTAAAAAAGCCAACCGGCTGACCTCCTATATTATATTAGCTGCTAAAAGGCTTATTCCATTGTGCTGGTTGTCCAATACACCTCCTCCATGGCCCAGATTTCTCCACCTGATAGAGGATATTCGGAGGATGGAGTACCTAATAGCTTCTGTACATGATTTTTTTTACTTTCCATCTATTAAATCTTCTGCCCTTGTTGTTTTAACTTTGGATAGTAAAACATTTTTTTTCTGCCAGTAAATACCTAATACAGCCCACTTCCAGTTTCTTGTCTGGTAAAAAGCCTAGGCTTATGACATCATGCACATCTCTCTCTCTCTCTCTCTCTCATGAGAGTTTGCCAGGAAGGGAGGGGGTGAGTCATAAGATGGCCAATGAGAGCTGCAGAGCTTGAGGAAGTTAAAACCGCACCGCTAGCGGCCGAAAACTGCCGCTAAAATGACGGTAAAGCAGCGCTAAATATAACGCTGCTTTACCGCCGATGCCGCTCCCGCCCCAGTGTAAAAGGGGCCTTAAGCTGAACAGATCAAGACATCTCTATGGGGTTCATTTACTAAAACTAGAGAGTGTAAAATCTGGTGCAGCTCTGCATGGTAATGTTCTAACTTCAGCTTGTTCAATTAAGCTTTGACAAAAAAAAACTGGAAGCTGGTTGGTTTCTATGCAGAGCTGCACCAGATTTTGCACTCTCTTGTTTAAGTAAATTAACCCGAAGTTTTTTCTTTTTCGCAGGTGACCAATCAGCTTCCAGGTTTTTTTTTTTTTAAGAACTAACAATTTTTATTGATTTTCAAGGAATTTCTAACATAAGATACAGGAAAATACGCTTTGTTGTAATAAAAGTACTTCTGGTATAAAATCAACAAACATTTTGGCCAATGGCATAGTTCGATGTAGGCGAGCACAGCTTACAACTATTGGCAGTTTGTAGAATTATCGTGTTAACTTAATAGTAGAACAAAATTTAGCCTGTATAAAGGCGCATAAACAAATGGAGGAGGAGAAAAATATAATGAAAAAGATAAGGAGAGTCAGGTGTATAAAAAAAAAAAAAAGGGAGATAGAAAGTAGTGGAGAGAGAAGAAGAGAGAACAACCACCCGCCCCAAAAGCTCCGCACCACCTGGGAGGCACCAATCTTAGGTACTGGTAGTCTCTGTGAAATCGAGGATTACGGGGAAATTAGGTCATAGGAGTCTCCAACAGAACCCAGGGCTCCCGTACTCGATTATGTTTATCAAGAGTGTTCTTTAGAGAGGCCGCCAGATACTCCATTCTTTTAACATCTCTGATCCTGGAGTGCAGCTCCAATAGTGAGGGGGGTTCCCTCTTTTTCCACTTCAGGGCCACCAAACACAGCACTGCAGTTAGCACATGGGCTAAGAGCTTTTTTGACAGTTTAGAGAAGTAGGTGGGAGGCCCAGAAGAAAAGTTTTCGGATCGAAGGGCACCCTAGTATCGAAGATGGATTGAAGCAGGGAGTGCACCGTCTGCCAATAGGGGGTGAGTAGAGGGCAGGTCCAATAGATATGAAATAGCATCCCCCTATCCTTACAGCATTGGGGGTCGGCCGAGGGGTATATGGAGTGGAACAGGTCAGGGGTCTGATACCAATGAAATAGAATCTTATATTGATTCTCTTTATAGAGCGTACATATGGAGCTCTTAGAGGCCTGAGACCATATGAGCTGCCATGCGTTCAGGGGTGTATCTAAACCCAGGGCCTGCTCCCACTTACTCATATAGGCATGCCGTGGTCCGGCTGGTGAGAAATCCATGGTCAAAAGTTGATAAGTGCGCAATATCATACCTGTAGACATAGTTTTTCGAATTCAGTTAAGGGGGAGAATTGAAGATTCGTTACCAAAGATTGCGCATAATGCCGTATTTGCAAGTAACTAAAAAAAGTCTGTCTGGGTAAGCTTCCAGGTTTTATTGTCAAAGCTTAATTGAACAAGTTAGAAGCTGTTTGGTTACTATGCAGAGCTGCACCAGATTCTGTGTGCACCAGTTTTAGTAAATCACGCCCATAGAGTATATGTACAGTAGTGTCAAAACTGTGTACTTGTGGGAAACAGCATAAAACTACAATTGCCCAAAATTGTAAGGGTTTTTGCACACGGCACTGTACAGATTTACTACGGTGCAGTTTTAGTAAATCTCTCCCTATGTTTTATGTCTTTTATATTTGTATCTATGATGATACAGACCAAAATCCTCTGATTCTGTCAATTAAGAATGTATTGAAAAAGACAAATCCTGGCAGATTGTGCGTCTAGATTGCACAGGGTTTTTTTTATTTTTTTGGAACCAGGATCTAAAGTATAATGGATAGAATCAATGGGCCGGATTAGCTTTCCTTTCCCTTCTCCGGATGTTGTCAGACAGCCAGGACTGTGGTGTTTTGGGGAAAGTGCTGCAAAAACTGGTGTGCAAAATAAAAACATACTGTAAAAGCTTTCAGTACTATAGACATGTAGACATACTTTGTTCTTTATATACCAACTCTGCTGGTTTTCAATACACAATCGGTATCCCTCTTGATTAAAGAAAACCTGTACTGCAAGAATATTGAGAATATAATTAATAAACTCTTCTAGTGATAATGCTAGCTACCTGGCTGCCACGCTGATCCATTGGCTGCTGAATTTTTTGTGCCTGAAACAATATCAGGCGTACGGCTCCACTGAACGACAGTTAATGAGAAATCCTATGCTGAAGTCTGTGCTGAAACTAACACTTCCAGAAGTATTGATCTCCTGTGTCCCCCACTGCGCTCAATGGTTCCTCCCACTGACCCCCTACATCACTACTGGACACACTTTGTTTGTTAAAGCTGAACACCAAGGAAAACAAAAATGGGGCTGCCCCTGCACTGCAATGGTTAAATGCTTGTTTAGGTCTAGGGGACTGGCAAAATCACTTTTACACAGTTGCCACTATTTTCAAAAAAGTTTCCTGGGACACCTTTTTGTGCAGTGCATCTAACAAGGCATTTTAGGTGGAAAATGTATACCTCCCAACTTTTTGAGATGGGAACGAGGGACACCTATTAGCAACAGTATGTAGGCATAGGACACACCCCCTGCCATACCATTTTAAGGAGAATTATTTAAAAAATGATTACCGTATATACTCAAGTATAGGCCGACCCGAATATAAGCCGAGGCCCCTAATTTACCACATAAAAACTGGGAAAACGTATTGACCCGAGTATAAGCCGAGGGTGAAAAATGCAGCAGCTACTGTAAGTGGAAAAGAGGGTCAGCAAATTCCCATCTGCAGCTGCATGTCCCCTGTGTCCTGTACAAACCCCCCTGTGTCCCCATTGCAGCCTACCTGTGCCGATCTGCATCCCCTGGGTCTGTGTATGCCTCCCTCCGATCTGCCACCTGTGTCCACCATTGCAGTCTTGTGCCGATCGTTAATGCCTCCTTGTTCGTCCTGTGCCGATCGTTGGATGTCCTGTGTCCCCCATTGCTGATCCTGCCGATCAGCGTGTAAGGCGCCATTACACATTCAAAAGCCACGCCTCCTCCTCGTCCGTGATAGGAGGAACACTCTGTTTTCCCAGCAGTCAGTGTGCAGTGTTCCGCCTATCACGGACATCCTCTCATCCTCGTCCATGAGATGAGAATGACAGGACGTCCGTGATAGGCGGAACACTGTACACTGACTTACTGCTGGGAAAAGTAGTGTTCCTCCTATCACGGACAGAGTGGAGGAGGAGGCGGCTTTTGAACACTGCCGTCTGTCTGCATGACACGCTGTTCATGTAGGCAGACGGCGGTGAATCGAGTATAAGCCGAGGGGGGGACTTTCAGCCCTAAAAAAAGGGCTGAAAATCTCAGCTTATACTCAAGTATATACGGTAGTTAAATCCACGAGTGCTTTATTTTACCACTACTATTCCTTTATACTGGCTTCTGAAATTTACAAATGCAGCAATTTAGAAATTGGATGAAAGGTTTAGCACTGGGAAACACTTTTTGAAAGATAAAAAGTGCATTTTATGTACAACTATAAAGGTCAGACCAAAATAAGGGACAAATGAGCAGGAAAGAGGGACATTGTTCCAAATCAGGGACAGTCCCTCAAAATCAGGGACACTTGGGAGCTATGGGAATGTACTTTAATTAGGGTGGGACATTCATTTAAAATTGGCAAGGTTCTACACTAAGGTATATCAATAACCTAATGCCATACTTGAATTTAATTTAAAGGCAGGTTTTTTTTTACTTTTACCTTAATACATTCTATTTAGCTCACCGCCCAGCCCTCTTTATACTTATCTGAGCCCCATCTCTATCCAGTGATGTGCATGAGAGCAGAGGCTCTCCCAGGTCTATGTCTCCTCATTGGCTTACACAGCAGCGGTAGGGGTGCTGAGCGGCCAGTGAACACAGATTGCTCAGATCCCCGTACCAGTGGCCCAGTGATTATTTGATCGCTATGCATAATCACAATGTCAACAAAGCTGTTATGAATGAATTCATAACAGTTGTGTTTCCTATGCTGTGATTGGCCCACAGTTAGCACATGGTACCTGGGCCAATCACAGCACCCTGTACTGTGTGATTAGCTGTAGCCAATCACGGATCACTAGTAATCACAGCTGTTATGAATGTAACCCATTCATGACAGTACAAAACATTGCTGTTATAATGATCATCATTGTAACGGCAATCGAATTGTAAAAAGAATCCCTGATCCCCATCCTTAGGGAACTACAGTGTTACCATGATGACACTGAACTACTCTGATGAAAGTATGTAAAAAAAAAAATAGTAAAAATGTAACAAAATAAAAAAAAGTTTTAAAAATTGAATACAAATCTATTTAACTTTCATTTTTATCATACTGTCACCAGTCAGTGTCCCTGATCACTGCCACACCAGTCATATGATATGTACTGCACCGGTGACAGTATGTAAACAAAATTGTGAAGACTTTTTTTTATTTTTTTATACAATTTCTTAATTTTCAAACAAATTGTGACCAGCTTTAAAAAAACTGCCATGCCCCTTACTAAATGCCTGGCTGTCTACTTACCAAAAAGGGGTAATTTGGGGGGTATTGGTTCTGTTCTGGCATTTTGGGGCCTCAAGAAATGAGATAGGCAGTCAGTAAATTATAATTTATCAATTTTCAAATATATATATATATATATATATATATAGTAGCTGACAAAAGTGAGTACACCCCTCACATTTTTGTAAATATTTTGTATCAAAACTATATTTATAGTATAATTGTGGGACTTTTGAGGCATAGCATTTGGTAAAAAATAACATTTATTTGGTTCAATTAAAATTAGACAAAATTGGTCCATAACTATTGTAAAACAATCAATCCCAAATCCTGTGGTAATTGCATATGATAGTCATTTAAGCTCAACGCGTTTCTTGGACATGGTCCTCTTCACCAGGAGCTAAAAGGAGACTTTTATTTGTGCCATCTAAATTAAATGACAAACTTTTAATAATTATGACAATATAACAAATTTTCACATACTATATGTAATGGCATTTCCTAAGGGATTTCAACATATGATCCAGGGCAGTTCCTACTCATAGGCTTACACATATGTCTCCAGGGGCCTCAAGAGACCCTCTCTCCTCCCTCCTCCTCCAACCTCCAATATAATTTGACTTTATTCTCTTCTGGATAGTTTTCATATATTATAGGGATTACCTTATACTTTAACCACTTGCTTACTGGGCACTTAAACCCCCCTCCTATCCAGACCAATTTTCAGCTTTTAGCGCTGTCGCATTTTGAATGACAATTGCGCGGTCATACAACACTGTACCCAAATGAAATTTTTATCATTTTTTTCCCCCAAAAAGAGCTTTCTTTTGGCGGTATTTGATCACCTCTGCGATTTAAATTTCTTGTTAAAAAAATTTTAAAAACTGAATTAAAAAAAAAAAATGTTTTTTTTTTTTTTTAAATTTTGTTATAAAAAATTTAAATGGGTAATTTTTGTCCGTCATTGATGTACGCTGATGAGGCGGCAGTGACGGGCACCGATAGGTGGCAGTGATGGGCACTGATGGGTGGCAGTGATGGGCACTGATGGGTTACACTGATAGGCAGCACTTTTAGGTGGCACTGATTGGCAGCACTGGTGGGCATTGATAGGTGGCATTTGTGGGCATTGATAGGTGGCACTTGTGGGCATTGATAGGTGGCACTTGTGGGCATTGATAGGTGGCACTTATGGGCATTGACAGGTGGCACTTATGGGCATTGACAGGTGGCACTTGTGGGCATTACATGAGGCATAATTGCCTCTGACTTTTCGGGACCGATGTCCCTTTAAAATGAGCCAGTGATCGGCTTTTTTTTTCTCCTCCGCTGTCAGCGTGAGGAGAAAAAAAAACGATCACCGAGCTTTTGTTTTCATCATGTGATCAGCTGTCATTGGCTGACAGATGATCACATGGTAAGGGGCTGGGACCCGCCCCTTACTCGCATCGCTGATCAACCGAGTCTCCGTGACTCGTGATCACAGCGCGCGCAGGGTGCATGCACAGGGGAGGCCGTCATATGACGGCCTCCCGGGAATTGAGATCTGCGCTGTGGCCATCATTCGGCCATAGCGCGGATGTAAAGTGGTGGAAGTAGAACTCCGGGCAAAAAATGTTTCCATGTCCTTGTTGCTGATCTCCTACCTTTACCAACTTTACCATCCATGTTCTTCTAAACCCTGTAGTTCCTCTACAATAGGCTGCTGCACTTGCTGAAAAAACTTTATTGCCTGCTGACTTCCTGTTTGTAAGACCGCTGGCTTCTATCCCTCTCCTAAGCTCAGCCAGTGGTCTGACACGTCCTCCAATCTCCAATATAATTTTACTTAATTCTCTTTTGGATAGTTTTCATATATTATAGGGATTACCTTATATTTTAATGTCACAATTCCATTTAGGTCAAAATAATGTGGAAGTTTGTTAGAAATTAGAAGAAATGTATCAAAGGCTGTTATCATTTTATATCTTAGTCATAAAAAAATGATAAAATTAAGAACTAATAGATGAAATTCTAATAATAGTAATGATGATCTGGCAATTTTAGAGAGGTGCTATTTCTCTATATCAAGGCTGTTAATGATTAATCATACTTTTAATTTTATTTTTGGAAGACCCCAATAGACTTTTGCCACTAAGCTAGCAGCAAGGACGTAAATGTTTCACCACACATTATAAGTTGCAACATAGAAGGTAAATATGACCTTAATAACAATACAGGTTTAGCTATGCAAAAGTGGTATTTGCATTGCAGGATATACTATATATGCCACTGCATTACCCTATTGGGGGTCTTACAAAAATAAAATTAAAAGTATGATTAATCATTAACAGCCTTGATATAGAGAAATAGCACCTCTCTAGAATTGCCAGATCATCATCATCACTATTATTATAATTTCATCTGTAATTGTATTATTTTATTATGACTTAAAGTGGTTGTATAGTCAAAATTGTAACTTTTACCTACAGGTAAGCCTATAATAAGGCTTACCTGTAGGTAAAAAAAATCTCCTAAACCTGCACTTTTCAGTTCGCGCTTTTCAGTTCACGCTTTTCAGTTCGTTTCTGAGCGGCCGTTCGTCAACCAGACATGTTGCAGAATTGGAGGAGATAACGTGTTATTATTGGCCTTGGGGTTATTGCTTTGACATAATTTTTTTGGTTGAATAATGATTTGATTTGGTATATTTTCTATATTTTTGGATGCATAGAATGCACTTTTTGGTTAAGTTATATTGGCAGATAGCATGTCTAATTTTATTTGTTTTCTTTTTTTAATGCACAATGAAAAAATTATGTAGAATAATACTTGGCTATGTGTTTTACTTCAGAGCATGATCCCCTCCCTTCGGAGACTGGGCCACAGGGCAGCATTCCAACATGATAACGACCCCAAACACACCTCCAAGACGACCACTGCCTTGCTAAAAAAGATGAGGGTAAAGATGATGGAATGGCCAAGCATGTCTCCAGACCTAAACCCTATTGAACGTCTGTGGGGCATCCTCAAATGAAAGTTGGAGGAGCACAAGGTCTCTAACATCCACCAGCTCCATGATGTTGTCATGGAGGAGTGGAAGAGGACTCCAGTGGCAACCTGTGAAACTCCATGCCCAAGAGGGTTAAGGCAGTGCTGGAAAATAATGGTGGGCACACAAAATATTGACACTTTGGGCCCAATTTGGACATTTTCATTTAAGGGTGTACTCACTTTTGTTGCCAGAGGTTTAGACATTAATGGCTGTGTGTTGAGTTATTTTGAGGGGACAGCAAACTTACACTGTTATACAAGCTGTACACTCACTACTTTACATTGTAGCAAAGTGTAATTTCTTCAGTGTTGTCACATGAAAAGTTATAATAAAATATTTACAAAAATGTGAGGGGTGTACTCACTTTTGTGAGATACTGTACTACTTCACTCTAACTTTCACGCATACAAATTAATATAAGCTTATTGGGATTTTTTTTTTTACCAAAGACATGTAGCAGGATACATTTTGGCACAAATTTATGAAGACATTTGATTTTTTTTTTTCAAAATATAAATGAATATAGAAAACCAAATGAATAATACTGCACAAAAGTGACTCTATGTGATAAACTGATCATAAAAAGTCCAGTATGGTGAACCAAATGGTGTAAACACAATCAAAATGAGAAAGTCCCAAAGAACAACCAATAGTGATAACAGGACACGGGTATCTTGAAGGATCTTCTCATGAACACTTTCTGGGATACAGTAAAAATTGAGTACTGTCCGTGATACTTTTTTTATTATATTTTTTTTTATTTGCACTAACATATAATTTTTCATGGACGAGCTTTCGGGGTGTCCATGAAAAATTATATGTTAGTGCAAATAAAAAAAGTATCACGGACAGTACTCAATTTTCTCTGTCACAATTGCACTAATACGGCTATAATCACTTCAAGTATGATGGGATACAGTAGTAACAGATATGCGCTTACCAGATCCAATGGACCCCCTGTCAGCGACAGAGTGTCAAACAGGCATGGGAAGGCTCAAACAGCCGACAGCCAGGGCATTCACTGGACTTCTGAGGATGGACTGGTGGGATCAGCAGGTCTTGTCTTGGTTCTCCCAAGGCGATGAGGACCGTCAAATCCAAGTTGGCCAAAGTAGGATGCAAACCACAACTCGAAAGCTGGAACCGCAAACCCAGAAGGAGGAATCCACAGCAAACAGGAAACTGAAATGGTGTTCTATTACCACATCAAATGTGGTAGGAGCTCACACCGGATACTCTCCAGGTATTTATCAACCAAAAAAAAAAGGAAAGAAGAAAAAACAGGGGGCTCCAATGGTGCAGGCCAAAATGGGAGGGTTTTAATGATAAAAAACCATCAAGGTAACAAATAAAAGTGATCACAATTAAAAAAGAGCAATGTGGGAATAGGTATAACCTGGCCCGACGTGTTTCGTGTCAAACACACTTCAACATCGCCTTGGGAGAACCGAGACAAGACCTGCTGATCCCACCAGTTCTTTCTCAGAAGTCCAGTGAAGTCCAGTGAATGCCCTGGCTGTCGGCTGTTCGAGCCTTCCCATGCCTGTTTGACCCTCTGTCGCTGACAGGGGGTCCATTGGATCCGGTAAGCGCATATCTGTTACTACTGTATCCCAGAAAGTGTTCATGAGAAGATCCTTCAAGATACCCGTGTCCTGTTATCACTATTGGTTGTTCTTTGGGACTTTCTCATTTTTGATTGTGTTTACACCATTTGTTTCACCATACTGGACTTTTTATGATCAGTTTATCACATAGAGTCATTTTTGTGCAGTGTTATTCATTTGGTTTTCTATATTCATTTATATTTTGATCATAGCACTACGCTCTCACCCCCATTGCACTTTGAATTTTGTCACATTCTAGTGTAGCAGCTCCATTATTTTAGCACAATTTTGTTTTTCATGAGTTTAGCGCAATTACTTTCCCTTTTTCCATTCACATTCATGACCGTGCAATTGCCAGTTAAAGTAGCACAGTGCTGAATAGCAAAAAAAAAGATCTGGTCATGATGGGGGTGAAACCTTCCGGAACTCAAGTGGTTATAAAAAGCACAAAAAAAAGTACCCATTTCCCCCATTCGATTCGATGTGGGCAGGGCCGGATTAACATAGGGGCTATTGGAGCTGCAGCTCCAGGCCCCTTTCTCAAGATAGGCCTAATTGTCCCAAAAAAAAAAAAAAAAAATTCTAAAAAAAAAAAAAAAAATCGACTTCGAGGGTTGTAGCTCAACGATCAGGAGTCACAGAGACCCCACAGTGCTGGAGTAGGTAGCTAAAGACCTACTCCAGCACTGGTTAAAATATGGGGCTGCTATCATCTATGGTTCTGGAGATATGGGGTTGCTTGCGCAGTCGATCAGAAGCTACATACAGAGTGGCCAGTATAAATACAAGCTGGAACACTCTGCCGAAGACTGAGAGGATGAACTCACAGTGCTTATAATAATTATTTGTATATTACTTATGATAATTAACCCCTTGCCACCCAGGCCAATTCTGACACTTCTCTCCTACATGTAAAAATCATAATTTTTTTGATAGAAAATTACTCAGAAGCCTCAAGCATTATATATGTTGTTTTAGCAGACACCCTATGGAATAAAATGGTGGTCTTTGCAACTTTTTATGTTACATATTTGTGCAGCAATTTTTCAAACGTTTTTTTTGGAAAGAAACTGTTTCATTCATAAAAAAAACACTAAAGTTAGCACGATATTTTTTGTGTACCAAGCGATGCTTTAATTTTTTTTACAGGTTACATGTTTAGAGTTACAGAGGAGGTCTAAGGCTAGAATTATTGTTCTCACTCTAACGATCGTGGCATATGTAACCTGTGTGTATCTGGATCTGATACTAACCAGTGCCTACCCAGCCACTGACTAGTATCTCTCCCCAGCCTGTCCCCACACACCCTCTCACCTGCTGACCTGTGAATGGGGGAATCACTCCTGCAGTGTTATTGTGTTCTGCCAGTGAATACGATGATCAGTGTTGCTAACTATAGCTGGCAGCTCTGATTGTTTTGGGGAAAACCTGACAGGCTGGTTGTACTCAAGTCGGTTAATAGGTTGACTTGTGTAAAACCAGGTAGCCCATACATAGATCGACTATGGCTGGTCTCTGCTTAATTGGTGCAATTTCAATCCATGTATGGCCCGCTTAACCACTACACAGTCCCTAAACAGCCTTCCACAAACCTTTACATTTTTCCTTCCCAGATTCCTTCATCCTCCTCTCCTATACATAGTGCCCACTGTCATACTCTCCACACTTCTCTCCTGTACATAGCGCCCGCTGTCATATCCTACACACTCCTCTCCTGTACATAGTGCCCGCTGTCATACACTTCTCTCCTGTACATAGTGCCCACCAGTGGCGGCTGGTGCTCAAAATTTTTGGGGGGGCGCAAACAAACAGCCTCACTGTGCCATCAAACGCTGCCACTGTGCCCATTAAACGCTGCCACTGTGCCCATTAAACGCTGCCACTGTGCCCATTAAACGCTGCCACTGTGCCCCACGTGCTGCCACTGTGCCCATCAAACGCTGCCACTGTGCCCATCAAACGCTGCCACTGTGCCCCAAGTGCTGCCACTGTGCCCCAAGTTCTGCCACTGTGCCCCAAGTTCTGCCACTGTGCCCCAAGTTCTGCCACTGTGCCCCAAGTGCTGCCACTGTGCCCCAAGTGCTGCCACTGTGCCCCAAGTTCTGCCATTGTGCCCCAAGTTCTGCCATTGTGCCCCTTAAGTGCTGCCACTGTGCCCCAAGTTCTGCCATTGTGCCCCAAGTTCTGCCATTGTGCCCCTTAAGTGCTGCCATTGTGCCCCAAGTTCTGCCATTGTGCCCCAAAAGTGCTGCCATTGTGCCCCAAAAGTGCTGCCACTGTGCCCCTAAAGTGCTGCCACTGTGCCCCCTGCCTGCCCTCTGCACTTACCTTGTCCCGGTGTGCAGCTGGTGACGGCGTCAGGCGACGAGCGGTGTCTCCGTCGGATGTCTTCTCCCGCGCTCCTCCTGTCTTCTTCTGCTGTGATTGGACGCTAGGTGATTGGACGCCTAGCGTCCAATCACAGCGCCTGTGACTTCAGCCAATCAGGTGACAGGTAACAGACCTGGCAACCTGATTGGCTGAGAGGCGGGTCTGTGTTAGGGAAGCGATGTATTCGCTTCCCTAACACAATACTGTGTAATCAGCGAACGCACAGCCGTGCGCCCGCTGTTTACACTTAGGGAAGCCTATTAGAGCGCACCGCTCTAATAGGGTCCCCTATTAGAGCTTACAGCTCTAATAGGGGCGCTTCCAGCAACACCCCCCCCACTGTAATTCAGATGCCCGGCGCCCGATCAGGGGCCGGACACCTGAATAGGGGGCGGCAGCGGTGACAATAGATAGATTCATGCAATGCATGAATCTATCTATTGGTGATAGAGCGGTGCAGGAGAGGGGGGGCGGCGCTCCTGCGCCCTCTATGCACGCACCGCCACTGGTGCCCACTGTCGTATCCTCCACACTCCTCTCCTGTACATACTGCTCACTGTCATACCCTCCACACTCCTCTGCTGTGCATACTGCCCACTGTCATACTCTTCACACTCCTCTCCTGTACATAGTGCCTTCTGCCATACCCTCCGCACTCCTCTCATGTACATAGTGCCCACTGTTAGACCCTCCACATTCCTCTCCCTCACCTGCACATACTTCCCACTTTTATACCATCCATTCTCCTCCCCTATGCCTCTTACCCACAAAAACAGTTCTTTAAAATTGCCCCATTATTAGTACTTATTTAATTTTGTAATTACTATTGTGATGTATAGAGGAACATGGGTGATGTCAGCTACTCTAAATATAGCACTTGTAAAAAAGTGTCCCTGAAAATATTTTTGAAATGTTGGCAACTATGCGGGTCAGTAGAGGGCCTGTCATGAAGATCCTGCCAGAAATCTAAACCCGGGCCGTCCTGGCCCTCAGATTCCATTGCGCATGCGCGCCCGGGCGCGGGCACGTGCACAACCGCGCACAGGGAGACGGGCGCGCGCCCTAGTTAGCACCAGCCGGCCTATTTAAGCCTGACTTGAGCAGACGGTCTTTGCTGTCTGCTCTACAGCGTTGTGGTGTAGTAAAGAGAAACCTGATCCTGTTATACCTGTTACTTTGACCCGGCTTGCCATAAAGACTATCCTGCTTTCTGCCTGTACCCGACCCCGGCTTCCAGTGACCATCCTCCTGCCTGACCCATTGTACCTTGCCCTGGTTCAGATCCATTACCTGACTTCTTGATGAACTTTGGTTCCTTGTTTAGCCTTTGTCCAGTCTGCAGTCTGACCCTCTGTAACGAGCCTGTTCACCTGTTGGTTCCAGTCCAGTCTGTGGTTCCGTTTCCTGTGTTCAGTTCCTGTCAGCTCTGCTATCCAAGCTTACCTGTGAACCTGCTTGCCAAGCCGTTGTCCGGTTCCTGTCCGGTCAGTGGAGAGGAGACCGATCATGTGTTCCCAGTACGGAGGAACACCGATCGGTCTCCTCCCCTTGTGAGTCCCCTCCCCCCACAGTTAGAATCACTACCTTAGGGAACATATTAACCCCTGCAGCGCCCCCTAGTGTTAACCCCTTCCCTGCCAGTCACATTTACAGAGTAATCACTGCAATTTTATAGCAACGATCGCTGTGTAAATGTCAATGGTCCCAAAAATGTGTCAAAAGTGTCCGAAGTGTCCGCCGCAATGTCGCAGTCATGAAAAAAAATCGCAGATCGCCGCCATTACTAGTAAAAAAAAAAAAAAATGCAATAAATCTATCCCCTATTTTGTAGACACTATAACTTTTGCACAAACCGATCTATATACGCTTATTGCGATTTTTTTTTTTTTTGTTACCAAAAATATGTAGAAGAATACGTATCGGCCTAAACTGAGTAAAAAAAATTGTTTTTTTTTTTTTAAATGGGATATTTATTATAGCAAAAAGTAAAAAATATTGCGTTTTTTTTTCAAATTGTCGCTCTTATTTTTGTTTATAGCGCAAAAAATATAAAAACCGCAGAGGTGATCAAATACCACCAAAAGAAAGCTCTATTTGTGGGAAAAAAAGGACGTCAATTTTGTTTGGGTGCAACGCCGCACGACCGCGCAATTGTTAGTTAAAGCGACGCAGTGCCGAATCGCAAAAAGTGCTCTGGTAAGGAAGGGGTAAAATCGCTCGGTGCTGAAGTGGTTAAATCGGAGTCAGTACACACCTGCCGTTCAAGTGCCTCCGATTACCCCCTCCCCCCTAATAAAGATTTCAGTTTGTTGTTCAACTGAGTTGTACAGTTTATAGGTCACATTAAGGCCCCTTTCACACTGAGGCGCTTTGCAGGTGCTAAAGTTCTAAAAATAGCGCCTGCAAATTGCATTCAAACAGCCGCTGCTGTCTCTCCAGTGTGAAAGCCCGAGGGTTTTCACACTGAAGCGGTGCGCTTGCAGGACGCTGAAAAATGTCCTGCAAGCCGCATCTTTGTAGCGATGTACGAGCGGTGTATTTACTGCTCCTAAAGCGCCCCTTCCCATTGAAAACAATGGGGCAGCGCTCCAAACCAGCCTGCAAAGTGCCGCTGCAGCGGCGCTTTGCGGGCGGTTTTAACCCTTTCTCGATCGCTAGCGGGGTAAAACTGCCCCGCTAGCGCCCGAAAAGCGCAGCTAAAATGACAGTGAAGCACCGCTAAATATAGCGCCGCTTTACCGCCAGCGCGCCCAAGCCGCAGTGTGAAAGTTGCCTAAAGGTGGAAAAAGTTCTGGAATGATTGACCTTTATCTCATTTTTTTACATCACAGAAACCTGACATTTTAACAGGGGTGTGAAAGAGTTTTTATATCCACCGTATCTTGTATGTGTTTATTGTTTTTTTTTTTATAATTTTTTTGTATTAATTAACTTGGCGGGGTAGTAACCCCCTCAATTTTTGAAGGTATAATACATAATGGGATTGATTTACTAAAATTGAAGCACTCCGAATCTGGTTTAGCTGTGCATGGTAACCAATCGGCTTCTAACATCAGCTTGTCCAAATAAGCTTTCACAAAAAAACCTGAACACTGATTGGTTTCTATGCAGAGCTGCACCAGATTTTGCATGCTCCAGTTTTAGTAAATCCCTCCCAATGTCTGTGTGTATTCCTTGGGGACACTAAAAGTCCACCTTTGTTTCAGTTGGCTTCATGATATCTAATAGGCCATGCATTCTATGCATGAAGGTAAAAAAAAAACACTTTGATCCAGCAATGTGCACAAGAGACTCGGCTGTCCCGGGACTCCCTCTCCTTACTGGCTAAGACAGCTGCGGGCTCCCATTGGCTCCCAGTGCTGTCAATCACAGCCAGTGAGGAGCGAGTGGGGGGTGGGGGTTCAGAGACAATCTGTGGCTCTGTATCTTATGGACGCATAGAGCAGAGGCTTGGGAGCGAGCATGCAGCTATGCCCCCAGGGAAAGCAGCGTTCTCTAGGGGCACGGCTCGAGGGGGAGCAGCGCTGATGAGGGACCTGAAAAGAAGAGGCTCGGAGCTGCTCTGTGCAAAACCATTGCACAGAGCAGGTAAGTATGACATGTTTTTTATTTAAAAAAACAAGTTTCATTGGCCACTGAAATCCTGTGTGACTCTGGTGCTTGCAATGCTTGTTCCTGTTTGGGGGAGGACTCGTATGGCCCCTATGGTAGGTTCACGGTGATCTCCGACCAGAACATAGACAGGAAGGGATCACATGGCCCCTATGGTAGGTTCATAGTGATCTTTGAAAAGGACATAGACAGGAAGTGATCATTTGTCCCCTATGGTAGGTTCATAGTAATCTCCGACCAGGACATGGCCAGGAAGGTATCACATGGCCCCTATGGTAGGTTCATAGTGATCTCCGATCTGGACATAGACAGGAAAGGGATCACATGGCCCCTATGGTAGGTTCATAGTGATCTCCGACCAGGCCATGGCAAGGCAGGGATCACATGACCCCTATGGTAGGTTCATAGTAATCTAAGACCAGGACATAGCCAGGAAGGGATCACATGGCCTCTATGATAGGTTTATAGTGAATTATGAGCAGGACTTAGCCAGGCAGGGGTAATATGGACCCTATGGTATGTTCATAGTTATATCCGACCAGGCCATAGCAATGCAGGGATCACATGGACCCTATGGTAGGCTCATAGTAATCTCCGACCAGGACATGGCCAGGAAGGTATCACATGGCCCCTATGGTAGGTTCATGGTGATCTCTGACCAGGACATAGTCGGAAAGGTATCACATGACCCCTATGGTAGGTCCATACTAATCTCCGACCAGGACATAGCCAGGAAGGGTCCACTGTCCTATATATGTATCTCTATATACTATATCCACCGTATATACCCAGATCTAGCGGTGTGATGTGTGTACTCTCTGTATATACTATATATCCACTGTCCTATATATCTCTATATACTATATCCCCCATATATACCCAGATATAGAGGTGTGACATGTGTGCTATCTGTATATACTATATATCCACTGTCCTATATACCGCCTATATACAATATCCCCCATATATACCCATAGAGGTGTGACGTGTACTCTCTGTATATACTATATATATCCACTGTCCTATATATCGCTATGTACTATATCCACCGTATATACCCAGATATAGAGGTGTGTATAGGTGTAATATTTCTGATGGGGGGGGGGGGGGTATGGGTGCAATATTCCTGATGGGGTGGGGTATGGGTGTAATATTCCTGATGGGGGGGGTTGGGTGTAATATTCCTGATGGGGGGGGGGGATGGGGGGGTTGGGTGTAATATTCCTAGATGGGGGGTTTGGGTGTAATATTCCTGATGGGGGGGGGTATGGGGGTAATATTCCTGATGGGGTGGGGTATGGGTGTAATATTCCTGATGGGGGGGGTGGGGTATGGGTGTAATATTCCTGATGGGGGGGGGGGTGGGGTATGGGTGTAATATTCCTGCTGGGGGGGTATGGGTGTAATATTCCTGTTGGGGGGGGGGGGGAGTATGGGTGTAATATTCCTGTTCGGGGGGAGTGTAGGTTTAATATTCCTGCTGGGTGAGAGTGTGGGTGTAATATTCTTGCTGGGGGGAGTATCGGATGTAATATTCCTGCTGGAGAGGAGGGAGTTTGGGTGTAATATTCCTGCTGGGGGGGATGTCTGTGCAGAAAGTTCTCATCGTATGATGGACAGGGCGAGGCTCTGTTCACACCTAGGTGTTTAGGATTCCCGAATAGCTGCAAAACGCGGCACACGCTTGCGAACCCTTTACTTTCACTATCGCCCCAATCAAGGCGAGTTTTTGCCGCAATTGTCACCTGCTTTTGGGAAACAGGCAACATGTCATGCGTTTTGTGGCAATTTGTGAATCGCAGTAATTCCGCCCGCGATCCGGAACGCCTTTGTGTCATCGCAGCCTAAGCGTCTTCTATCTGTTGCTGGGTTCACTTTCTATAGATTCTGGGAGAACATTTTCTTCCTCAAACATTCCACACATTTGTTTCATTCTTTATTCCACCGCTAATATATACTCCGCATTGACCTTGTATAGCGCTTTTCTCTCTGAGGACTCCAACTATTGGAGATGGCGTTGGCCGGGAATCGAACCCGGGTCAGCTGCTTGAAAGGCAGCTATGCTTACCACTGCACCACCAACGCAAGGTGTTTGTAGTGTGGGAGGAAACCGGAGTACCCGGAGGAAACCCACGCAAGCACAGGGAGAACATGCAAACTCCATGCAGATAGTGTCCTGGTCAGGATTTGAACCATGGACCCCAGTGCTGCAAGGCTAACTCCTAAGCCTCTGTGCTGCCCATATGCGGCCTCTGTTCGGAATGGGGGATGCACAGGTGTTCCACCCTCCCCTCATAGCCGCTCCAGCACACGCCTCAAAAACATACCAGCCTTAAACCTCCCCTTATAGGTGGTCCAACACACGCCTCAAAAACATACCGCCTCCAACATTCTCTCGTAGCCAGTCCAACACGCGCCTCAAAAGCCTACCAGCCTCCAAACTTCACAACCTAATCAATTACTTAATGTCGATCGTCAATAGATCGATCAAACATAATCACCTGTAAAAAAGTGTCTGAAATGTTGGTGGTAAACAGCCTGCTAGGCCCGGGGGGAACCAAACCAAGTCCTCCAAAGGCTACCTCATATCCAAAAGTCCAAAAGTTGCCAAGAGTGTAAATGTAGACTTTAAGGTTAATCAAAAATATCACATTCTAAAAGGAAAGGTATAACAAGGGGAGGGGGAGTATGGAAGAGGGAGAGTGGGAGGAAAGGAGGTGGGGGGGTAGGTTGAGGGTAAGGAAGGGGTGTGGGGGTTCCCCCCAACCCTCATACCCCTTCTTCCTCCAACCTTATTTGATTTTTTTGATTAACTTTAAAGCTTAATGTCTACATTTACATTCTTGGCAACTTTTGGATGAGTCAGATTTTGGAGGACTTGGTTCGGTTACCTCCCATGCTTAGCAGGCTGTTTACCACCAACATCTCAGGTACTTTTTTACAGGTGATTATGTTTGGGCGATGTATTGTCAAACCTTAAAGCTTCTGCAGAAAGGTAAATAGAGGGCTGATGGGAAGGCCCTGAGGTTACTGGAGTGGCAGCCGCTACCAGTGTAGGGACCTGTGTTGGTACAGCCATACCTGGACCCTAGGAGGGTTCCTCAGACTTTTGGTTGAGTCTTCTTCTAGGAACAGCCAATTGTCTTGTTTGTCCAGCTGCATTGATAGTTGGTGATTCAGAAGTTCCAAAAACAAAAATGGAGGGCTGATGGGAGGACCCTCCAGTAACTTGAGTGGCAGCCGCCACCAGTGTAGGGACCTGTGTTGGTACAGCCGTACCTGGTCCTTGGGAGGGTTCCTCAGATTTTTTGTTGAGTCTTCTTCTAGGAACAGCCAATTGTCTTGAGCTGATGAGAATCTTTCAAGAGAGCAATGACGTAGTGGACTCCAGTGATGATGGCTTGACTTGAAGATCTTCTTCGTCATGTTCATTAGAAAATCATCCTCTGATCCCTCCTCCTCATCTCCTAGTTGAACATTTTTTCCAACGTTTTGCCCATCTTCACTCCCAAAAAAGCTGCACCCCTTCCATTTAAGTGCAATCCATCACTGCTATAAAGACAGGAACCGAATGAAAAGTCAACCCAGTTCGCCATAAAGCCAAAACCCTCCTCTCTGCAATAGTTCCTCAGCCAGTTGTTAAGATCCATAAGCTCCTGCTGCCTCTCCGGTGTGGCTCGAGGTACAGGCAATATTTCTGAAAATACTGCCTTGGAGGTCCTTTTCTTCAATATAGCTCCTAATTCCCTGAAATCATTTTGTAGGGCGCTCCATCTTTCTCGAACTTTGTCATTGGTACCGATATATACCATGACAGCTGGGTCCACTCCAGCCCCATCCAACAATGTGTCCATGCAATCAACAATGTTCCGAACCCGAGCGCCCGGTAAACAACATACTGTTCGGCGATAAGGGTATTTGGGACAGATTGCCCTCTGTATCCTTCCAATAACTGAATCCCCTACCACTAGTATATGCCTATCCTTTCTTGTAACCTTGCCCCCATCTTCACTGGAGACGTTCCCCTGGCATTTTGGTGGAGTATCAACGTGAACGTCACATTCTAGTGGGTTTTCCATGTGAATGTCGCACTCTGGTGGAGTCTCCTTGTGGAAGTCGCATTCTGGTGGAGTGGCCATGTCCAGGTCGCACTCTGGTGGAGTGGCCATGTCCAGGTCGCACTCTGGTGGAGTGGCCATGTCCAGGTCGCACTCTGGTGGAGGGGCCGTGTCCAGGTCGCACTCTGGAGTGGAGTGGCCATGTCCAGGTCGCACTTTGGAGTGGCCATGTCCAGGTCGCACTCTGGTGGAGTGGCCCAGTCTGGTAGAGTGGCCCAGTCCAGGTCGCACTCTGGTGAAGTGGCCCAGTCCAGGACGCACTCTGGTGGTGTGGCCCAGTCCAGGTCGCACTCTGGTGGAGTGGTCATGTCTCGGTCGCACTCTGGTGGAGTGGCCCAGTCTGGTAAAGTGGCCCAGTCCAGGTCGCACTCTGGTGAAGTGGCCCAGTCCAGGACGCACTCTGGTGGTGTGGCCCAGTCCAGGTCGCACTCTGGTGGAGTGGCCGTGTCCAGGTCGCACTCTGGTGGAGTGGCCGTGTCCAGGTCGCACTCTGGTGGAGTGGCCGTGTCCAGGTCGCACTCTGGTGGAGTGGCCGTGTCCAGGTCGCACTCTGGTGGAGTGGCCGTGTCCAGGTCGCACTCTGGTGGAGTGGCCGTGTCAAGGTCGCACTCTGGTGGAGTGGCCGTGTCAAGGTCGCACTCTGGTGGAGTGGCCGTGTCCAGGTCGCACTCTGGTG
This sequence comes from Lithobates sylvaticus, assembly GCA_028564925.1. Classification (NCBI taxonomy): domain Eukaryota; kingdom Metazoa; phylum Chordata; class Amphibia; order Anura; family Ranidae; genus Lithobates; species Lithobates sylvaticus. The sequence continues at coordinate 482,501,695 of CM053029.1, read as the reverse complement.
GAGTGGCCGTGTCCAGGTCGCACTCTGGTGGAGTGGCCGTGTCCAGGTCGCACTCTGGTGGAGTGGCCGTGTCCAGGTCGCACTCTGGTGGAGTGGCCGTGTCCAGGTCGCACTCTGGTGGAGTGGCCGTGTCCAGGTCGCACTCTGGTGGAGTGGCCGTGTCCTGGTCGCACTCTGGTGGAGTGGCCGTGTCTTGGTCGCACTCTGGTGGAGTGGCCGTGTCTTGGTCGCACTCTGGTGGAGTGGCCGTGTCTTGGTCGCACTCTGGTGGAGTGGCCGTGTCTTGGTCGCACTCTGGTGGAGTGGCCGTGTACAGGTCGCACTCTGGAGTGGCCATGTACAGGTCGCACTCTGGTGGAGTGGCCATGTCCAGGTCGCACTCTGGTGGAGTCCTAATTTGAACGTCACTTTTTGGTGGCATCTCAATGTGTTGGTCGACAGGCCTGCCATGTGAACCTTGTGTGTAGTCAATACCACGTACATCTTCAATAAAAAAAAAGAGAGGAATTAGATTTCGCACCTTCACCTACATTTTATATATTTTTTCTTTGTACAACATCAAATTATAGAGAGAAAAGTTCAAAACACTTGTGCCAGAGACAATGAATAAACGCGACATGACAGGGACACAAGGATGACTAATGTTGGCCTTCGTATAAAATACTGGTTGCCTGCCACTCATCCTGACCCACTGGCTGGCAATAATCGCATGAAAAATCATATGGGCTTGTTGTACCCAGCCCCTAATTAGCCTGCCCATACATGGTTAGAATCTCAGCTGGTCCCTCCTGAACCAACCTAGATTCGAACTGTCTATCGCCGGCTTTAGGAGCACAGACACTTTTAATTACAGCACTTAGGTTAAAGGCATAGTGCATATTAAATTGTTCATGGATAATTAATTAGCGCAGTTTTATTTGTATTAGTTTTGTCTGTCTGTATGGCCTTGTTTACAAGTGTGATGAGGCCTATATAGCATGAACGGGCCGTTTTTGCAACATCTGTAACTTCCAGGTGCTGCATGCAGGCATCTAATATGTGTATATAATGTTGTCATGTTTACAGGTGGTGAGGAGGCAATACAACACCTTTTTATCACCTGTCAAATGCCCTCTGAAGAGCGACCTGAATGTGGATTGCTGTTCAGAGGGCACAACGTGTTTAAATGAGCCCTAAGGCAGTTCAGACAATCCATTATTTTTTTGTCAATTCAGCAGGGAATTTCATGTTTTCTTTGGGACACTGCTAAGTAATATTCTGGTTTCCAGCAAGTACAAAATCACGGGGAGACAGTGCTAATAAGAGATCTATAACCATCTATCTGCATGTGTGTGGACCTCCCAGTAGTGTGTACACGTGGATTGTTGGAAATGAAAACAAAAGATTGACACATATGACTACAGAGTTGCAATCAAAATTAAACCTTCAAAGAGACAGTGGGGAAGAGATCTAGGTCCCATATCGGATGATGATTGGGAGGCGGCATTGTCCGCACTGCCCATGGTCTCTTTATCTTCCACACAGAAATGAACCCAACTATTCATTTCACACAGGACTTATCATACCCCTGAGAAATTGTTTAAATGGCAGCGTAAAGATACCCCTCTTTGTCCTAGATGTAATATGGGGCCGGCTAATTTAATACATATGTTATGGAGATGTCCTAAACTCCATCAGTATTGGCAAGGGGTTATTTCTACTGGTAACTCTGTCTTTAAGTCAGAATTGATGGTAGAACCCGGGGTATGCCCTTTAAGTATGATAGATGAATCTAGGACCCCGGAAAACACCCATGTACCCCAATAGTTAGGACTCTCTTTCAGGCCTGTAAACGTATAGCCCAAAAATGGATGTCTCCACATCCTCCGACATTAGGGGAATGGAAAATGCAAATAAATGATACGGTACTTAGAGAAAAATAAATCTATCTACATAGGAACTGCTCAGAATAATGTGGTAAGGTGTGGGGGATGTGGGTGACTACCATGGGTTCAGCACTCACAACCATCAATTAGGTGGAGTGGCACAAGGGGTTTGAGGACAGATATAGTTGTGATGATGTATTGACCTTTTATTACGCTGGATATATATGAACCTCTAAATATAGCAGCGCAAAAACTTGAATGATGAAAGATAAAGATATTAGTAGGATACAATGTTATGAGGTCTGTTTTTTTTTCTTAAAGTGATTGTAAACCCTTACAGAGCACTTTTTACTACAGTAAGCCTATAATAAGACTTACCTGTAGCTCCCCCGGATATCTCCTAAACCTGCACAGATGAGGAGATATCCCCTGTATCATCATGTGCCAACGTCATCCACACATGGGCACTGAAGCAATGGCACGTTAGGTTTAATTTTTTTTTGTTGTGGGTTTACAACCACTTTAAATATTTCTTATAAATGTGTGTTTATTATGATTATACAATAAGTACATGGGCTGTGTGTATGTCTTGTGTTGATTGTAACTAAAAAATGTAATAAAAAAGGATTTGATATAAAAAAAAAACAACCTATGTACCTATGGGAATGTGACCCGTCATTAATGGGAGAAAAGGATCCAATGAAAGGGTTTCCTTTATCTTGTATCTATCAATATCCACAATACAGGTACTTACCATTCAGGTCTTCTTTCTGCTGTTGGCCATTGACTTTACAGCCGGCACCAAAGCATCCAATCACGGCTCTGAAGCAACGTCTCATAAAAGCCCCGGGACTCCTCTTCATTCTTTTGGGCTTCTTGGGTGGGATATCTGCAGGATGGACACTGATATCTCCTTCCATAGGTGGTCCTCCAATGGTGGGTTTCTCTTTGTTATTTTGAGAAACAACCTTTTTAAGGTTAAATCTGTTCATTATAAAGAATAATGAAACACGCTTGAAATGGGCAAGAATTAAATTTGCAATCAAATCGGATAAAATCGGATCAGATCACAAGAAAAAACTCGCCAGAGAATGAAGCTCGTGTTAACCGTTCAGTGTCAACAAAGCAACTGGCAGGAACCCTGCTGTGTGTTCCTTATGAGAGCAGCCGATGACATCACAGTTGTCATGGCAACCTTTTTTTTTTTTTTTTTTCAAATCTCCTGGTGGGTGGTCTAACTGACAATTTTTCTTAAAGGAGCCTCCTCCTGGTTTTGAAATTCAGCCAGTAGGCTTAGTATACAAATCTAATAAACAAGGATGTGGCTCCTTTAAGAAAGATTGTCAGTTAGACCACCCACCAGGAGATTTGAAAAAAAAAAGGTTGCCATGACAACTGTGATGTCATCGGCTGCTCTCATAAGTTCCTTATGAGAGCAGCCGATGACATCACAGTTGTCATGGCAACCTTTTTTTTTCAAATCTCCTGGTGGGTGGTCTAACTGACAATTCCATTTAGCCTACTGGCCACTTAAACCCCCCTCCTGCCCAGACCAATTTTCACCTTTCGGTGCTCTCACACTTTGAATGGCAATTACTCAGTCATGCAACACTGTACCCAAGTTCATTTTTTGTCCTTTTTTTCCCACAAATAGAGCTTTCTTTTGGTGGTATTTGATCACCTCTGGGTTTTTTATTTTTGCGCTATAAATGAAAAACGACCGAAAATTTTGAAAAAAAACACCTTTTTCTTTTTTGTTTCTGTGATAAAATTTAGCAAATTATTAATTTTTCTTCATAAATTTTGGCCACAATTTATACTGCTACATATCTTTGGTAAAAATAACCCAAATTTGTGGATATTATTTGGTCTTTGTGAAAGTTAGAGAGTCTACAAGCTGTGGTGCAAATCATACAAAATTGATCACACCTGATGTACTGGTGGCCTATCTCATTTCTTGTGACCCGAACAAGCCAGGAAAGTAAATAGTAAATATCCCCCAAATGACCCCTTTTTTGAAAGTAGACATTCCAAGGTATTTAGTAAGAGGCATGGTGAGGTTTTTGATGTTGTAATTTTTTCCCACAATTCTTTGCAAAATGAAGATTTTTTTTTTTCTTTTCCACAAAATCGTCATTGTAATAGTTTATTTCTCTCACATGGCATGTGTATACCACAATATCAATGTGGGGCAATATCATAGTTGTTGTTAATATTTATTTTGGACCTTATTTCTGTATAAAACATTTAACAGTGTAATTTCATGAGATAATTTATGAGGGCGTGTTTAGGGGAGTGGTTGGGTGTGGTAACTGGTTGCGAGTAACTCTTAAGGCCGGGCTAGTGGCTCAGGACTTGAACTTTTGAGCCGTGTGTGTGTGTGTGTGTGTGTATGTGTGTAGTATATATATATGTATATATATATATATATATATATATATATATATATATATATATAATATAATAAAATATAAAAAAAAAAAATGCATATATATATAATGCATTTAAAAAAAAAAAAAAACATTTAATATATAAATTATATATATTGTTTCTGTGCACATATATATATATATATATATATATATATATATATATATATATATATATATATATATATATATATAAACTCTCGTATGTACATCGGTGGGTGGAAGTGATCTCTGGAGGTGAGCGGAAGCTGTGAGATGCCGGCGGTACACGCTGGCCCAGAGGCGTAGCTTAAAGCTTGTGGGCCCTGATGCAGAAGTTGACCTGCCCGCCCACGCTACCACCCACCACTTCCACCTTTTTCAGTTAAGTGCCATGATACTCCAAGTGGCTAAAGAGTTATTTCAAAGATTTATTTACATATTAACCTCCCTGGCGGTAATCCTGAGTCTGGCTCGGGGCAGGAACTTCAGTACCAAAAGCGGTAACCCTGAGCCAGACTCGGGCTTGAGTTGCAGCACACAGGGGGGGGGGGGTTACTTACCTTGTCCCCTGGATCCTGCGATGTCTCCCCGCTGTGTGAGCGAGCCGTCTGCTCGCTCGATTCACACAGTACCGAGTGCCGCTGATCTCCGTTCCCTGCGACGTTACGACGCACGGGAGCAGAGATCGGCGCCAAATTCTAAAAAGTTTAAAAACACAATACACATACAGTACTGTAATATTACAGATTACAGTACTGTATACAAAAAATACACATCCCCTTTGTCCCTAGTGGTCTGTCCAGTGCCCTGCATGTCATTTTATATAATAAAAAGATTTTTTTTCTGCCTGGAAACTGGAGATTGTCCATAGCAACCAAAAAGTGTCCCTTTATGTCAAAAGTGGTTTTAGACCAGCTAGAAAACAGCGATAATAAATTAGAATCACGATTTATCATCAAACACTAAATTTAATGGCAGAGACTATTCTGCAACTGAGCAAATTTCAGTGTTTTTGATTTGATGACATTATTGAATCATTTTTTATATATATTTTTTTATTATATTATAATTTTGTGTTTCAAACTTTATCATACCCGGGATGTCTACTAGACTCTGGTTCGGACAGATTTAAGTGAGTTATTCATAAGAATTGCATGCCTACAATATAAAAACGCCAAATTTCCATGCAAAATAATTGTACCGCTTTCAGCACAAAATTCCAGACAGAATCATACCGCCAGGGAGGTTAAGGGGGTAATTCAAAAGATTTCTTGCTTAAAATATGGGCTTGATTAGGATTATAATGGCCACGGCCAGAAATGCTAGGGAAGTGTTTTTCAAAGTGATAAATCATGGGGACATGGATGGATTGATGTGTTTGCTTTAAATATTAAAAGTAAATTAAATAGTGTTTTTTTTTTGTGGAGCTCAGATGACATGTAGTTATGCTTTAAAAAAGAACTTCAATAAAACCAGCAACTATTGGGACAATGAACACCTGGGTCAGGACTATGTAATGCACAACATAATGTATAGAGTGCAGGGGTCAGAAGTAAGTAACATACAAAACAACATGTAGAGTGCAGCAGTTAGAATGAACTCTGTGTTCACATTGGAGTCTCCCCTTATATCAAAGTCACAAGCATTTCTCTATACATCAGGGTTTCAAAAGTCCCTCCTTACATCAGAGTCCATAGCATTCCCCCTTATATCAGAGTTTGCAGGGTTACCCTTTATAGTTTAAGGGGGATCTCCATGGACCCTTATGTAAAAGGAGAACTCTGTGGTCCCTGATGTAAAAGGAGAACTCTGTGGTCCCTGATGTAAAAGGAGAACTCTGTGGTCCCTGATGTAAAAGGAGAACCATGTGGACCCTGATGTAAAAGGAGAACCCTGTGGACCCAGATGTAAAAGGAGAACCCTGTGGTCCCTGATGTAAAAGGAGAACCCTGTGGTCCCTGATGTAAAAGGAGAACCCTGTGGTCCCAGATGTAAAAGGAGAACCCTGTGGTCCCTGATGTAAAAGGAGAACCCTGTGGTCCCTGATGTAATAGGAGAACCCTGTGGACCCAGATGTAAAAGGAGAACTCTGTGGACCCTGAGGTAAAAGGAGAAATCTGTGGACCCTGATGTAAAAGGAGAACTGATAAGGCGGCACTGATGGTCACTGATAAGATGGCACTGATGGGCCCTGATGGTTTGCACTGATGGCACTGGCACTGATTGGCACTGATAGGTATCACTGATAGATGGGCACTGATAGGTGGCATTGATGGGCGGCACTGATGGGCACTGGTAGGTGACACTGATGGGCAGCACTGTTATTCAGGCACTGATAGGTGGCACTGTGGGCACTGATGGGTGGCGCTGGTGGGCACTGATGTGTGGCGCTGGTGAGCACTGGTAGGCAGCGGCACTGTTGCCTACTGCTAGGTTGCACTTGTAGGGGGCACAGGTGGGCACTGATGAGCTGGCGGTAGCTCGCAGTGATCGGGACTGATGTCCCTCTCACTGCCGCCGGTGATCGCCTTTTTTTTCTCCTCGCGCTTTTTTCTCCAACACCTATTTGCTGCTTTTGGAACTGCGCGTGTGCTGTTGCAAGCTGACCTGTGGCCATATTTTGTTTATGGGCAGTGGCTGCCATTCCCAGACATTTAGCCTGGTTTCACACTGGTGCGTGCAGAATACTGCGTGTGATTCGCACAGGAATCGCAACGCATTCTTGTGTACATTACATGCAATGTCTGTGTGGTGCGATATGTGCCATACATTTTGTATGGCTCAAATCACATCGGCACAAAAATGGTGCAGGACCCTTTTTTTTCCCCTGCACCTGAATCGCATCACATGGGTGTTCACACCCCCGCAATGCGATTCTGACAATCGCACTGCGTTTTGCAATCTGTTTTTGGGGTGTCGTTCATCTAACATTCACACTCGCAGCAGATCGCATGGATGTCGCCTGATTGCTATGCAGTGCAATGCGGGGAAAACGCAGTGAATCTTCTGCGTTTCCCTGATTGCACCGGTGTGAACCAGGGCTTACAGGCACAGTAACATTGGCTGATTTTTACAAATTGTCTGTAAATTTACAGGTGGTTGGCAATCCTGTGCCCCCCCTCCTGGTAATGACACATGCCCCCCCCCCCCACCCCAGTTGCAACATATTCAATTCCTTCCCTCATCAAGTTAATAACAGAGGTTTGCCCCCCTCCTGGTAAGCCACATGCACCCCCTTAGTAATGACAAATGTCCCCCCACCTCTAAGTAATGATAGGAGTCCTCCTCCTGGTAATCACACATGCCCCAGCATACAGCAGCACAGAGTCACACTTACCTGTCCCGGGCTCCACGGCACTCAGTCCTCCACTCCGTTCAGGTAACGGCACAACTTCTCCCCAGCCAATGAGAGTGGAGGAGGGGTGTGGTCTGGTGGTCTGAGGAGAAGGCAAACTAGAAGCTCCGGACTGGATTGCAGAGCTATGCTAGGAGACACAGGGAGGATCGGACCTGGATTCTATTTCCAGGATTTTGTGATAGTAAAATGCAGCATGTAAGATGACGTAGCAGGGAGCTGCGGGGCCCCCTGGAGATGAACGCGGGGTTGCTATGGTGACTCTTGCACCCCTTCACGCTACGCCCATGCACTGGCCAATGAACAGGCTCCCTTCTCTCCTATCCTGTGAGGACAAGGTGATCACACCAAATTTACAGCTCTAGATGGCTTAGGACGGCCCGGGTATCAGGAGAGTGGTGAGCTGTATTTATGCTGTTTACACCCGGCTGGGAACTGACAAAGATTATATGCATACTCACCTTTCCCATTGACACCAATTACAGTTCCTTCTGTTCCTGTGGTATTTGCATCGAGGGCAGAGACTGTCCAACCATGCGAGCCGAGACTGCTACACTTGTCATCATTGCCCCCATTAATCATCAGGACCGCCCACCATCTCCCCATTGGGAATCCATAGGTGTTCTTTCATCATCATACCGGGACTGTATACTATCCGGATCACACTTTCATATATTTTACACTGAACTAATCTGTAGAGTTTCTATCCACTTGCCACGTCACCTTCCACAAGTTGTGGATTGTCCACTTGCCACGTCACTTGCCACAAGTTGTGGATTGTCCACTTGCCATGTCACTTGCCACGTCACCTGCCACAAGTTGTGGATTTTGCACTTGCCATGTCACTTGTCACGTCACCTGCCACAAGTTGTGGATTGTCCACTTGCCATGTCACTTGCCACGTCACCTGCCACAAGTTGTGGATTGTCCACTTGCCATGTCACTTGCCACGTCACCTGCCACAAGTTGTGGATTGTCCACTTGCTACGTCGCCTGCCACAAGTTGTGGATTGTCCACTTTCCATGTCACTTGCCACTTCCCCTGCCACAAGTTGTGGATTGTCCACTTGCCATGTCACTTGCCACGTCACCTGCCACAAGTTGCGGATTTTCATTAGCCACGTCACCTGCAACAAGTTGTGGATTGTCCACTTGCCACGTCACCTGCCACAAGTTGCGGATTGTCATTTGCCACGTCACCTGCCACAAGTTGTGGATTGTCCACATGCCACGTCACCTGCCACAAGTTGCTTGTTCAAATCTAACAACATATGGGTCAAATTCCAATTATACTTCGGATAACAGCAATGCTAGTGGTGTATTGGATTGGATCAAGGGCTCTTTAGGGTATATAAATAGTCTATGTATTATTGCAAGCAATTACAATTTTTTTTTTTTTTAATTTTTTTAATGGTTTTTCATCATTTGACATAATTTTTGAGATATTTACTGTCAAAAAAATAGTGCACCTTTAAAAACGCTTATAAACATAAACGCGGCTATACGCCGGTACCGCGTTTAGCGGGGTTTTGCGTCTAAAACTTGGAAATCTTTGGCGTCTGAACTCATTTTTTTGCCTTATAAGAAACGCTGTTAACAAAACTGTGTACATGGTCACATAGGATAACATTGAATGAGTTCAGGGGCAGTTGAAAAAAAAAAAAAAAACGTCCAACTGCCTCTGAATGTCCGTTTACCAGCCTCAGTGTACATGGGGGCCTTACTGTATCTACTGGGCGACCAGATCTGACAGTATTGGGAATTTCTCCATTTTTTTTGAGTTAGCTCATCCAGATTCAGTGGTTCATGGTATTGTGGGGAGTGTGGAGGTTGACTGTCTTTTTTTGATATGTTGTTTACTGATTCAGAGGAACACGCCTCACACTTTATTCATTACTATTGGGGTGACGGTTTTGGTTGTCTGGTTGAGGAATTGTTATCTATAATTCCTTTCTTCCCTATTACCCATTTACCCAGGTGTAGCTTGAGTGTAGGGCTGCAACTAACGATTATTTTCATAATCGATTAGTTGGCCGATTATTGTTTCGATTAATCGGTTAATAACCTTAAAAAAAAGTGTAGTGTATAATTTAGTTAATATGTAAAGTTTAAAAAAAAGGCAATTTATTCCTAAATATCTCTATACACAGGGGTAAATATAAATAACCAACTATATGGTTATTCAACTCTTCTGGGATAAGGTTGTCCACAAGGTTTGTCCACAACCTGTATGCTCTCAGCCCCCCCCCCCCCCCCCCCCCACACCTGTATGCTCTCAGCCCCCCCCCCCCCCCCCCCCCCCCCCACACCTGTATGCTCTCACCCCCCCCCCCCCTCACACCTGTATGCTCTCAGCCCCCCCCCACACACACACCTGTATGCTCTCAGCCCCCCCCCCACACCTGAATGCTCTCAGCCCCCCCCCACACCTGAATGCTCTTAGCCCCCCCCCCACACCTGTATGCTCTCAGCCCCCCCCCCCCACACCTGTATGCTCTCAGCCCCCCCCCCCCCCCCCACACCTGAATGCTCTCAGCCCCCCCCCCCCCCCCACACAAGTGTTGAATTTGAGTATATCTCCATTTGTCAAGTGGCCTGTGTCCCCAATCCTGCGTGATTTCGCTACATACTCTTTTCCCTACCATCACTTTCTGTAGTGCTATTTCCTCCCTTTTAGCCCACCTACTAAAATATAAACGCTCCTCCTTCCCAGGCAAAAAGAAAATTGTGTCTAAAAGTGACATTAGTGGTGAATTGTAATCCCATTTGTGTCTCTTGTTTATTCCATCCCAAATCTTTAATGTGTTTTTTGTCAAAATATTTGTGTTTGCTGCTAGGTCTCGGTGTTGGGGTGGTATCCATATCATTTTCCCTATGTCTGTTCTACTCAATGTGATTTCTAACTCCGCCCAACTCTTCTCCGTCTTATTATGTAGCCAATCTGTTATTCTAGAGATCACAACTGCTTCATAAAATGTTTTAAACTCTGGCATTGCTAATCCCCCTCTATCTTTATCTTTCACCAATACATCATAAGCGATACGGGGACGTTTACGGGCCCAAATAAACTTCAACACCATGGATTTTATTTTTCCAAAATAAGTCTGTGGGAGAGGGATTGGGACCATTTGAAATGTATAAATTAGTATGGGCAATATAAACATTTTAACTGCATTGATCTTTCCAGTCCATGTGAGTGCTTTGTATTGCGTCCTGCCCAGTTGGTCTTTAATTTTATTAAGTAGAGGTATATAATTGGCTTCAAAGAGATCTCCTATTTGTGCTGTCAGTTTTATACCTAGATAACCCAATTCCTTTTTACACCGACTGAGCAGTAAATTAACTTGAAGTGCTCTCTGCTCTACTACGGACAAGGTTAAGTTCAAAATCTCGGATTTAGTCATGTTTATTTTAAAATTCGTTAATTTCCCATACTGTTTTAATTCCTTCAGGATTATCGGGATTGTTGTTCTGGGTTTGGAGATGTACAATAATAAATCGTCTGCAAATGCGGCCACCTTATATTCCCTACTTCCAACCCGGATTCCCTGGATATCTTGGTTTTTGCGTATTGCCACCAGGAGGGGCTCCAACGTGATTATAAATAGAAGTGGTGAGAGTGGGCATCCCTGTCTTGTCCCATTGAATAATTCAAGGGGGCAGGACAGGGAGCCATTAACTCTAATTCTGGCCGTCGGGTGGAAGTAAAGGGACTCAATCCATCCCATCAACCTCTCACCAAACCCTAAGTACCTTAGCGTCTCAAACATGAACCCCCAATTGACTCTGTCAAAAGCCTTCTCGGCATCGATTGACATAAGTACTGTGGGGGTACCCCTCCTGATGACTTCTTGTACCAACAGTATAGACTTCAACGAATTGTCCCTCCCCTCCTTCCCCTGGACAAACCCCACTTGATCATTGTGGATCCATTTCTTGAAGTAAGCTTTCAGTCTTTCTGCTATTATTTTTGCAAAGATCTTTATATCTGCATTTAATAATGAAATTGGCCTGCTCCTACTGCATTGAAATAATCGCATAATTTGGGGACTAGTTGCTTATGGAACTTCTTGTAATACAGGATGGAGTATCCATCAGGGCCCTGACTTCCACCCAGGGCAGTACTTTTAATTGCTCTCTCCACTTCCTCTTTCGACATGGGGGCCTCCAATGCCTCCATCTCCTCCTTCTCTCCCTTTGGGAAGTCCAGGTCCCGTAAATACTCCCTTATTACTTCACTCTGTTTTCCCCTGTCTTCACCTCTCTGGCTTATATTGTACAGAGCACTATAGTAAGAATGGAGATTTTCCGCGATGCGTGGGGTATTCTATCTCTAACCATTGGGATAAAGGTCCTGTTCTTCTTTTCCTTCACCCGTCTCGCCATCCATTTGCCTGACCTATTTCCCCACTGATATCTTTCCTTATTTATATTATGAAATGCTGATTTCCTCTCTTGCTCAAGGCACTCTTGTATCTCTCTCTTTTTAGCTATCAGGTCCTGTCTGTCCGGTATCCCTTTAGGTCTAGTTTTTTGCTCCAATTCCTGGATCTCCCTATATAACTGGGCTTTCTTTTTCTCCCTTTCCTTCTTTTTCCCTGCCCCAATCCCGATCAGAATCCCTCTTATAACAACTTTGTATGTTTCCCAGGCGGTGGCTCTGGAGATTTCTGGCGTATCGTTTAGCTCAAAAAAAGTTGTCAATTCTTGCTCAATCCTACTGATCGATTCTAGGTCCTGAATGAATGAATCGTTTAGCTTCCAAGTTCTCCCCGAGCCCACGTCTCCCTTTATCTCCAGTTGAATTTGCACTGGGGCATGGTCTGACAAGGTGGTAGGTTTAATTCCTGCCTTTTTCAAGGCAGATACAAGTTGATGTTCTATTAGGATATAGTCTATCCTAGAAAAGGAGTTATGAACAGAGGAGAAGTGGGTATAATCCCGCTCTTTTAAATGGCTGATCCTCCATGCGTCTTGCAACTGCCAGTTAGCCAATGCATTTTTGACTGTTCTCTGTCTCTACTCAGTAACTCCATTTCCTCCCCCTGAAGTATCTACTCTGGGGTCAATGCTCCAGGTCAGGTCCCCTGCCACAATCAATTTACCATCCTTGAAGTCATCAAGTTTTTTTAATACTTTCTTGAGAAATCTGTCAGGGTTCTTATTCGGTGCATATACATTTACAATCGTACACTTCATATTAAACAATTTTCCTTTTATAAACAAATACCTTCCTTCTGGGTCTACCAGACGCTCCTCCACTTCAAACCTTATTGTGCTATTAAAGCCAATAGCTACCCCTCTTGAGTGTGGTGATGGTGTGCCTCCATAGAACCAGATCGGGAATTGATGTGATGCTAATTTAACCCCTGCCCCATGTGTGATATACGTCTCCTGTAGACATACCACGCTAGCGCCCAGAATTTGGAGTTCGTTATTTATTGTATACCTTTTTTTTTTGTATTTAAGCCCCTTACATTATATGTAATCACATTGATCACTACCATATGTTATTACTTACAAGGTTTTTAAGAGCGTATGGCTAGACACATGTACCCATTGAACACACACACCCGTACACCCCCCCCCCCCCCCCCCTTCACTTGTAGAACAGTCCTTACTTGTAAGGTGGTGTTCTTGGTCCCAGCTCTTGTGCACACACGAGGAGTGCACATGCAGGAATTTGCCAGAGGTGGCAGCAAAGAGCCCGATGCAAGCTCAGTGATACAGCTGCCGACTCACATTCACTTCAAATGGACCAGTCTAGACGCTCGGGCCCCTTACAGGTGTATGGGCTGTACCCCCCTGATGGCGGCCCTGATGGCATACCTTGCTTGCTGTGTGTGAGGCGAGGATGAGACACTTTTTTAGAAGGCGCTGCCACTGCCCTTAATAGTGTGTCTTTAACCACTTTCAGACCGGACCATTTTGCTGGCTTAAGACCAGACCACTTTTTTGCGATTCGGCACTGCGTCGCTTTAACTGACAATGTGGCTCCCAAACAAAATTGACATCCTTTTTTTCCCACAAATAGAGCTTTCTTTTGGTGGTATTTGATCGCCCCCGCGGTTTTAATTTTTTGCTCTATAAAGAAAAGAAGAGCAACAATTTTGAAAAAAACACATTATTTTTAACTTTTTGCTATAATAAATATCCCCCATAAATATATAAAAAAAAAATTTTTCCTCAGTTTAGGCCGATACGTATTCTTCTACATATTTTTGGTAAAAAAAAATCGCAATAAACGATTATTGATTGGTTTGCGCAAAAGTTATAGCGTTTACAAAATAGGGGATAGTTTTATAGCATTTTTATTAATAAATTTTTTTTTTTACTAGTAATGGCGGCGATCAGTGATTTTTATTGTGACTGTGACATTATGGCGGACACATCGGACATTTTTGACACATTTTGGGACCATTGTCATTTATACAGCAATCAGTGCTATACAAATGCACTGATTCCTTTGTAAATGACACTGGCAGTGAAAGGGTTAACCAGGGGGTGGCAGTGTAGGGGTTAAGTGTTCCTAGGGGTGTGTTACTAACTGTGGGGGGCGTGGCTGTGTGTTAGTGGACACTGATCTCTGCTCCAATCACAAGGAGCAGAGATCAGTATCACTTGTTGCTAGGCAGAATGGGGAGATGCTGTTTACTTCCGCATCTCCCCGTTCAGCCTTCCCGTGAGACGGTATCCCCGTGGTGATCGAGTCCGCGGGACCCGCGACCGGACTCACGCTGGTCCCAACCGACGTGCACGCGGTGCGCACGTGATGGCACGGCGTCATTCTTAAAGGGATGTACCTGTACGCCCTTATGCCTGTCTGTGCCATTCTGCCGATGTACATCTTCGTGCGCCGGTTGGGGACTGGTTAATGCAAGGTTGGGCCAAAAAAAAAAAGTTTATTTCTTAACCGGTTCCTGACCGGCGCACGACGATATACGTCGGCAGAATGGCACGTACGGGCAGGAGGGCGTATATACAAGTCCCTCCTTAATGCCTGCCGTGCCATCAGGAGCGCGCCAGGAGCGGCGCGCTAACGCGCCGGTCGGGACCCCCGTGAGGCCAGTCGCGGGTCCCGCGAACTCGATCGCCGTGGGAATACCCGCGATCGTCTCACGGGAAGGCTGAATGGGGAGATGCGGAAGTACACAGCATCTCCCCGTTCTGCCTAGCAACTAGTGACGCCGATCTCTGCTCCCTGTGATTGGAGCAGAGATCAGCATTCACTAGCTGACAGCCACGCCCCCCACAGTAAGAAACACACCCCTAGGCATACTTAACCCCTACACTGCCCCCTTGTGGTTAACCCCTTCACTGCCAGTGTCATTTATACAGGAATCAATGCATTTAAATAGCATTGATTGCTGTATAAATGACAATGGTCCCAAAAATGTGTCAAAAATGTCCGATGTGTCCGCCATAATGTCGCAGTCACAATAAAAATCGCTGATCGCCGCCATTAGTAATAAAAAAAAATTATTAATAAAAATGCTATAAAACTATCCCCTATCTTGTAAACGCTATAACTTGTGCGCAAACCAATCAATAATCGCTTATTGCAATTTTTTTTACCAAAAATATGTAGAGGAATACGTATCGGCCTAAACAGAGGAAAAAAAATTTTTTCTATATATTTTTGGGGGATATTTATTATAGCAAAAAATAAAAAATAATATTTTTTTTTCAAAATTGTCGCTCTTTTTTGTTTATAGCGCAAAAAATAAAAACCGCAGGGGCGATCAAATACCACCAAAAGAAAGCTCTATTTGTGGGGAAAAAAAGGACGTCAATTTTGTTTGGGAGCCACGTCGCACGACCGCAGAATTGTCAGTTAAAGCGACGCAGTGCCGAATCGCAAAAAGGGGCCTGGTCCTTTGGCTGCAAATTGGTCCGGTCTGAAAGTGGTTAACAGATACCAGGCACCCGCTGTACCTACTGATTTTGCTAGTGTTTTAAAGGGAAATGGTCATCCAGTGAATCCCATTTTCTGGGTGCAGTACTGCTTTCAGCTTTAGGCGGGTTGCTGTTCCTGGAGCTTCCCTGGAATCAGCACTACTTCTTGGAGTCAAAGTGACAACCTTCGCGGAAGTTTTGACTATGACCGGTATTTACCATCTGGACAGTTTCTGTTTCAGTCCTTCCTAATTCCCTGGAGGACCCTAAATCCAGATAAAGCATTGTAAGCCAGTTTTGTAAATGTTTTCTTACTACCCCTTTTTTTTTTTTTTTTTTTTTTTTTTTTTTTTATTTTTTTTTTTTATTTTATTTTTTTTTTTTTTCTTTTTAATTTTTATTTTCCTTTTTTTTTTTTTTTTTTTTTTCTTCTATTTTTTTTTTGTTTTTTTTATTTTTTTTTTTTTATTTTTTTTTTTTTTTTTTTTTTTTTTTTTTTTTTTTTTTTTTTTTTTTTTTTTTTTTTTTTTTTTTTTTTTTTTTTTTTTTTTTTTTTTTTTATCTTTTTTTTTTTTTATTTTTTTTTTTTTTTTTTTTTTTTTTTTTTTTTTTTTTTTTTTTTTTTTTCTTATAATTTTTTTTTTTTTTTTTTTTTTTTTTTTTTTTTTTTTTTTTTTTTTTTTTTTTTTTTTTTTTTTATTTTTTTTTTTATTTTATGTTATTTATTTAGAGAGTCTTTAGAGCGCACATGTAGAGACCGATGCTGGACAGAACTCTTTAAAAGTTGTTACAAGTTCTCCCACTTTTTCCTTCTTAGCAGGATCTTTAAATATAGCTCTAGTTTTGTTTAAACTGATCAAAAGTTTATAATTGCCATTTTGAGAATTGTTATTAAAAAACAAGCTTCTGTCATATATAATTGTTTCTTTTGCTTCAATTAAAGCTGAACTTCGAGCAAATATAAAAGACATAAATTAAGGTATAACTAAAGGCAAAACTTTTTTTATTTTTTTTATTTCTTGTTTTTATTGCTTTCTGTCCCCCGTTAGAGAGATTCCCGTCCTTGATTTGTCCTGCTTACCATTGACCTGGAAATTTATAGATAGGCAACTCCTATCCTCATATTGATTAGTGATTCCAAATTAATAATAACTACTGCAGTAGGGAACAGACACAAATGATACGCTCAGCATCTTTCCAAATAACCGTTCTGCTTTATTATGACGCAATTGAAGGTTTTTATACACATGATTACGTAGGTATCGCATTAATATTACAATTGTACGTTTATGGTAACAAGGGGCGTATCATAGGCAGGCTAATTCTAATCAGGACTCGAAAGAATGTAAACATGTACTGAAAACATTATTAGTGCCGTGTGCACAGTGAGGGCAGTGTGCAATACATACAAAATAGAATACAATTATATACAGAACTTACAAATTTCCATTACAGTCTCCTCTCTTTTGATCAATATTTTGATCACTAACCATACCTGCTATCACCTTTAACCTGGAACCTCCACACACTTAGGTGGAGGTAGTCCTGGCCAAAGAGGCAAAAACTCCATTGTGGAGAAAATAATAGCTGAACAACTTTTTACATTACAAAATGACTTTTCATTGTGAAAAACAAATGATTGATAAGACATATTTACAGAGTACTGGCTGTACACTCCTGTGGCCAGAATGGCCTTCTAGCTTAATTGTTGGTATGGTGACTTATCAGCACATGTAAACACAGACAATTCTACATAAAATGGAAGAGGTACAAAAGACAAATATGACTTCAACATGGCTAAACTACTTTTCAAATATATATCCCTTACAATTAAAGTAATTGAATCAAAAAGTACCCTAGACTGTGATTGCAAAAGGGAAACAAGTCAAACTCCAGAGATTTCTTTAATTTAGTCATTTTTGCAGTGTCTGGTGTGGATCCAGGTGACTTTTCCTTCAAGTTTTGCAAAACTGTAAATGAAATAGATGTTGTATTGAGTCTCCAAACATTTCCTTATATATAAATGTCTCTTAACAATCCACAAGTCACCTGGCTTTAGTTTTAGATCCTTCCAAACTTTTAGGACCTGGAAATGGGGAGAAAACACATAAATGAGGTTGTCAAAAACCTTAAAAAGATCAGCAACATTCTCTATGAGATCCGAATGGAGGACTTCAGCTGCTGAGACAAAATATAAGCAAGTGAGTAACACACTCCCAAACCAAATGCCATAGGGAGAGAGTCCAACATCCCCTTAGGGGCTTGATAAATTATAAGAAAACACTCAGGTAAAAGTTTTCTAGTTTCTTAGTCTACTTTGTCCGCTACACTGTAGACAGTAGGGAGTGTAAAAATAAAACCTCAAAACTTCTAGTAAGGACTCTCCTATAAAAAATGATTTCCTCTGTTACTCTCTGTACTTACAAACTACTTCTGATAACACTTTTTACTGTGGCCTTTGCAGTAGCATTGGCCACTGGACATCCAAAAAACATGTCCATGCAGACAAAATGCATACTCATAAGATCCTGACTTGGGCATCTGGATATATCTTTTTGTAATCGCTGGAAGTGATGTTCAGCTTTTGGTAACACCTTTGGTAACAGGTAAAACAAGAAGTGGTATGTTATAAAATAACTGTGGAGAACCCTGCCTCTATCCCATGCTCATTTACTAAGGCAGCCATAACTGCTTGTGACTGATGACACGGTCCATGTGTCAAGCTGGAGGGAAAAGAGTGACTGGCAGACACAACTGATCACCTTTTCCTATGTCCTGTTTCATAAGAAGTTGCCCACTGTGGACCACTTGTTCTTCTGGTTCTGGGGTCCTTAAAGTTGAATTATTAATCCCAGCTATACTGGGCCAGAACTAGGGTGGAATCTGTGAGTTGCACAGACCCAGCAAGTGTCCAGGGCTGTAAATGCAGTATCCTTAGTCGGTCTGCTTCCATGTGTGAGTTTTAATGTTAGTATGGCTACCTCAGCAAGAACCTGGAAGGCTGAAAACAGCCGGTAAAATTAACTTAGTATGCTTGATTGGTTTACCTGCCAAAGTAAAAACAAACTTCTGGCCCTTCAAATGGAACCAAAAGCTCTTTAATTCTCTACTATCTATGTAAATATACTCTCTTTTTATAGCTCACAGGCTTTGCTAAAACATGGAGCTCTGCTTCTTGAGCTGGGGAAAAAGGATCCAATGACTCTATATACAGAGTATCCTTCTGGGTGATAAACTGCATACTCGGTATAAAACCGGGAATAACTCTACAAAAAAATAAATATCTGGGTCTTCAGGGAGTGTGTTCTGCACTGGGCTCACAGCAGCTGATTCCTACGTCATCAATTTAACACATGTGGTCTCCCCCGTCTACAGCCTCCTCCAATAGGGGCAATAAAGGTGGCTGGATTAAAATGTACGCATTTTTCATTGTTGGATTTGTACATAAACAAACAAAAAAGAGAGAGAGAAAAGGAGGGGGGGGGCGGGCCCGGGCGGGTCCCTGCACAGCACGTTCGATCAAGTTGGCTGGGCTGGTGCTCAGCCCATTCCCTGTGGTGATATTAGTTTTTTCAGGGAATCCGATGAGGAGAACTCGATCCATATGAGCCATTGGAGCTTATATTTTTCGAAGGAATCATTTTCCAAGGCTAACATTTCCTCCATGCGCATAATATCATTGACGGTGGAAACCCATAGAGATAGGGGGGGGCTGGTGGTGGTCTTCCAAAACATGGGGATTATTTGTCTAGCGGCTGAGAGGAAGAAGCGCAGTAGGGAACGTTTTTGTGATGGTATAGAGCCTGGGAGCATGGATAGGAGGGCAATTTCAGGGGATGGAGGAAGAGGTTTGTCGTACAGATTGCTATATACTGAAAAAACCTGTGTCCACAGGGGGCGCACAAGTTGACACTCCCACCATATGTGTACGTAACTGCCGTCAGCCGAGCCGCACCTCCAACATGAGGGGGGCACGGATGGGAAGATGTTATGCAGTGTTTGAGGGTCCCTATACCATCTTGCTAACAGCTTGAAATTTTTCTCTTGATTGTAACATGACGTTGAGGTCTTGTGCGTAAAATAAAATGATTTCAGCCAGTCGGTGTCGGTAAATTCCTTTCCCAGGTCCCTGGACCACCTCCTGGTGTAAGATGGAGGATGTTTGTGTAGGAGGGTATGTTGTAGTGTGTACATAGCGGAGAGCGAGTGTTGTGGAGGTTCGGAGAGAGAGCACAGCTGTTCGAATTCCGTGAGGGGTCTGTGTATCTGAGAGGATGAGAAGAGAGATGAACAGAATGATGTGATCCTTATGGCTGTGAGCCAATTACCCCGACCCCCCGGTAGAACCGGTTTGCCAGAGGTGGTGTCTACAAACGACCTCGCCACTGGCCACTCAGTGCGGAGATAGGGGCCTATTGTGAGTGATCCTTCTCCCTGAGGTACATCTGGGTGGTCGAATAGTGGGGTAAGGGGCGAGGGTTCAGAGGACAGTAGGGGCTGCATCCCTTTCTTATACCACAGATGTAAGGCGGCAGCTGTTAGCGGGGATGTTGAGAATAGGTGTATAGATTGCCCGTGTCCCCACAGCAAAGCTCGAAGATCGTGGGGAGATAGGTCCTGTTCTACCATAGTGGATGCTTTATTGAGGGGGCGCGGGAACCATTCAGTGATTCTGGCCAGGAGAGCTGCTTTGTGGTATAGCTCGAAGTCAGGAAGACCCGCACCTCCTTGGGTTTTGGGGTATGTGAGAAGCGTGTGTTTGATGCGGGGCATACCTTGGTGCCACACAAATCGAATGGACATAGAACGTAGGAGATTGAAGAAGCGTTTTGGGACTGAGATGGGTACTGTTTGAAAGATATATAGTAGTTTGGGGAGTGTGTCCATTTTTAAAGTATTTATGCGTCCGAACCATGGCAAGGGAGTAGTGTTCCAGTCATCTAAGTCTTTACGTATACGGGTCGCCAGGGGCAGATAGTTTAGGGCATACAGTTCCGATAAATCGGCCGGTATCTGTATTCCCAAGTAAGATATGCTCTTGGCACTCCATTGGAAGGGGAAATTGGCTTGTACCTGGGTTAGGGTATGCGTGGGGAGGGAAATATTAAGGGCTTCCGTTTTGGCTATATTTAGTTTAAAGTCACTGAACTTCCCAAATCTATAAAATTCCTGTAACAGCGAGGGTAAGAATGTGTGTGGTTGTTGTAAGTAGACCAATAGGTCATCCGCATAAAGGGATAGTTTGTGTTCTGCGGAGGGCATCTGTATGCCCGGGATGGAAGTGTTGCCCCGTATTGCCTGTGCTAGGTGCTCTATTACAATGGCAAATAGCAGTGCAGATAAAGGGCATCCCTGTCGCGTGCCATTTGAGATCTGGAACGGTGTGGATGAAGTGCCATTGACCAAGACCGAAGCGGAAGGGTTAGAGTATAGTGCCATTACTTTGGACACGAATGTAGGTCCAAGACCGATTTGTTCTAGGGATAGGCGTAAGAAGTCCCAATTTACTCGGTCAAAGGCCTTCTCCGCATCGAACGAGAGTAGGCAAGCCTTTAAGTTGTGTTTCCTTATGTAGGAGATGAGGTGGATGGTCTTCGTGGTGTTGTCCCTGGCCTCGCGTCCAGGGACAAAACCTACCTGGTCTCTATGTATAATGGTGGGTAGATGGGGGGAGAGGCGGGTCGCCAAGACCTTGGCATAGAGTTTGATGTCAATATTGAGAAGAGAGATCGGTCTATAGCTCCCGCATTGTGAAGGGTCTTTACCAGGTTTCGGTATAACTGATATATTAGCGGACAGTAGGTTGTGTGAGGGTAAGTGTGCGTTATCGACAGCATTAAACGTCGAGGCTAACAGTGGGCAGAGTGAGGAGGCGAACGCTTTGTAAAACCTGGGGGAAAAGCCATCAGGGCATGGGCATTTACCTGATTTTAAGCCCTTAGCGGCGAGAATGAATTCCGTCGTTGTTAGTGGTTCTTCTAAGGTAGATGTGTGCTCGGGGTCGATTTGTGGTAGGGCGGTCTCCCTTATATAGTCCGTCATGTCAGCTAAGCGTGCACGCCGCCCGCTGTCAGTTTCTGTTTGGGGGCGCAGGTTATATAGGTCAGCGTAATAAGATTTAAAGGCCTCTGATATGCCTTGGGGGTTATGTATCTTCCGTTGGTCAGGTGTACAGATGTAGGGTATCGGTTTACGTGGGGGCCGGGGGTGTAGGACCCTGGCTAGATGCTGTCCGCATTTGTTCCCGAAAGCGTAATGATAGTTGCGGCCCTTGTCTCTGGCTATGAGGGAGTGTGCGTCTAATAGACTAAGGAGTTCCCTGCGGGCGTTAGATAAGTCTACGTAGGTCGTCGGATTTGAGTCTTTCTTGTGCAATGCTTCTAGCGATTTTATTGTCGCTAGTAGCCGGGATATTTCCGCGGTTCGTGCTTTTTTAAGGCGAGAACCGTGTTGGATGAAGACACCTCTCAGTACACACTTCAGGGCCTCCCATTTGGTCAGGGGGTTAGTGTCATCAGAGCGATGGACCTCAATAAAGTCCTGGATCGCCTGTTTAATGGCTGCAACACACGGAGTGTCTTTTAATAAGTTATCATTCAATCTCCACGATGTCCGGGCTCGGGACAGCCGTGGAGGGGCCAGGCTGAGGTGTACTGGGGCGTGATCAGACCATAATATGTTCCCTAGGGAAACCTTCAGCGGTGTGTCTAGTAGGGCTTGGGAGATTAAAAAGTAGTCTATACGACTATATGAGTTGTGTGCTACAGAAAAACAGCTGTAATCTCTCTCGAACGGGTGTTGCACCCGCCACACATCCACAAGTTGTGCAGAGTGCAGGAGTGTCTTTATCTGTGTGAGTGCATTGTGAGATAAGGTTGACTTACCCGAGGAGGAGTCCAGGGCCGGAGAAAGGGTTACATTCAG
This sequence comes from Lithobates sylvaticus, assembly GCA_028564925.1. Lineage (NCBI taxonomy): Eukaryota > Metazoa > Chordata > Amphibia > Anura > Ranidae > Lithobates > Lithobates sylvaticus. The sequence goes on along the minus strand of CM053029.1, from coordinate 482,479,244 downwards.
ATCACCACCTAATATAAAGCACGGGCCTCCAAATGAGAGTAGCTTACCAACCACCTTAGAGAGAAAGGACGCCTGGTCCTGATTGGGTCCATAGACATTAGCCACTGTGAAGATAGAAGAATTACATTTTAATTTGAGAAATATGTACCGTCCTAGCGGGTCAATAAGGGAGTCCAGTATTTCTGGGTGGAATGACTTGTGGAAGGCTATTGAAACCCCTTTGGACTTCGATATTGGGTTAGTGCTATGGAACCACTGGTGGTAGTGGGGATTTTTAAGCTTCGGGATCGCTGATTCCCGGAAGTGTGTTTCCTGCAACAGCAAGATTTTGGTCTTGGCCTTATGGAAGTGGTATAACACTTGGCTTCTCTTTTCTGGGGTATTAAAGCCTCTGCAATTATAGGAGGCTAGGGTTACGTTATCAGGTGACATCATCACAGAGGTATAAGGGGGGTGTGCGAGTATGAATCCTTACCTGCGCTGGTATTGAGGTCCGCCCGGACCAAACCCTGGGGGGGTTAGGGGAGATAGTTTGGGGTGAGAGAGGAGGAGAGGGAATAGGGGGGGAGAGAGGAAGAGGGGGAGACATCGGGCCACAGTGTGGCAGTGATAAACAAGCAAGGAAAATATACAGTAAAACGTCAATCTTCTGCATCAAACTAATTCTCAAAAAGAGAAACGTAGTGCACCAATCGGCACTAGTGGTCCTAGTGGGGGGTAACTGTGGAAAGCGCATGGAGTGCTTCCCGGCCCCCTACACCCTGGGGGTGTCAAAACAGAGGTTTACTAAGGATAACCGATAACATTGTTCAAAAAACTTATAAAACATGGGTTAGGTCAGGCCCCGGGGCCCGGTCCAAATAAATAAAAAATAAAAAATAAAAAATAGAGGGGGTAAAAAAAAATAATGATGGTGGGAGACAAAGTGCAAAAAAAAAAGGGGGAAAAATTAGAGTCAGTGGCAGGTCCGTCTGACTTGGCGTAGTATAAAGTACTCTTGTAGTATCCTTGATCTCCTAAGGGAAGTAGTTAACACTGCCAGTGTAAGTGCAATTCGAGGTGGTTCACATTAGCCGCGTCCGGTCCAGCTTTCTGTCCGGGCAGTGGTGTGTTATATGTCGGCAGTCTTAGGTTGGCATTAGAGCAGAGTCTGCCCCGGGAGCTCTTTGTAGTTAGCAGGATGGGCCTCCGGTGGGATCAAATGAGGCGAAACAGCATATCCGAAAGTTCAGATGTTGGGGGGAGCAAGGTATACAGGTGTTGTGTACCCCCACCTCAGTAAATAACTGGCAGTCAGCGTGTGCCAGTTATAGAGGTGTGAGGGGGGGCCCGCAGGCTGGATCAATAAGTTGTGACAGCGTCCATCTTTTTAATTTCAATCATCAGGGGGTCTGTGTGGGGAGCTTCTCTGGCGTTTGTGTTTGCCTCCCTTCAGCCATTGGGGTTGGAATGGAAGGCCAGGGGTCGTGGGTTGTATAGGCCAGTCAGGCAGGGCTATTTGAGGTAGCTCCAGTGTGCTTAGGAACCTGGGGAGATCACCCAGTGTGCGAAACAGTGCAGTCTTCCCCTCATGGCGGACTCGGAGTTGGAAGGGGAACCTCCATTGATATTTAATTTGTTTCTCTTGGAGGACTGCAGTGATGGGCTTGAGGGCCCGGCGCATAGCCAGGGTCTGGCGTGAGAGGTCTGGCAGGAGCATAACTGGAACATCATTTAAACGGATAGAGTCCTGTGTACTGGCAGCCCTCATAATCTCCTCCTTGACCTTGTAATAATGGACCCTGCAGAGCGTGTCCCTGACAAAAGAGGAGTCAGTGTTTCTGGGGCCAGAGGTCCTGTGGACCCTGTCTAGCTCTATGTGGGTGTCTTTGGGCCTCTGCAGTAGCTGGTTAAAGATGGCGGTCACTGCCCCAGCTAAGTCCTTGGGCTCCACTGACTCAGGAATACCACGTATTCTGACATTGTTCCTTCTATTACGGTTCTCAATGTCGTCCTGATGGTACATGAGCTGCTGGATCATAACTGTCACCGGATCAGCGGTTAAATCCCCGAGGGTGTCGTGAGGACCGGGAGCAGCCGCGAAGTGCGTCCTACAGCTCCATGCGCTAGGCCACGCCCTCCAAACTCATATTTTAAACCTTTCATTAGACAAACATTTAGTTAGCTGTATATTTGCTGCGCAGAATGTCGGACCATTAAAAATTTAATATTTGACCAAAATAATGTCTAACTTTGTCTAATAGCACCTTTGCATAAAGGTACAGCTCTGATATATCAGGGTGAACCCTTCACTACTGGGTCCAGCTTGCATAAATATATTACAATGGCTTGTTTTCTATCATGCTGTTTGTGTAAGAACTCCAGGTTCATGTTTCAAAAAGACAACTTTTTCCTGGCAATATTATAATAAATGATAACAATACCCTGCGGTCATGGAGAGATGTCCATAAATCCAAAATATTCTTCTGCTTATACCCACTGTACTTACAAGGAAAAGGGGCACATCATATCACAATCCACACATTCTGCTTTGGATTCAAAAATAAAAACAAATAAAAACAAACAAAGCGCTCAGCCACATCAAAAACTATAAAAGAACTGGCTGCAGGTGGGATCTATCCTAACAGGGTGTGTGGACTTGATGTGATGGGTCTGTCATATTTACATTTTATTTATTATTACTCTCACATCATGGGCCGCACATCAATTTATTATCAGACTTTAAGATTTAATTTTTGTAGAAAAACTTCTTATGTATCCCATCCATCTTGGCTTTGTTAAACATTATGACAGCTGTATTCCAATTAACAACCTCATCTTAATCTTTTTTCTTTCCACTCAATACATGTAAAATTACCAAATTGTTAATTTAATCTAAACTAATCCTATTTTTATCAATTCCCCATTAACCTGTATTTAATTTCCAATCAAAGGTTGTCTAAACCAGTTTCAATATATCTATATTATTAATAAAATTGTAAAACTCATATTAGAAATGAATACTCAAATGATAATTTCAATATCACACCCTAACGTATATCCACAGATAGCGTTCCTTAAAGGGGGACATATTACTTAATTCCTTATTAAATGCACTGTTTCCACTATCAAAGGATATCATACACGGTTAAATGTAACCTTCATTTTACCATGTTTGGAAAACAGATTCAAAAATAATTGTGATCACATTGTTTATCATTAGATTCGTTAACCCGGCACATAAAGTTATAAATGTTTTGTCTAAAAAACTGAAATTGGCATGGTGTCCTTATAGCTTATCACCAACCTCTCATCCCAGCTACATTCTTTCAGGAGAGCACAAAGGAGGGGGTCACATCTGCGTACATGACACACACAAGAGATAGAACTACAGGTTCCAGCATTCACACACATACACAAATATCTCTCTAAAATCGCTTACATTTTTCCCATTTGTACACAACACATGCATATCATTCTCTCACATTCTTTTAACTCTTTTAAATACTTCCTTGCTAAATTTCTGCTTTCCTTATTTTGTTCTGATATCCTTTGCATCCAATGTATTGTAATACCATACTTCACATACTGTACCTTCTATGATCAGACGGGCAGCCATAGTGCTCATCCCATCTTCCCTCTCTGACAACATATAAACAACATATAAAGTATTCTGTTTGAACTCTCATTTCTCTGTTTCTTGACTTTACTAATTGTAGTGCCTGACCCCAAATTAATCCCACAACTTAACATGTCCCTTTCTGTCTAGTGTTAATTGTCACCCTTCATCCATCCTGCTCACATAGATATCTGTTTCTCTAGCTGCGTACTCTGCATGATTCTTAGTCCCTGTGGACTTCGGTGGTAACCCAGTTACCCATTGTGGATCCATGTCCACTTTAACCATTAATCTAGGGGCTCAGTATAGGCGGAACCGCACCTTCGGTTCATATATAGCGCTCCTCTTGCGCTGGGCATTTTTGAGGGTCTCTTACCCTTCATTCCCTTACTTAATTTAATGCCCATAATGACTGGCCAGTCTTCTCTACGTGTGCCTATACCCTCTTGCCTCTAAACTACTTTATCTAGCAGATGTACTACATATACCTGTGAACGGCACTATTCTTCCCTTTCTTATCTATAACACTCCGATGGACAGTAGACATTGACAACATAACATATAACCACCAATCAATACAGTTCGATTAAGGGGAGTAAGATAGGTACCCTTTGTCCCGAAAATGCCTTACCGATCAAGGAAGTCTGATAACTCAAATGTAAGCAAAAGGCTTACCTCAGCCGGCTGATTATCAGAAATTCCCGGATCGTCTCAAGCTCCTCTTTTCGGATACTCAGGGTCACCTTTTAACCCCTCCTGGCTGGCTCACCACCTGTCCTGGAAATTTATAGATAGGCAACGCCTATCCTCATATTGATTAGTGGTTCCAAATTAATAATAACTACTGCAGTAGGGAACAGACACAAAAGATACGCTCAGCATCTTTCCAAATAACCGTTATGCTTTATTATGACGCAATTGAAGGTTTTTATACACATGATTACGTAGGTGTCACATTAATATTACAATTGTACATTTATGGTAACAAGGGGCGTATCATAGGCAGACTAATGCTAATCAGGACTCAAAAGAATGTAAACATTGTACTGAAAACATTATTAGTGCCGTGTGCACAGTGAGGGCAGTGTGCAATACATACAAAATAGAATACAATTATATACAGAACTTACAAATTTCCATTACACCGGTACCCCTCTTACCCGCACGTTATGGCGGAGACCCCTATTGTCGAGGTCTTCCACTTGTCGGTGGAGCTGGAAAATGTGTGGTAGCTGGGTGTCATAGGCTTGTTGGACTTGCCTGATAGCCGCCGCTTGTGCATGTGAGGTTTTTTCAGCGTCCGTTAGCCTGTGTGCCATGCTGTGGATGTCCACCTTCAAGTCTGAGATTGCGGCTGTAATGGTGTGCCTTATATCTAGGGCCACCTTCTGCAGGTCATTCTGTAGGTCCAGGAGGCTTGGGGGTTGATTCGGATTATCAGCGCCTTCCATCGCTGCTGCTGGGTCGCTGTTACTGCGAGAGAGCGGGGATGAGGCCTGTGAGGCCTGTGCGGCCTGGGGCGCTTGTGATGCCTCGTGCTTTCCTGCCTTCTGGGACCGGAAAAGCTCCAGGATGTTCTTTCCGGGTTGTGTTCCGGGATCAGTCACCGCTCTGGGGGTTGAGGTGCTTCTGTTTGTTCTGCCCATCGTTGATAGGGCGATTATTGCCCACTTTATCAGCTATATGAGTCCTCTCTGTGCGGGAGCTCTCACCTCAAGCTGCCATCTCGGATCCCGGCTAGGCCATGCCCCCTTTTTTTTTTTTTTTTGTGTCTTGACATACACTAAACTTTATTTTTTTTTTATTTTAATAGAGTGAAGAAGAAATAAAGGCAATAAAAGAGCGAAAACGTAAGTTAACCTAAACTAAAGATCTAAGTGATGACATTATAGTGACATTTGCTCCCAGAGGCAGCATAGGAAGACTTATTTTCCAAGGAAGATAGCAAAATGCAATTACACTGCTAATCAGCCTGTCCAGTTCTTCCTTCAATGACCCATCAGTGAAAACTGATTGGTTACTTTTGTGTTTTAATATAATACACTTTAATTGCTGGATTAAACAAACCAGGTAACAGTCTAATACTTTTTGTGCATTTAGAATGCAGAGTTTGCATCAGTCTAACGAAAATGGATCTAGCTAGACATCTATCTAAATGTAATCCTAGCACAAACTGTTTTAAAAAGGTTACAACTATTATAATGTATTTTACAGGATTGGGGCTAGTTCACACTAGAAATCGCACAGGAATGCAACATGTGATTCACATGCATTCCTATTGAATGAACTGAAATTGCACCACACCAAAAGTAGCGCATGCACTCTTCCAATCTGGAAATGCACTGCAACTGGATCACGTGGTACTTTTGTACCATGAGATCTGGTGTGGAAAGATGCACTGCGTTTGGGGCGTTGTTAACTTGATACCTGCTTCAGATTGCAAGGGCAGTGCGCTTTGAATGCGGTGCAGGAAATGTGCCACAGATCGCGTTCTAGTGTGAACGACCCTTACCTCCTTATTTATTTATTTCATTTTAAAGTGTTTGCCAACTCTCCTCTGTCTGGTGAAGGAGGAGGTTGCTAGCTGATCTTATGGGAGGGGTATGTTGGCAAGAGAGATGTTAAGTGTAAAGTAATTATTTTTTTTTCTCTTAAAGAGGAAGTAAACCCTGATGCGTTTACTTCCTCTTTGTTTTCCTGCAAAGGTAAAGCATAATGGACTACTATGCATCGCATAGTAGCCCATTATGTGTCACTTACCTGACACAGGAGCCAGCGATGTCACCGCTGCCCCCTTGTGTACGGAGCCTCCATCTTCCTTCCGGGTATCGCTGCTCTGGCGCTGTGAGTGGCCGGAGAAGCGATGACGTCACGCCGGCGCATGCGCACTGGAGCCGTAAGTGACGGCATGTTTGCCTTCACTTGCGGCGCGCGCAGTGCCCCTGCGCTATTGTCTACGGCACGCTTGCGCCATAGACAGCGGTGCCGCTATTTCTGTAAACATCTCCCAAACCTTTTAGATTTGGGAGATATTTCTTGGACCTACAGGTAAGCCTTAATCTAGGCTTACCTGTAGGTCAAAGTAATCTGTAAGGGTATACAACCACTTTAAAGCAGATTTACATGCAAGTGGTTAAATGTACATTTGTGTATAAAGGAAACAAAAGTTATCTACCAAACAATCTGTAATTCGGCTGAACAGCACTTGTAATGTAGGCACCCCGGTCAGATGATGTAGCCAGGCACAAGGTCTGTATGCAGTCTGCACTATATCCAGTTCAAGACTTGCCCCAGACTGTGGTTGGACACAAAGGGAACAGCAGCATAGTAATGTTTGGCACAGAGCAGCCCCGATCCTCCTTTTTTGGGGTCCCCCGCCAGCGTTCCAGGCTCCGCCTCTTTGGCAAGTGCCCCCATGGAACGCGGCTTGCTCCTGAGCCGCTCTGTCTGCGTCTATTGACACAGACCAGGCTGCTCTGCCCCCCACCTGTGCTCCCTTGTCACACCATTTCATTGACCGCAGCAGGAGCCAGTGGCTCCCTCTGCTACCAATATGCCCAATGAGGAGGGAGACAGCGGCAAGAGCCACTGCTCTTGTGCAGGTCGTTGGATCAGGCTCAGGTAAGAAAACATTAAGGTAAAAAAAACCTTGATTCTTTAGAACCACCTTAACTATATGATGCTCGATATCTGCCTGGAGTTAAGTTTTACAGAAACTCCTTCATTAGGAAACAGTTTTAATTTCGGTTTTTGTAAATAAAATGTCACCAAGTGGCCCTTACTAATGCTGCCTTTGCATAGCAATTCGTTAATACCCTTCGTCAATAAGGGCAATGCTGTTTTCTTCAACCTTTAACACTTCTGTGCAGCTGTAGTGTTTCCTCCTCTTGACCTTTATAGTGCAGTGATGGTGAACCTTGGCACCCCAGATGTTTTGGAACTACATTTCCCATGATGCTCATGCACTCTGCAGTGTAGATGAGCATCATGGGAAATGTAGTTCTAAAACATCTGGGGGGTGTAAAGGTTCTCCATCACTGTTTTAGGGTGTGTGACTGCTGCCTGTGAAGCCTCAAGCACTATGAAGTGGATTTACTAAAACTGGAGAGTACAAAATCTGGAACAGCCCTGCATAGAAACCAAATAATTGCAGGTTTTTTGTCCAAAGCTTTATTGAACAAGCTGAAATGAACAGCTGATTGGTTACCATGCACGGCTGCACCAGAATGTGCAACTCACTGCTGTAACTGATAATGTGCCCTTTTCTTCTACACGCAGCTTCATGCATTGAAAGCTTCATAGGCAGCACCTAGATGATGTTTGGGTCAATACAGAGCCTACTACAGAAAACCTCTGACACTCTTCTAGCATAGGGCCTGCTTGTAGGGCAGATAATGTTGTTAACCAGAGTCCCCCCCCCCCCCCCCCGCTCCTCATGTTAAAAAGTATCTCTGTATTAGATGTAATTCCTGTTGGAGTTGGGGATGTAGATACTATCAGGGCCGGATTAACATAGGGGCTATTGGAGCTGCAGCTCCAGGCCCCTTTCTCAAGATAGGCCCATTTGTCCCAAAAAAAAAAAAAAAAAAAAAAAAAATTCTAAAAAAAAAAAAAAAAATCGACTTCGAGGGTTGTAGCTCAACGATCAGGAGTCACAGAGACCCCACATTGCTGGAGTAGGTAGCTAAAGACCTACTCCAGCACTGGTTAAAATATGGGGCTGCTATCATCTATGGTTCTGGAGATATGGGGTTGCTTGCGCAGTCGATCAGAAGCTACATACAGAGTGGCCAGTATAAATACAAGCTGGAACACTCTGCCGAAGACTGAGAGGATGAACTCACAGTGCTTATAATAATTATTTGTATATTACTTATGATAATTAACCCCTTGCCACCCAGGCCAATTCTGACACTTCTCTCCTACATGTAAAAATCATAATTTTTTTGATAGAAAATTACTCAGAAGCCTCAAGCATTATATATGTTGTTTTAGCAGACACCCTATGGAATAAAATGGTGGTCTTTGCAACTTTTTATGTTACATATTTGTGCAGCAATTTTTCAAACGTTTTTTTTGGAAAGAAACTGTTTCATTCATAAAAAAAAACACTAAAGTTAGCACGATATTTTTTGTGTACCAAGCGATGCTTTAATTTTTTTACAGGTTACATGTTTAGAGTTACAGAGGAGGTCTAAGGCTAGAATTATTGTTCTCACTCTAACGATCGTGGCATATGTAACCTGTGTGTATCTGGATCTGATACTAACCAGTGCCTACCCAGCCACTGACTAGTATCTCTCCCCAGCCTGTCCCCACACACCCTCTCACCTGCTGACCTGTGAATGGGGGAATCACTCCTGCAGTGTTATTGTGTTCTGCCAGTGAATACGATGATCAGTGTTGCTAACTATAGCTGGCAGCACTGATTGTTTTGGGGAAAACCTGACAGGCTGGTTGTACTCAAGTCGGTTAATAGGTTGACTTGTGTAAAACCAGGTAGCCCATACATAGATCGACTATGGCTGGTCTCTGCTTAATTGGTGCAATTTCAATCCATGTATGGCCCGCTTAACCACTACACAGTCCCTAAACAGCCTTCCACAAATCTTTACATTTTTCCTTCCCAGATTCCTTCATCCTCCTCTCCTATACATAGTGCCCTAGTGCCCACTGTCATACTCTCCACACTTCTCTCCTGTACATAGCGCCCGCTGTCATATCCTACACACTCCTCTCCTGTACATAGTGCCCGCTGTCATACACTTCTCTCCTGTACATAGTGCCCACTGTCGTATCCTCCACACTCCTCTCCTGTACATACTGCTCACTGTCATACCCTCCACACTCCTCTGCTGTGCATACTGCCCACTGTCATACTCTTCACACTCCTCTCCTGTACATAGTGCCTTCTGCCATACCCTCCGCACTCCTCTCATGTACATAGTGCCCACTGTTAGACCCTCCACATTCCTCTCCCTCACCTGCACATACTTCCCACTTTTATACCATCCATTCTCCTCCCCTATGCCTCTTACCCACAAAAACAGTTCTTTAAAATTGCCCCATTATTAGTACTTATTTAATTTTGTAATTACTATTGTGATGTATAGAGGAACATGGGTGATGTCAGCTACTCTAAATATAGCACTTGTAAAAAAGTGTCCCTGAAAATATTTTTGAAATGTTGGCAACTATGCGGGTCAGTAGAGGGCCCCATGAGAGGCTCCTGGATTCCAATGATATTAAAGCGGTAGTAAACTTTTCTAAAATTACTATTTTTTAGAGGCCCTTAGGTAGGTTATGCCATAATGTACAAGTATGCACAGCATATTAGCACATTAGGGTACACTTAAATTGTCAGACTGAGCCCTCCAGTGCTGTGCTGTGATCAATCCGACCCGGGCGCTTCCATCGTCATCCTTCCGGGTTCTGTGCCTTCGGTCACTTGCCTTGGCCGGGCTGTGTTGATGTCATTCCCACACATGCTCATGTGCATCCTCTTTCTCTCATCCCCCCTTTCTCATCCTCTTTCCCTTACCCCTCACACCTCTTTCATCCCCTTTCTCTCTCTCTCTCTCTCTCTTCCTCTCTCTCTCTCTCTCTCTCTCTCTCTCTCATCCTCCCTCTCTTTTTAATTTAATTTAAAACAAAAAATTGTTTGCATTTTTATTTATTAATTTATTGTTTATAAAAGGCCCCACCAAAATCCTCAGCACCAGGCCCATGATGTTCTTAATCTGGCCCTGGATGTGGGTGGTATCCTCCCGCTGCGACTTGTATTCTGACACCCAAGAGCTTCCCTGCCATCAGAATACACTGATCAGTGCTGCCGGTGGTGCTGGTCGAGCAGAAATTTACCAGCAGGGCTGTTCTACAGAAGTCGATAGGTAATTTGACTTCTCTACAACCACACTGCCCTCTACATAGATCAAAATTCAGCTGATCCTTGCTAAACCGGCCGAATTTCCATCCATGTTTGGCTAGCCTAATCTACATTTACAGTGGTATTTAGCCACACTGCGAATCTCAGCGGGAAGAATCTACTGATCTTGCAGCTGGGATTGACAGCTGTGTTGTGGATTGCATTGGCTGCCAAGCCTGTGCAGTGCAATTAATTATTTTGGCTGGGATGAGCAGTGTGGTTAAACACCTGTTTGAATGTATCCTTATAGAAAAGGTTAAATACTTACCTTTCCAGTGGCCCATTTCCTTATATCCTGCCTTTTTATTTCCTCTTGGTCCAAGTATTTGCACATTTTATGCTGATCTAAAGGCTTAGTGTTACTGCCGCTACAACCCCCAGCTGTCCACCCAAACTGTAAAATACCAGCGATGCACATAACTGCGGAGAAGTAGTACGTCATTATAGGGTTAAATCATGCAGTGAGAATGTGATATAGCGCCTCCTCACTGCCTGTTAAATGCCCTCTGACAAGCGATCTGAACGTGGATCACTCTTTAGAGGGCACCGCACTCTACTGTAAGTGTGAAAAAGCCCTAAGGGCCCATTCACACTAGGAACTGCATGTGAATCTCACAGGATCACGCTGTGTGTTCCTGTGCAATTCACATGCAGTTCTGTGCAGTGCGATTTCCCATTCATTTTGAAGGGGCTGAAATCACACTGCACAAAAAGTAGTGCATTCACTACTTTTGGTAACGCACTGCAAACGGATTGCATGGTACATACCATTCAATCCAGTGCGGGCAAACGCACTGTGTTTGCGACCTGCATTTAGGGGGTTGCTAACTTTGCACTGACACCCACTGCAGATTGCAAGGGTAGTGCAATTCGAATGCGATGTGAAAAACGACACGGAATGTTTCCTGCACAGCATTCCAGTGTAAATGGGACCTACGGTTAAGTTCACATCTATGCGGTTTTTAAGGTGTTTGCAGATCCTCAGAAATGAGTTACAATCCATCTAACCATATTTCCTATGGGTCCCATTCACATCTATGCAGTTTTCTGCAATGCATTTTTTTTTGGAAAGGTGCAGGGATTTTTTTTCACACAGCACATTTTGGCTCCATAGACCTCAATAAAATTGCGTGAAAAAACGCATGAAAAATGCATTTAGGCTAGGTTCACACCTATGCAAGTTATTATTATTATTATACAGGATTTATATAGCGCCAACAGTTTGTTCAGCACTTTACAACATGAGGACAGACAGTACCGTTACAAAACAATTCAATACAGGAGGATCAGAGGGCCTTGCTCGTTAGAGCTTACAATCTAGGAGGGAGGTTCAAGTGATACAAAAGGTAATAACTGGGGGATGAGCTGATGAAGAAAATAAAAATACAGTTGTTAGGTGTGGGCAGAATAGGCTTCTTTGAAGAGGAGGGTTTTTAGGGATTGTCTAAAAGCAAACAGAGGAGGAGATAATCGGACAGATTGGAGCAGGGAATTCCATAGGATGGGAGAGGCTCGAGAAAAGTCTTGGAGGCAAGCATGGGTGGAGGTGACAAGGGATTTAGAGAGCAGTATGTCTTGGGAGGAGCGAAGAAGACGATTTGGTTGATATTTTGAGACTAGGTTGGTGATGTAGCTGGGGGCCAAGTTGTGGATGGCTTTGTAAATTATTGTTAGTATTTTGAATTTACATCATTGGGTGAGTGGCAGCCAATGGAGGGATTAGCAGAGAGGAGTAGAAGACACTGAGCAGTTGGTAAGGTGGATAGCCTATGTAAAGGTAAGCCAATGGGAAGGAAGTGGCAGTAATCAAGGCGAGAGATGACCACGGAGAGAACTAGGAGCTTTGTAGTGTCATTGGTTAGAAAGGGGCATATTTTGGAGATGTTGCGGAGATTGTGGCGGAACGTTTTGGACAATGATTGGACATGGGGCCAAAAGGATATTTCAGAGTCAAGGATTACAACTAGAACCTTGGTATGCAGGGATGGGCTATTAGTGTGCCATGGATCTTGACTGAGAAATAAGGGGAATGGGCACGTGGGGGAGAAAAAATGACGAGCTCCGTTTTGATAGATTAAAGCAGAGTTCCACCCAAAAGTTGAACTTCTGCTAAGCACTCCTCGCCCCCTTACATTCCACATTTGGCATGTCATTTTTTTGTGGGGGGGGGTTGCTTTGTCCCACTTCCTGCTTCCACCTACGGGCCGCCTCGGCGACTCCTCCTCTCCCCCTAGGCGGCCCCTCCCTCTCTGCAATCTTCTGGGACATGTGACAGGTCCCAGAAGATTGCCTGTCCACTGGGAGAGCGCAGCACGACTGGCGCATAGGCAGTGCACGACTGACCATGAAGCCAAAAGCTGTCACGGCTGGGTGCCCACAGTTTCAATGGAGGCGCCGAGGAGGGGGAGAGGAGCAGGGCTCTGTGCGGCTGCATCGCTGGACCGTGGAACAGGTAAGTGTCTGTTTATTAAAAGTCTGCAGCTATACTTTTTGTAGCTGCTGACTTTTAATTTAAAAAAAAGCTTGGAACTCCACTTTAAGTTTGAGGTAGTGGTGTGACATCCAGGCCGATATGTCTGTTAGTAAATTAGGGATACGTGAGGAGACTGAAGGGGTGAGCTGAGGTGTAGAGAAAAAAAATGTGGGTGTTGTCAGCATATAGATGGTATTGGAAGCCATGGGATGCTATCAGCTGAACCAGGTAGGAGGTGTAGATGGGGACTAGGAGAGGTCCAAGAACAGAACCTTGAGGGACCCTGACAGAGAAAGGAAGAGGAGAAGAGGAAGTAGAATTGTAGTTGACACTGAAGGTGTGGTGGTATAGGTAAGATGAGAACCAGCAAAGAGTACAGTCACGGAGACAAAGGCGTGGAGTCTTTTGAGGAGGAGGTCAACCGTATAGAAGAAAGGTCCAGGAGTAGGAGGACAAAATAGTGTCCATTTGTTTTGGCCATTAGTAGATCGTTTGTGAGTTTTAGAAGAGCAATTTCTGTGGGTGAAGAGGGCGAAATTCAGACTGAAGGGGATCAAGAAGGTTACTCTCGATGAGGTGGTTGCTCAGTCAGTTGTAGACCAAACGTTCAAGGAGTTTAGATAAAAAGGGGAGCAAGGAGATGGGACGTAGGTTGTTAAGATTGGTGGGGTCCGGTGAGGGCTATTTAATTATGGGGGTGACTGGAGCAAGTTTAGAGAGTTGGGGAAGATGCCAGAAGGGAGGGAGAGATTAAAGATATGAGCTACAGAGTGTAGAATAGAGCCAGAGGGTCAACAAAGCAAAAAATAGCCCATGGGACTTTGAGTGAGGCGAGCACGGGGGGCTAACAAAAGTAGAAATAAACACGATTACACAGTTCATTGAAAACATGAGTAAATACGTGGACATAAAAGCCATGCTATTGAGAGCCAGAGGGTGAACATAGTATTTGCGAGGGAACAGGCTCCAGGGGGCAGGTGGACGTTAGTAAGAAGCTTAGCAACCTCGTCTATAGTGGTGGGGTTGAATGAGGGACGTAAATATTGTACCTGTGGACATGGAGTGTTAAGTGGAAAAGGGATCTTTACAATGGAGATCTGCTCAAGAATTGTATCAATCTTATGTTTGAAGTGATCGACAATCTCCTGGGCAGTGAGCGAGCAATGCCTCATTGGAGGATGAAGTAGAAAGTTAAAGGTAGAGAAGAGTTGATGGGGACAGGATGATAAGTTGTTAATGGGAGTGATAAAATAGGTCTGCTTGGCAGTGAGGAGGCAAGAATTGTATTTTTGGAGGGCGGGTTTATATTGGTTAAAATCTTTCTGAGACTATAGGGGAAATTTACTAACTGGAGAGTACAGAATCTGGTGCAGTTCTGCATGGGAGCCAATCAGCTTCCAGGTTTTATTGTCAAAGCTTAATTGAAGAAGCTGAAGTTAGAAGCTGATTGGCTCCCATGCAGAACTGCACCAGATTCTGAACTCTCCATTGTTAGTAAATCCCCTCCTATGTTTTTCAGATGTCTGGTGTTCTCTGTATGCCAAAATAGTGCCAAGATTGTAGGGGTCAGGGCCTCATTCTGTGTGTGGTGAGGGGGCCAGTGTGTCCAAGGAGGACGATCATGACAGTGAAGTGTAGCAGACAGAAGTGGCTAGGTTGGAGCAGGACAGGGGTGAGATTTTGTCATAGAGGTGGTCAGTAGCAGGTTGGATGGAGAGGAGGTGGAAGAGAGGGAGAGAGTGAAACTAATAAGGTAGTGATCAGAGAGAGGGAAATGAGAGTTGGAGAGTGTGGGAGAAAACAGGAGTGAGTACAGAAAAGGCCACCATGGGAGAGGGCAGCAGAAGATCCTGTGTCTGATTTATGAACCCAGGTTGCATTTTGCGGTTTTTTTTTTTTAATAGGAAATTATAACAGTTCTGGTCATGCAGTGTGACTTTGGTGCAACTTTTGATGCAACTTTTGATGCAACTTTACACTCTCTGGTACTTAAGTAGCATCAAAGTCACATTAAAGTAGTGCAAGAACATTTACGTGTGTCCAAAGTCGCATGTTAGGGTTAAGGTTAAGGGCTAGGGTTAGCCATAAGTGTAAGGGTTAGCGTTACAACCCTAACAATTACTGCTAACCCTAACTCTAACCCTAACACTATCTCTAACCCTATCTCTAATGCCCCGTACACACGGTCGGAAATTCTGACAGAAAATATCCGATCGGACCATGTTGTCGGAAAATCCGACCGTGTGTGGGCTCCATCGGACTTTTTCCGTCTGAAAAAATTTGAGATCCTGCTCTCAAATTTTCCGACAACAAAATCCGATCGGACTTTTTCCGATCGTGTGTAGAGAATTCCGACGGACAAAGTGCCACGCATGCTCAGATCAAATTAGGAGACCAAACCTATTGACTAATAGCCTCTACGTAGTTCCGTCGTACGCAACGAACGTCACCACGTTCAGAATGATCGGATTTTCCGACAACTTTGTCCGACCGTGTGTATGCAACACC
Organism: Lithobates sylvaticus; assembly: GCA_028564925.1. Classification (NCBI taxonomy): domain Eukaryota; kingdom Metazoa; phylum Chordata; class Amphibia; order Anura; family Ranidae; genus Lithobates; species Lithobates sylvaticus. Next base: position 482,463,740 of record CM053029.1, on the reverse strand, counting down.
AGTGTCGGACAAAACCCGTTGGAAAAAATCCAACGGATTTTGTGGTCGAAATTTCCGACCGTGTGTACGGGGCATAACCCTAACCCAAACACTTTCTCTAACCCTAACTCTAATCCTAATCCTATTTCTAACCCTAACCCTAACATGGGACTAGCCCTTAACCCTAACATGGGACTTTGGACACATAAAGGTTCCTGCATTACTTTGATGCAACTTTGGTGCTACTTGAGTGCCAGAGTGTAAAGTCACATCAAAGTCGCACTACAAGAACAGAACTTTCATATTTGTCTATTTGCAAAAAAAACACAAAACGCATTAAAAATGCAACACTTGCATTTTTGGAGCAGATCTATTGAAGTCTATTACATGCAAAATACAACCCGCTGTAGGGGAAAAAAAAAGTCCCTGAACCTTTCAAAAATGCAGCGGCTGAAAAACGCATAGATGTGAATTTCTCCCATAATGAAACCATGTTAAATGGACTATAGATCGTTTCTGCAAAACGCACCAAAAAAACGCATAGATGTGAACCTAGCCTTACATACATTTTTGGTGCGCTTTCCTTCATGACAACAGACACATCAACATCTCCCCAAAAACGTGAAACGCATTAAAAAATTTATTTAAAAAATAATAAAACACGCATGAAAAAATCTAATCGCGCCATAAAAATTCATCAATCGCACATGCATAGACAGAACTGAGCCTAAATGCATGCGTGTTCCGGGGCAGGGACAGACACACAACTAGCGTTTTCAGGGGTCACCAATGGCAGCCCCTTCACTTTTCTTAGACCTGGGGAAGGCTTTGTGCTATATATAAAGAGCTGTGAATAGTTTTCACTCCAGATGACCAAAGTCTTCCCCAGCCAGGAGATGTCCCAGCATGACTCCCCCAGCTAGGAGGACTGCAGTGATGATGCTGTGATCAGCACATTGTCCTGCCAATCACCACCCTTCTCCTTGTCTCACAATTTGGGGAGGGCAAATGGGAAACTTTTTTTTTCCTGCTCTTTCCAGCAGACACATTCCATCGGCTCCTTTAAGAAGAAAACAGAGTGTAGGGATCCCAGCTCATCAGATCCCTGAGGATCTACAGAGAGGAGATCCACTTGTAGGACTCCAGGACCTGGGAGAACATGACCCTTCTTTGTGTAGGGGGGAGCTTAGAGCCCCTGCCACCCCCAGACTCTGCATAGGGCGCCTTTCTCGAGACTATTGAAGGATCACCAGCCAGCGGGATCGCAGCTTCTCCATGATCTGTCTTTGGAAGGGGTGACCCCGGGAAGCCTGGAGTGTCTAAGGACTGAAAGGGGACACTTTCTGAAGTGTGAATTAAAGTGCGAAGCCAGATTGGGGCTGGGAGAGGAGGGAAGGAGGAGGAGGGGAGTCTGCCATCCCAGAGCCTGGATCACATTACATTCTTCCACTCCTCTCCTGCAAGTTTTCTGGGAGAGAAAAGTCCCCTGTTGTCTGCCATTGCATGCCTGGAGCTCGGGGAACACAGCAGGACTTTGCTCTGGATGCTGAGTCCTTGGATGGACTGTGATGGAGGGAGGGAGATTGTCCCCATCCCACTGAGACAAAGCTGTGTGCAGTTTGGGGCCATTCCTGCTTTGTGTTGTTCTGGAGGACAGTCTTCCTGCCCCCCTCCCCACCCCACCCCCATCCTCCTAAACATGTCCTCCTCCATGGGGCTGAGGATCTCCTGGATGGTGGTGATCAGCTTCTTCATGTCTGCCTCTGGAGAGATTCACTTCAATGAATCCCTGTACATGGATAGGTGCAAGAAGAGCACCACTTGTGAATCCCTCAAATACAACATCTGCTTGGGATCTGCTTTGCCCTATGCCTTCACCTCCACTGCCCTGGCTGAGGACTCCTTCACCCAGGAAGAAGTTCATGATAAGCTCCTGCTGTGGTCTGGTATGTAGCTGGGTGCTATGGTGAGCCAAACTCTGGGGCTCATTCACTACCTCTGCACATGGGTGGTCTGAGGGGGGTCACTAAACTGAATCATGTGTTTTCCTTTCCAAGTGCTATGTGTTGTGTTTGTGTTATAGTGAAACAAACATTCTCATTTGTTACATTATTTTATTATTATTTGTTTTTGTTATTGTATTTGGAGCAGAAAGTTTGACCTAATGATTTGGCCCATGCACACATGTTTTTTTCCTACCCTGGAAGGCCTATGCTCCAGGGGAAGTAAAAGAATCGTTACAAACTTGCCTTAGCCTGGTTCACATATATGCGGTGCTGTAAGGCTGGGTTCACACTAGTGCGATGCCAGACATCACATGTGATTCGCACCGCGATGTCTGTGCAATGTGAGCTGTATGGCTAAAATCGCATTACATTCACACCAAAATGGTGAAGGACCCTTTTTTCGTCCGCACTGGAATCAGATCGCATGAGTGTTCACACCCATGCGATCCGATTCTTGTACCAGTTCACAGTTAGCACTGCGATCTACGAACGGATTTGGGGGTGTCATTAACTTTACATTGACAGCCGCAGCGGTTCGCAGATGTCAGTGTGAGCCGCCTGTGATTCAGGTGCGATCCAGGAACCCGCACAGGAATCGCAGGGTTTCCCGCATCACACCAGTGTGAACCAAGCCTAAATGCAGCGGTTCCTGAACATTTCCCACATCACGCTGAAATCGCACTCCGTTCATGCGATCTGCCACCGGTGTCAAATGAATGACACAACAAAACAGGTCGCAAAACGCAATGCGATTGCAAGAATCAGATCGTGTGGGTGTGAACACTCATGCGATCCGATTTTGGTGTGGTGCCGTGCGAATTGAGGCCATACAAAATTGATGGGCTTGAATCGCACTGCGAAGAATTGCATGTGATTTGAATAGGAATGCAGTGCGATTCCTATCCGAATCTCGCTGCACAATTCTGCCCATTGGAATAAATAAACGCCCAAGCACTTGACGCACCTAGTGCTAAATAGCGTTTACAGGCGTCTACACGCATTTAGGTAAGTCAAACATTTTTTGATGCTGGAGCATTCCTCTCTTTAACATCCTGGACCTGTTCTTCTTTTCTGCCTCTAAACGCCTGTGCACGGACACATAGGCTAAAATTAAGGGGCGTTTTAGAGGCAGAAAAGAACAAAACAAAAGCACAAAACACCTCTAAAAGTGTCCTGTGTGCATGAGGCCTTTATCATCACTGGGGCTGATTGACCACCAAAGGAGCAGAGAATGTACACTGTGCCAAGTGAAGGTTCAGCATAGGGAATGACGTAAGGGCTCATACACATGGCCATAGCTGGCCGTATAACGTAAATTCAGGCATATTTCCCCACTGGCATACAGCTGTCAGAGGCTTTACCCAGCTATATGTTTGTATATAAAAGTACTTGCCCAAAAATACGTACATGTGCACTGGCGTACCACAGATTGTCTGTGTACGCTTTTATGCATATGTGTGTTTATGTACTGGAATATATGCGCGTATAGCCATTGACTTCTATAGGCAGCTGTTTGCAGCACTTGGCGGCTCCCTGCCGAAATACACTGGATTTATAAGATACGGCCAGAAGCGTTAAAGTGACGCTACGCGATATCCTTGTTCTCCAAAAATAACCTGTACACATTCACTATGTAATGGCCCTGTAATAATTTTTTTTTTTGTTCGGCTTGTTTTTTTTTTTTTAAATAAACAATACACATTATTTGCAGTCAGGTTCATTGCTCGTTACACAATACAAACCCCACAGCACCTAGACTATCGCAAGCAAGAGAGGGTGGCTACATTCCTACTTACAGTGGGACCACGGAGAATGAAAGTAGCCACCCTGTAAGGCACCTTTTACATTAGCGCATATCCAAATTTCGAGTGCAACTTTGATGTGACTTTTGGTGTGACTTTAACCGCTTCAGCCCCGGAAGATTTTACCCTCTTCCTGACCAGAGCACTTTTTGCGATTCGGCACTGCGTCGCTTTAACTGACAATTGCTCGGCCGTGCAACGATGCACCTAAACAAAATTGACGTCCTTTTTCCCCCACAAATAGAGCTTTCTTTTGGTGGTATTTGGTGACCTCTGCTGTTTTTATTTTTTGCGCTATAAACAAAAAAAGAGCAATGATTATAAAAAAAAAACGCAATATTTTTTACTATTTGCTATAGTAAATATCCCCCAAAAATATATTTTTCCTCAGTTTAGGCCAATATGTATTCTACATATTTTTGTTAAAAAAAATCGCAATAAGCGTATATTGATTGCTTTGCACAAAAGTTATAGCGTCTACAAAATAGGGGATAGTTTTATGGCATTTTTATTATAAATTATTTTTTTTTAGTAGTAATGGCGGCGATCTGCGATTTTTATCGGGACTGCGACATTATGGCAGACACATCGGACACTTTTGACACTATTTTGGGACCATTGTCATTTATACAGCAATTAGTGCTATAAAAACACACCGATTACTGTGTAAATGACACTGGCAGGGAAGAGGTTAACCACTAGGGGGCGATGAAGGGGTTGAATGTGTCATAGGGAGTGATTCTAACTGTGGGGAGGTGGTCTTCAACTCACATGACAGCGATCACTGCTCCCAATGACAGGGAGCAGTGATCTCTGTCATGACACAAGGCAGAACGGGAAATGCCTTGTTTACATAGGCACTTCCCCGTTCTGCGGCTCCGTGACACGATCACCAGGAGACCGGGAGAATCTGCCAGTCCCACGGGTACAGTCACGCTGTATGCAGCGGGCGTGTGCACGCGCCTGCTATCCCCACCTCTTAAAGGGGACATACAGGTAGGCCAGTTGCCCACCGCTGCCCTTGTGCCGACGTTTATCCGTGCAGCCGTTGGCAAGTGGTTAATATGACTTCATATTCTCTGAACAAAAGTTGCATTAAAAGTCGGACCAAAGTAGTGCAGGAACCTTTTCTGAAGTCGCAGCGACTTCTGTAGTGTCAGTAGGAACAGCTCTCATAGAAATACATTGAATTTCACATGCCCTGCGACTTGGGGTCTTACAAGTTGGATCCCAAGTCGCACAAGTGTGAAAAAAGCCTAACAAGAAGTCGGATCACAGCAACAAAAAAGGAATTGAGGAGGCTGAGAGCAATAGAAGGTACTTTTTTGAGTTAGAAATATGTATATGAATAGATTTCAACCAGAGTTAAGTAGTGTCTCTTCAAATAACAATAAAAATAGTGTTATGGCATTTTTGACAGAGGTGTGCTTTGTCTCTTCTGTGTTTGTTACATTGTATGTTCAATAAGGAGATCCTTTACTATGTTACAACACTGTCGGAATCAGAGTCTCTTGGGTAGTTGTGAGCACACAGGGCCTGTGGCCTACCCTTTTTAAGGCCTACTAAAGGGGGAAGTTCTTTCTAGCAGAAAAATAAGGAAAATGAATGTAGCACAAAGGAAATCCGACTAGATCTTCCAAATTACATTACAAAGACAAAGATCCAGATTTTCTTTTTGTTCCAAAAGTCACTTTGGTTTCGCTTTTCAATAAAATTTTCCATATTAGGAGTAATGTCACGTTTAATGCACGGAGGAGTAGAGGGGGGTCATGGCGTTTGCTGATTGCATGCGATTCTTAATTTGGTTACCATTAGGAAATCTTGTTATATTTATATATAGATATTAGGTATATTAATAATTGTATATTTGATATCTATTTGAGGAAGAAAATAGATTTTTATGTTTTTGTTAGAATATTGATGTAAGTTATTAGAGATTATGACTGTCAAGTAACTAAGCTACAGTAATCATTAAGGCCTGGATCGCACCTATGCATTTTTTAGTGCGTTTTCAGTTTTGCAGAAACACACTACAGTCCATTTTACATGGTTTCCTATGTGTCACGTTCACATCTGTGCATTTTATGGAAAGGGCCAGGGAGTTTTTTCTGGTTTTTGGTTCTATAGACTTCGATGGGTCAAAAACATGTATTGAAAAACGCAAAATGCATCTGGAATATGCAAACTGCGACCTGCACAGGTGTGAACCAGGCCTTAACATGGTTTCCTATGGGTCACATTCACATCTGTGCATTTTATGGAAAGGGCCAGGGAGTTTTTTTTCTGGTTTTTGGTTCCACAGACTTTAATGGATCAAAAATGTTGTAGAGAGTCAGACTGGGGAAGGGTTAAGAAGAGGTTCATTGAAGAGGGCAGAGCTGGCTGTTGACCCCTCTGATCCCTTACAACCTTTATTGAAAAATGCAAACTGCAACCTGCATAGGTGTGTGAATAAAATCTAAATCTGAACTCCAGGTATGCATTTTATTGCAAAGTAATGCTGGCAATAGATGTCTTCTTTTCTCAATCAGCTAGAAGGCTGATCGGAAAACAAAAAAAAAAAAAACGAATTCCCCATCCACAGAAACGTGGTGACGGAGGAATCCTTCCCACTGTGCCATTGTATTCTAGTAGCTGGATGCCTCCACTGTCAGAATACACATCAATGGCTGCAGCTGTTGATCGACAAAAGATTTCCAACATTCCTGTTCGTCAGAAGTCGATTGCTAGATTGACTTCTGTCAAGCAGGAACGGCCCATTCATGGATCAAAATCCAGCCAGTCCCTGCTGAACCAGCCAAATTTCATATAGTTAAATAGTTAGTCTGGCTGAAAAAAAAACACAAGTCCATCTAGTTCAACCAATAGAAGGGAGGGGAAAAAAATACAGTGTGTATGTATGTATGTGTGTGTATATGTGTATATGTGTGTATATATATATATATATATATATATATATATATATATATATATATATATATATATCTATATCTAGATCTCTCTATATCTATATCTATATCCCTATCTATATATATATATATATATATATATATATATCTCTGCCCGGTCTGGAGACAGACTTGGCCAGTCCATCACCTTTACCCTCAGCTTCTTTAGCAAGGCAGTGGTTGTCTTAGAGGTGTGTTTGGGGTTGTTATCATGTTAGAATACAGCCCTGCGGCCCAGTCTTCGAAGGGAGAGGATCATGCTCTGCTTCAGTATGTCACAGTACATGTTGGCATGTATGGTTCCCTCAATGAACTGTAGCTCCCCAGTGCCGTTGTTCTGCCGAGAAAGGTCCCCTGTCAGATCGTGTCCGTCCTGAACTGCGCAGGCGCAGTACGGAGAACAAAGGAGCCGCCGAAAGTCTCCGAACATCGACAGCTGTTGATCAGCTGTACATGGCGCATAGTAGCAAAGTGTAATTTCGTCAGTGTTGTCACATGAAAAGATATAATAAAATATTTACAAAAATGTGAACGGTGTGCTCACTTTTGTGAGATACTGTGTGTGTGTGTGTGTGTGTGTGTGTATATGTGTATATATATATGTATGTATATATGTATGTATGTATGTATGTATATGTATGTATGTATGTGTTTGTGTGTGTATATGTATCCTATATATACTATATCCACAGTTGATCCAGAGAGAGTTTCGATCCATCTAGGGGCAGTCTTACATTGGTCCAACTTGCGCCAGAAAAATGCAATGCATTCTGTAAATGGCGCCTATGCCAAACAAGCAAACTCCTGTGATTACTATGCAGCAGGGTGGCCACTTGGCACATTTCATCAGAAGCACTTCATTGCTGAACATTCGTATTTCCATTATAGTGCTCATTTACACCTGAGCGTAGTGTCACCAACATTGCTTAAAAAAGTACATGAGCTTCTTTTAGGGGTGCACATTTTGGCCACAATAGACTTCAGTGGGAGTGTTTTCTTGCCTAATAACTAGATTTCCATCCAAAAAAAAATAAAAATCGCTCAAGTTTGAAGCTCATGATGACAAAATGCACAAAAACACTTGCTCAAAAAAAAGAGCCTGAAATACATCAAAGCGTGAATGGGGGGCCTATTAGATTAGAGAAATAATCGTGATCTATAGTGATATATTGCCAGTCCTGGAGTGTTTCATATGTTTCGTGCGCCACAGTACTTGTCTGATCTACTTGTTTTCATTGAAGAACCTTTTCAGGCCTAAGAGAAATATTATTTAACTTAGTGCATAGTTCCAGCATTACAAAGCACTGTGATAACTCAACAGTTTCGGTTGCTAGCAATCAAAAATAAATAAAGCTTTAATTTCCTTGTAACTCAGCATATAGGCTTGGGGTAACAAAAGACAAGACAGCTTGATAGAAGTGCCAGCCTTTTCATTTAAATGTAGCTTTTACTGCCTGCTTTCACTTCCTGTCCCATAGCCAAAGCAGGAAGTAAGCGGAAATCCCTCCACAGTGACAGAAATCCCTGGTAGTCACCAGAACTAGTGTTTACATTTGAAGATTTCCCCTCTATTACTGTCCTGGTAAAAAAAAAATGTTTTTACATTATCTTTCCTTTTCACTTTTGATGATAATGGTAAACAGGAAAGAAAGACAGGATGAATCTCCGTAATAGGCACAGATTTAGCAAAAAACCTGACGGGTTCTAATCCCTCCTCTGAACTCCGAAGCATGTCCAAAAAGGTACAAAGCAGTAAACTGCGACTAATTGCAATTTGGCCATACTTCTCCTTTATTAAACTCAGATCACTACATTTGTGGCCAGCATAAATATATTATCAATTCATTTTATTGTTTATTTCTCTTGGAATCCACTATCCTTTGTGAAACAGACTGATAAGTCCAAAATGCTTGTATGAAATCTGCAACTCAGTATGAAAACCCAGCCCAAACATTTTGCGGTGTTCAAAAATACTACCAAAATATGTATTTGAGGTTTTAGGTAAACCAGTGGGGGTCCGCTCATGTGATCTCCCCTGTGTCAGCCAGCAGGTTGGAAACACTTAAAAAATCATGCGCGTTCCCGACCCACAAGTAAAGCGCGTCTCTGCGGGTAGGGCAACCCTTTGCAATTAATTGGCTGCCCTACCTGCAAACAGTAGGTCGCAAAAGTATGAACCTAGCCTAAGTAGTGGATGTGTATGAATTGTTTTTAGAGAGTAAAGATGTTTAGTGTGCAGCCAAAGTAAAATGCAGAAACATCAGCACAAGGGACATAACTTTTGGTCAGTAAGATACAGTGGCGGCCTCTCTTACTGCTTCGTCCATCTGCTGTGCATGGACTTCACGGTGGCCGAGAAGGAGAGGAAGCCACGACCGTGGATGGGGTAAGTGCGCCCCCCCCCCCACCACCACCAAAAAAATGGAGCACCAGCTGTCACTGGTAGGATGTGTCCCTCGTGCTGATTCCTCTTCTGCTAGTTGAAATCCTCCTCCATCCATAACTCCCATTTCCGCTGCATCTTCCAGTGCAGTGGGGGTTAATACAGCTAAGGGGTTGACATAGGCTCTCCCATAGAGTGCCCGACATTACCCGCCCTTTTGGCCCAGCTCCTTTATTCATAAATGCTGTACTACAGCTTCTGTAAATGAAGCACAATCTAGAAATGGCGGAGCTGGGCAGAAAGGGCAGGTTACTATGTGCTTGATGAGTGCCTGTGACAGCCCCTTAGTTGAATAAACCCTTTTCTGCACCTAAAGATTGTGGCAGCAGGGATTAAGCTAAAAGAAGAGGCACCAGCACAAGGGACACATCCTACTGACTAAGTTATATCCCTTGTATGGATTTTTCATTATTTTATTTTGGCTGCACTTAGGCTTTAAAGAGAAGTATGTTTTTTTGGGGGATTCATACTTGCCATGTGGATGCAGCATCAGACCAGATGGCTTGGTTTTCACAGATCCCCGAGAGAAGAGCTGCTGACTGTCAGTCAGCATCTCTCCTCTCTCATCCTCCACACTCACTAGAGCGCTGAGCTGTGGAGGGACAGGGAACGGGCGTCTCAGCATCTCAGTGGCTCGCTGAGACTGCCATCAGTCAAGGCAGCTGGCGGATCCAGACTTGGGAAGTCGGGATGACGCACTGCCTCGACTGATGGGAGTGACGTCAGCGGAGAGCGGACTTCAGACCGCTCTCTGCTGAAAACGGGTCACAGGAGTGCAAAACGAATTGCACTCCTGTGACCCAGAGGAGAAGCCCAGCCTGAAAAGCTCCTTTAACGTTATGAATTTGATTTTAGGAGGGTTGAAAGAGGTTCAGGGCTGTCGTCCTGATCTTGGTTTCCCTTCTTAGTGATTCTGGCCTGGTACAAGTATGCTAGACATAAGTAAATATTTCCATTTTTTTAAAAATAAATTCTTTATTTTTGGCAACAATATGAAAAGTTTACGCATAAGATGAATCTGTCAACAGTGGAGGTGCATAGAAAGAAAAAAAAACATATTTCCATTTTTTTATAATTTTTTTTATGTATATTGTATTTTTAGCTTTTATATAGAACAGTCATAGTATGCCGTACTTGCAGTGTAGACAGAATCATCTACATCAGTCCCTGCCCCCATAGGAGCTTTCAGTCAAATTCCCCTCTACATTTAGACATCAGGGCCAGTTTTAGAGGAAGCCAGTCAACTGCTGACTAGTTTTCGTATTTCACTGTATTTACTAGAAATATCGTGCCTGAAACCTGCACTCAAAAATAGAATAAATACATACATTTTGGTTTTGTATTGATCAAGCAGACATTCTCTGATGTCTCTTTTTTAGAGTGCATTTGAAAACAACGTGTCCCTTTTTTCCCTGACCTAACCTAACCCACCTCCCCCACCACAGTTGCATACTTACCTGGATCTAATGGCTGTGGCCTCTGGTGTTTGTTTACATCCAGAGCCACAAGTTTTCACTGTCCTGGCTACCCCGGCACATTACAGCCCCATAGATTTCTATAGGGCTCTAGGAAGAAGCCAGAGAAAAAGGGAGACCATCCCATCCCAATGCTATAGGGCTATAATGTGAGACAGTAGGGGAAAAAAAGGGTATTCTACTTGGTCAATAGAAAGAGGGGAAAATGGTTGGTAGGGAAAGGGGGGAGTAGGGGGTGAATTCTGCCTGTGGCACAGCCTAGGAAGGGCTGGTAGCATTACAAAATGTACGTCGAGGCGCATCACTTCCAGGTCTGAGCTTCCGGTTTGTCTCTCAGTGGCAGTGGAACGCACGTTGATCTCACAGCGCAAGCTGAGTGGTGTGCGTTTTTTTTAAATAAAGCAGTATTATGCTATTGGTTCTCCTCTTGTCTTTTATCCCCCATGGGCAACCGTGTTAGAGAGGAAAGTATAGTCCAGAAGTTCCTTGATTCATTCCCAGTCTACTTGCTCCTGAATTCCAATCTATCGATCCCAGACCTTCTTTTTAATTAAAGAGGTCATGGAAATCTGGTGAGCAGGTTTTTCATTTGAGCACGTTGGGTGTGATTTGGATTTCCTATCAAGTGATGAAGGACTTTCTGTAGAATTTTGATTTGATTCAACAAGTTTTTCACTGAAGATACTGTATATGGACTTTCATTAGACACTTTGTATTTATTTTCATTTTCAATATTTGATATTCCACTTTATTCCATGATATATGGTCTGAAACTCTTTTGCCAGCACGTTTATTATAGTGTCACTTATTTAGCGCCCCCTATTAACACTTTCACTAGGAAGGGTAATGTCAAGCACGTACGATCAAGGTTAGCAGCAAAATAGTGGACTATTCCTTGGGGTCCTGATTTGTTCAAACTTGTGATCCAAATTCTTAAAGGATTGTAGCCATCTTTTAATTGATTAGGAACCAGTTCATTTTTCCTTTGACTCGTATGATCGTAGGAATGGAAGACCACCATGTTTTGGCAAGGCCTTGTTTCACCGTGAACAGAAAATTCAGCCAGATAGAACTGAGTATTAGTACAAATACTTCAGATTTTACAGTGGAACTTCACTCTGGAATTAAGTTGTAGGTCCATGCCTCTCTTGCAACAAGAACAGCCATTTTTAATCTTTTTTTTTTTGCGGGGACTCAGTTTTTTTTTTCCCTGGCAGCTTCACCCCGCATTGCCAGTCTCTCCTAGGCAATAGTGACATGTTCTGTTTTTGCAACCCCCTGGATGTCCCCATCACTGGAGGCTGTGAGAGCCTATTCGCCAGTGTTGCCAACCGTCAGTAATTTTACTGGCAGCCAGTAAAAAACAGGCATTTTTCTTCTGCCAGTAAATGCCAGTAAAAAGAAAAGTTTGCCAGTAAAAAATATGGCTGTGACACTAGGCCCGGAGCCAGCCGAGACCATATAAGTGCCTGCTACAGTGTGTTTGGGCGGCTCTGGTGGAGGCGTTGCCTGAGCATGTCCTGTGATGTCATGGTGCAAGGGAGCCAAGCAGAGCGACCAGAGCCTTGTGTGGGGGTCTGCGGGATGGGAGCAAGGCAGGCCAGGAGCGGGACCATCAGTGCTGTTTGGACTGGAGAGACCACCTGGCTTGGAGAGAGACTGTCACTGTGACTCTGGAGGGGACGCGTTGTGTCGGTAATCTGTACTGCTGCACACTGCTGTCAGTATCACCGTGAGAGTCAATTTCATGTGTGTGCCGCCCATTAAAATTTAAAGAGTCCTGTCCCTGAGCTACTTACTTACTATATCGAAAATAAAATAAGAAATGTATTGTTTGCCTTATCTAACTTAAATCACATTGCTAATTACATATTGTACTTGTTTGTAGCCTAAATAGTGGAATTTGTACTTAAAACTGTAACTTTGTATTTTTTGGAAATGCCAGTAAAAACGTGGCTGTGCCAGTAAATTTTGGGTGTCGTGTCAGTAAATTTCAATCTGTTAGGTTGGCAACACTGCTATTCGCAGAGCGGCTAGCGGGTAGAGCTGCACCATGTCGTTAGTGCTGAGCTACCTGAGCTGAGGCAGCCGGTTGATGAGCACCAAGATGGCAGGGCAGGAAACAGGCTGTCACAACTAAGATTGCTGCAGGACAGTGCTGGATCCAATGGGCAGATGAATTTGTGTATAGAAGGGAACCCAGCATAACAGGTAAAGGGGGATGGTGGCGGGGAGAAAGGCAGAGTAAGTCTCTCCTTAAATTGAGCAAGGCTTCTTTTGGGTATTTTGTAAAACCCTTACCCGGTAGTGACTATGGTTAGGAGTAAACATTAGTCCATTACAGTGTGATTTGGGGGCATGCCCACTAAATATGGATATGTGTGCCTAGAGCTTTTCAGCCTCAAAAACATAGGCTGGAAGCACTTGGTGTGAACTTTGCAAATCAATTTGGGACCTTGTACGCAATGCATAAGTAAGTTATAGCTGGATTCTATGGTGGAGGGATTGATAGAACAGTGGGCTGTAGTTTGCCAGATTTGCTTACAGACTGCCTGGTCCAGACCACCCCAACTTTCCTCTCCTAGTGTTCCGAATACAGAAGAAGATTTGGAGCCTGTCCTTCCTTGAGTAAATTGTATATTGTGAAGATAATACCTCTAGCTGTGGGGTCAATTTGACTTACTGTATGTTCAAATGTGATACTAGTTTGGAGGAAGGAGATGTTTCTAATATTGCAGGAAGTGACATTTTTGATCTGTAGGTTTCCTCTGAGAGGGCTTTACGCGTGTGCTGGAGGGAAGTAAAGTTTTTGACTTCTGAGAGAGTTATCAGATTATATATATGATAGGAGTATGATAGTGGTGAGATGATCATAAGGGCGCAATAATTTGCCTGAGAATTTCATATTGTCCCATGGTGCCATTCAAAATGAATGGCACTGTAGTGCATGGCACAAATTATAGCTCATTGCGATATTGTATAAGTATGAATGGGCCCTAAATCTTTTTTCCAAATGCATTACAACACACATATGGTTCCCATCTGTGCATTGTGATTAGATGACATGTTGCATTGAAGTGCCAATCAAACAGAATGACACTGCAATACAGAGCTTGTTTCTGTGCTGTGCATTGTAGTAGAGTATGTTACTACAACCCATAGATGTGAAGCAAGCCTTAAACTATTCTCTCTATTAGGATATATTAAGACTAGAGTATTTGACTAACATTGATGTAAATAAACATCAGAGGCTGCAGCTGTCAGACTGAGGTAAGTATACATCTGTGTTTTAATATGCTCTATAATTTATTTCGAATAAATTCTGTTGTTTTCTAGATAGATGTTTAACAAGTGGGGTTGATATACTGAAGGCAAATAGACCATTTATTTTACAAGGGAATTCTCCCCAGAGCTTATTGAATGAGGTGACGTTCTGCTGACTTCCATCATCCAGTCATCTGCAAGCAAAAATGCTGTTTTATTAGTGTCCTTGCACTTGATTAGGGATTCTTGGAAAAGTGAAATTTCACATTTTCAAAGCTCTGAGACAAATTCTCCTGCAAAGTGCAACTTCCCTTGGAAACTGAACATCCTATTTACCTTTAGTGCTGGTTCACACTTGTGTGACTTCTTATGCTACTTGAGTCACATGACTAGGGGAAAAAACATTCCCTAGGATTCACTGGAGCAGGCAGATTTTGCGAAAGTGTCTCTCATGCATTCTAAAAGTGATAAAGAATGCGCCAAATTAATGTACCTGTGTCTAGAACTTGTGCTTGAATTTGGCTGATGATGTGCCATTTTTAAAATGCATGTGAGACACTTTTGCAAGGTTTGTCTAAGACAATTTTTCTCTCTGTACTCCAAAAGGTAGTTGGTCTTAAAGTGGTAGTAAAGCCCTCTTTGTTATTTGTATTATAGGCTTACCTGTAGGTAAAATTAATATCTCCTAAATGTGCACTGTTTAGGAGATATTCACCCTGCATGCAGCCACTGACGTCACCGGCGCACGGTATGCCGGACCATCAGAGCCTCTTGCCGAAACCGAGGCTCCCTCGCGCATGTGCAGAAGTGACATCATCACAGCTTCGGCCACTCGCAGCACCGGAGCCCGCAAACCTGGAAGAGAGGCCAGGGGAAGATGCCACCGCATCTTCCCCTGTGACCCGCCACCGCTGGATGGGCTTCATTCCAAAGTATTTCATAATGTGCTAATATGCGATGCCATTGTCTTACAGGTTTTTTTATTCAGCGGTTTACAACCGCTTTAATTGGCTCCACTTTTACATTCAGTGCAATTGATGCATCACAATGTAAAAGTGGCGCATTTTATAACTATTTGAATTTGGTGCACATGTTGCTGTCACAACCAAAAGTGTTGCAGATGCTTAATGAATTTGATACAATACATTAGCAAGAGGGATTAACCTCCCTGCGGTATGATTATATCTGATTTTTGAATCTCAAAGCGGTACATTGTTTTGCATGGAAATTTGGCGCTTTATATTGTAGGCCTGTAATTCTTAGGAATAACTCACTTACATCTGTCCAAACAAGAGTCTAGTAGACATCCTGGGTATGATAAAGTTTAAAACACTAAATCATAAATTATAATATAATAAATAACTATAAATATTTATAACTAATAATTATATAAAAATAATACATTTTATTCAATAATTTAATCAAATCAAAAACACTGACATTTGTCCAAACAAGGGTACAATATTACCAGTCACTGTAATACTAGACACTGCATATTGGTTTAGTAAACATCCCGGGTATGAAAAATTTTGAAACATTGGACTGCGCAGTCCGATGTCACAATCAGGACAGTGGAACCTGGTTTCCTTTCGGATTTTCTTTCCACTGTCATCTCGCTTCGAGCAACAAACCAAGCACATCCTTGTAGGTGCTGACTTTTTCTCAGTTGGTGGGATGTAGTCCATGAAGTGAGGACCAGTCAGGTGTTCTACGTTGACAACGCCAACAGCACGACGTCCAGCTCTATTCACAGCCATTGATGGTGTTTGGTGGTTCATAAAGATCCATTCAGTAATTTTCCAAATTAAGTCAGAATGAATCACAGGCTTGTCGCTCTTTTTTTAGCAGAATGAAGGCATTCCACAAGCAAGAAAATGCCTGAAGATCTTCTTGTAGTACTTCTTTGCAGTTTCCTCATTGCTGGGTAGAATGTCATTGCTTGGTCAGCTCTGTCAACACGTCCCATGGTGTTATTGTAGTCTATCACTACTTGTGGCTTCATAATTTCTATCCCACCTTTCGTGCATACTATAACAGTGGAGGTATTACGAACTGTACTCATTAAGGACACATCTTTCTTGTCACGCCATCGCAGTGCCATCATTTTGCCTTTCTGCCAGGCAACCATTTCTCCAGTCTTCAGCTACTTATTGCCAAACATTGGTGGCATGTCGTGCGGGTTAGCCCTAACGTGCGGGTTAGCCCTAACGATTACATAGGCATCTGCTTTGTTCTGCAGAAGAAACTCATAAAGTTCAGGAGATGTGTAAAAGTCATTGGTTGTTACACAATAGCCCTGATTTAGCAATGGCTCAATCAGTGAAAGTACAGAAAGTTAACACCAGAAAAGTGGCACAGCAGCATTAGTGAATTCCTTCCCACCAGTAGTGGCCGGTCCACAAGGGGTGCTGGCTCCCCAGCCCGCACCATCTCTGTGGCCGTGCACTGTGCGGGGCGCCCGACCAACATCTCTGGTTTCATCACCCCCTCACAAGCACCACAGCCTGAGGCCCCAATTGGCCAGTTTTATGTTGTCCTCAGGGCGCAGAGCACTGCGCCCAAGCCCTCCCACCCTGTGATACCAGTGATTCGGAATTGGCTTTCCGGCTTACTGCCCAGGAGGCTGAAGACCATATAATCGCAGAAGCTGCGGCACCGAGCACCAGGGGAGCCGTGACTGCTGGAGGACTCTGCCCGTAGGGTGAGTGCGGAGTCCAGGTAATTTGGTTCTAGCCCAGCCTGCTGCCTGCTGATACTCTCCATCGATGGAGCGATTTGTGGTCAGAAACAGGACCTGCTCCCACTCTCTCCCCCCGCTGGCTGCAGAACTATGTAACAGCCAACACAAAATCCAAGATGGCTGCCACAAGAGACACGGACACAGGTACCGCAGGTGACAGGTAACGCTCTCCCTCTTCTGCTTCTTCCACGCCCCCACAAAATCCTCCAGCACCAGCCGCCACTGAAAGATACCTATTCTCATCATTTCCACTCAGCAAGGTGTGACTTTCAACAAGGTTTCTATGCTACTTTGGTGCAATATACAGTATGATTTAGCCCCAATAGTATATCCAGAGTGGCAGCAAAGTCACACTACTAATTGTACTAAAAATCGAGTCAATATCGTATTGCAGCAATGTGAACCTAACAGTAAATTAACACCTGTCTGTCAAAAGTGTCCTAAATAAAAACCCATGTAAGACATAGCTACCAATCAGTCTTTATTTGTTACTTTTGTATCATGAAATTAAGAATATGGAGACACAGACAGTTGTATTTTTTGACACAAGGCCACATCTGTGTCATTTGTTCCAAGAGTCACGAAATTCTGTGTAACTGGCCCAGTATTACCAGCTTTATGTGTATCCAAAGAGTTACACCTCGGATATATGTTTGCAGACGGCTTCTTGTTTGCATTCCGGCTATGTGCTCAGACGCCAACACACACCTCGGCAGAAACACCAAACTAAAATAAAACATAGCTTCTATATAGAACAATGAATTCCACAGGCAAGAGGGGCACACATGTACCGAAGGTCTTTAAAGGTGTTATAACAAACTGTTTTCAGTGTATGTGTGTGTGTGTGTTTGTTTATAGGGGAAGCGGGTGATGTAACCATACTGTAAATGATGGGAATATAGAGCTAAAGGCCTCCCTGCTCACGCCGTCCATGATGGCTTCTAAGCTGTTTCCCAATGTTTCATGCATCAATATCAAATAGATAAGATTGTTGTAATAACCAGATGTAGTTACAATCACAGCTGTGAAGTATATCATGGAAAACTTTCAGGATTACTCATATGGCAAATTACACTGCCGTTTCCCAAATTTGGGTGATATCACTGAGCACTGTTTACAGCACAATATGACATCACTGGTTTATAAAATCTATAGTTTAATGACGATGTCATATTTGGGGGGGAAAAAAATGTCTATTCAGAATTTAGGATGGCGTTAAGGATTAGGTGTGAGTTGTTCCACATCACTTGTTTTGGAACTGATAAATGTCAGGGGAGGTAAAACATGAGAGTATCATCACTTCAATATAAAACTGAAACGTGATATCGCAAATATGACCTACCCAACCATCCCTGAAACTTCTAATATTTGTGAGATATCCTCAGCAGTTCATATGTATTATAACTGTATACACCGATCAGCCATAACATTATGACCACTGACAGATAAAGGGGAATATCTCGTTACAATGGCATCTGAAAATAGGTGGGATATATTAGGCAGCAAGTGAACATGTTGTCCATGAAGTGGATGTGGGGAAAGTAGAAAACAAAATGGGCATCGAAGTTTGTCGTGTATGGGGCTGTGAAGCCCATGGTGACCCATGTCCACAGCCAAAAGCTTCTACAATGATCACATGAACATTAGAACTGGACTATGGAGCAATGGAAGAAGGTGGCCTGGTCTGATAAATCATGTTTTCTTTTACACCATGTGGATGGCCGGGTGCGTGTGCGTCACTTGCCTGGGGAAGAGACGGCACCAGAATGCGGTATAAGAAGGCATGCTGACAGAGGCAGTGTGATGCTTTGTGTGTGTGAGTGAAAAAGTATTTGCCCCCTTCCTGATTTTTTTATTTTTTTGCATATTTGTCACACTTAAATGACTCAGATCATCAAACTAATTTTATTATTACACAAAGATAACCCGAGTAAATACAAAATGCAGTTTTCAAATGATGGTTTAATTTATTAAGGCAAAAAAGCTGTCCAAACCTTCCTGGCTTTATGTGAAAAAGTAATTGCCCCCTAAACCTAATAGCTGGTTGTGCCACCCTTGGCGACAACAACTGCAATCAAGCGTTTGCGATAACTGGCAATGAGTCTTTCACATTGCTGTGGAGCAATTTTGGCCCACTCTTCTTTGCAGAATTGTTTTAATTCAGCCACATTGGAGGGTTTTCCAGCATGATCGGCCTGTGCAAGGTCATGATACAGCATTTCAATTGGATTTAAGTCTGGGCTTTAACTAGGTCACTCCAAACCCTAAATTTTGCTTTGTTTAAACCATTTGGCGGTGCATTTGCTGTTGTGTTTCGGATTATTGTCCTGCTACATAACCCAAGTGCTTGAGGTCACAAATTGATGGCCGGACATTCTCCTTTAGGATTTTCTGGTAGAGCTCAGAATTCATGGTTCCATCAGTTATGGTAAGTTGTCCAGGTCCTAAAGCTGCAAATCAGCCCCAGACCATCACGCTACCACCAACCATGTCTGACTGTTGGTATGATGTTCTTGTTATGAAATGCTCTATTAGTTTTATGCCAGATGTGATGGGACTCACACCTTTCAAAAAGTAAAATTTTTGTCTCATCAGTCCACAGAATATTTGCCTAAAAGTCTTGGGGATAATGAAGATGTTCTTTGGTAAATGTGAGATGAGCCTTTGTGTTCTTTTTGGTGAGCAGTGGCTTTGGCCTTGGAACTTTCCCATGGATGCTATTTTTGCCCAGTCTCTTTCATATTGATGAATCATGAACACTGATCTTACCGGATGTCGTCATGCTCTTGTAATTCACCACTGTTCCAAGTTATCTCCATTTGTAGATAATGGCTCTCCCTGTGGTTTACTTGAGTTCCAAAGCCTTAGAAATGGCTTTGAAACCCTCCCTAGACCGATACATGTACATTTCTTTGCTTCTAATCTGTTCTTGAATTTTTTTAGGTTGTGGCATGATGTGTGTTTTTTTGTGATCTGTTAGCGTGCTTCACTTTGTCAGACAGCTTCTATTTATGTGATTTCTTGATTCAACAGGTCTGGCAGTAATCAGGCCTGGGTGTGGCAAGTGAAATTTAACTCAGCTTTCCATCAATAACCACAGTTCATTCATTCATGATTCAGCATTGGAGGGGGCAATTACCTTTTCACATAGAAGAAATAATTTAAAAACTGCATCTTGGGTTTATTCAGGTTACCTTTGTGTAATATAATTATTTTTTTTGATGATCTGAATCATTTACGTGTGAAAATATGAAATAAGCAAAAAAATTAAAAATCAGGAAGGGGGGGGGGGGGCAAAAACCTTTTCATGCAACTGTATGTATATATGTATGTTAAAGCCCAGGGAACTTCTGTCCATTTTTTTATTGCTTTGTTTTGCTCTCCGGTGACTGGACAGATTTCATCTCACTTCCTGTCTTTGTGGCAGTCTGTATGTAACATCAGAGAAAGAAAGCAGTTGTCATTGAGACAGAAAGACAAAGATAGTAATAATAACCTGGCAAAGTTTTTTTTCTTATCCTTCTTGGTTTTATTGAAAAATAATTTTTTTTTCCTGACAGACTCCATGGCAGCCTACGTGTGGGTTAACCCCGCCTCCTCTCCAATGCTATAGGACCCCATTCAAATAAAAGAGAGCTCACCGCTAGGTACTGTGTTCCTTTTTTGTCCTCCTCCATGGACCTACATCACGTTTGTTCCTGTTGGCGTCCGGTCGGGAAAATTAGGATCGAGAATTCCATTCATGAGGTGCGGCCAGGAGCCCAGCTACGAGCAGGCAAATAGTTTGGCATTTGCACTGGATACCCCAGTAGTGGGGGAAAGATGGTCTCGTATCCCGGCAGGTGGACGCTTCAATGGCTGGCAAGGTCTGCTACTTTTCATGTACCTTTTCTCCATGGCAGTTGTCTTTATGTGTCTTTTGTCCGGTGTTTCCCCTGGTCATCCCCGTCTCCCCGGTGCTCCCGGTATTGTCGGGTACGCTCCGGTACCTCTGTTTCCCCTCATGGCGCCTGGAACGCTCTGCGTTCCAGGCCGCCGCGGTGCTTCCGGGTCGCGGCCGTTGCCGGCGTTCTGCGCATGCGCGGGGCCTCCGTGAAAGCGAGGCTTGGTTCGCGCGTGCGCGGAGGGTCAGATGGTCCGGCGGCCGCGCAGGCGCCGTTTGGCTGTCCCCCACGGCGCAGGCGCACAGTGGGGGGGCGGTGACGTCACGAAGGCGGGGGATTCGAAGGCTGCCATCTCCTCTCTGTATTGGAATTCCTGCAGACAGTGAATGGCAGCCTTCCCCCGCCTGGTCTGCTGTTTTCGTTTTGGGATCTCCCCTTAAAGGGGAAAGTTGTAAAAATAAATTAAATAAAAATAAATAAAAATAATAAAAAATAAATAAATAAATAAGAATATGTATCTATGGTAATTATTATAAAAATATATAAAAAAAAAAAAAGGAGAGAATTTTTCTTTTGGGAGAAGAGAAATGTATTATAAAATATTGCATTTCTTCTTTTCATACATATATGGAAGTTCCATGCTGCACTCCTACGGGATATTAGCAATATTTATACCTCAAAATGTGTGTGTGTGTGTGTGTATATATATCTGTATATATATAGATATATATAATAATTTTGCAAACTTTTTGGGTCCGCGTATGTGTCTTTTCTGAGTGCAGACCATCCGTGTTCACGTTGACGTTGTGTCCAGAGGTTATGGACAGGTCACTGCTTTCATACGGCCAGCCCTCACGCACAGGGTATGTGCAGGTGAGGGGAGGGGTCGAGGTTTGCAGTCTCAGCAGTTGAGATTGCGTTTCATGTTACACCCCCCCCCCCCATCTTTTTCAGCCCTTCCAGGTCGGACCCACAAAGTCGTGGTCCAGGTTGACAGGGACCTTGCCAGGCCACAACATTTACAAGGGGAGAGGTTGCCATCCCTCCTCCGACTAGAGGAGACGTTGCCATTCCTCCTCCGACTAGAGGAGACGTTACCATTCCTCCTCCGACTAGAGGAGACGTTGCCATTCCTCCTCCGACTAGAGGAGACGTTGCCATTCCTCCTCCGACTAGAGGAGACGTTGCCATTCCTCCTCCGACTAGAGGAGACGTTGCCATTCCTCCTCCGACTAGAGGAGACGTTGCCATTCCTCCTCCGACTAGAGGAGATGTTACCATTCCTCCTCCGACTAGAGGAGACGTTGCCATTCCTCCTCCGACTAGAGGAGACGTTGCCATTCCTCCTCCGACTAGAGGAGACGTTGCCATTCCTCCTCCGACTAGAGGAGACGTTGCCATTCCTCCTCCGACTAGAGGAGACGTTGCCATTCCTCCTCCGACTAGAGGAGACGTTGCCATTCCTCCTCCGACTAGAGGAGACGTTGCCATTCCTCCTCCGACTAGAGGAGATGTTGCCATTCCTCCTCCTCCGACTAGAGGAGACGTTGCCATTCCTCCTCCGACTAGAGGAGACGTTGCCATTCCTCCTCCGACTAGAGGAGACGTTGCCATTCCTCCTCCGACTAGAGGAGACGTTGCCATTCCTCCTCCGACTAGAGGAGAAGTTGCCATTCCTCCTCCGACTAGAGGAGACGTTGCCATTCCTCCTCCGACTAGAGGAGACGTTGCCATTCCTCCTCCGACTAGAGGAGACGTTGCCATTCCTCCTCCGACTAGAGGAGACGTTGCCATTCCTCCTCCGACTAGAGGAGACGTTGCCATTCCTCCTCCGACTAGAGGAGACGTTGCCATTCCTCCTCCGACTAGAGGGGACGTTGCCATTCCTCCTCCGACTAGAGGAGACGTTGCCATTCCTCCTCCGACTAGAGGAGACGTTGCCATTCCTCCTCCGACTAGAGGAGACGTTGCCATTCCTCCTCCGACTAGAGGAGACGTTGCCATTCCTCCTCCGACTAGAGGAGACGTTGCCATTCCTCCTGCGGATAGAGGAGACGTGGCCATTCCTCCTGCGGATAGAGGAGACGTTGCCATTCCTCCTTCGGATAGAGGAGATGTTGCCATTCCTCCTTTGTATAGAGGAGACGTTGCCATTTCTCCTCTAAATCATTGCACCTGCTGCCATGACAGCCGCTTGAATCGCAGAGCCTGCCGAAGATGAGGGACATGAGCCCAGGAGGGCAAGTCCATATATGATCTGTGTTACGCCCAGGCGATTGGGGTTAAAATTAGGAGACGAATAATATGAATGTGGAGTATATACCACACATGGAGCCTGTTTTTATATCTTCCCGGCTGATGTGGCCCGAAGGATTCAGGCTCTTCCCAGCCCTACGCTGTTTCTCTGGATTCTTCGGTCAACAAGTTGGAAGTTTAAAAATATGTCAAAGGCCTGTGTCGTTCTCTGGTTCCTCCACGAGTCAAAGCAGTTGTGGAAGCCCTTATCTGGGTAGACCATTCCACTCCCCGGATAAGCAAAGTAGTTCTTTAGGCGTCCGGGAAAAAGAAATCTCTCTGTCTCTCTTTTTTGCCCATTACGGTTTGGATTAATGACGAGTGGAGCAAGATGGACAAGAAAACTTCTATGTCAAGCAAATACCTCTAGACTATATCCTTTCAAGGCAGGAAAGGCGAAGTGTCTGGGAAACTTTACCCTTATGGATGCGATTATGCTTTCTTTAGAAGATGCAGTGTCCTGGACGGGCATGTGAGAAAATGTTTCAAGACTTCAGGATAAGCGCATGGCTCTGCCGATATGGCTTGTAAACCTGCACTCGCTCTAGCAGCTATGTCTAGAGATATGGAAACCCGAACAGAGTACAGAGTCTCGTACTCAGAGGAGTTCTCCAGAAATTCAGCAGTGAAGGAGCTGGTGTCAATCTGTTCCTCCGGTTGGCTTGGTGGTCTTCGGTCACGGTTTAACGGGCCTTATAGTTACGCCGTCCCCAGGACGATAAATTCTAGGGGGTATATTTCCCCTCTTCTTGGCGCAATAAGAGAACAGTTTATAAAGTACATTCAGGCGATTTCGCTATTCTCAATCGACTTAAAGATGCTTACCTCCATGTTCAGGTAGCAAAGGAGTTTCTCAAATACCTCCGGTTCCATCTGAGTTCTTTGTAAAGATTCTTCTGGCCATAATGGCCCTCATCGGAACGAGAAGACTATGTCGCTATCGCTGTTCCAACGACCTTCTGTTGCTGTCTTAGGACAGAGTTCAGCTGCTAGTTCGCATGGAATAGTTTTCTCCATCGTGACTAACTTTGGGTGGCCCTTTGAAAAGAAAAAAAAAAACACCCAGAACCAGTCCTGCTGATATTCTTCTGGGCCCAGTTCGTTGTAGTGGAAAGCACCATCTCTCTTCCAGTGGGGAAGATTA
This sequence comes from Lithobates sylvaticus, assembly GCA_028564925.1. Taxonomy (NCBI): domain Eukaryota; kingdom Metazoa; phylum Chordata; class Amphibia; order Anura; family Ranidae; genus Lithobates; species Lithobates sylvaticus. Next base: position 482,439,760 of record CM053029.1, on the reverse strand, counting down.
CAGTCAAGCAGTCCCTGCAGAAGTTTTACTCTGTCTTGTTAGGTTTATGCAAGTAACGGATATCAAGGGGCATTAGTCAACCTGTTCACATGTCATCAACAATGAGGAGCAGCCGCTTCTGGCGACTGCAGCACAGAACTGGCTCAGATTGCCACTCCCTGGTCCCATGTCATGAGTTAAGGTCATGACCTATGCCAAGCAGTACCGGTGGGGGAGTCTGCTGCACATCGGACCTTGTTCAAGGATACGAGTCTTCCCAGCCTGAGCTAGTACGTCTTGGAACTTCCGGCAGCCTGGTGTGCTTTCAGTCATTCTCCTATCTGTGGAAGGAAGAGTCGGCTTTATCAGGTGTTCATCGCTGTGTTATCCATTCTCATGTGAAGAATCATAGAGGTTCTCGAAGCACCACATTATTCCGGAGGGTCAAACCCATCATGTCCGGGGTCCAGGCAATGTTTCATTTGCATACTTCCTCAGAGTCCAGAACATCCGAGTGGATTTCCCGTCACGCATTTGGTTAAGTCACTAACGAGTGGTCTCTTCGTGTGCAATCATTTCAAGTAGATTATGTCTCTGGGAGTCAATCCTGGGGTAGATATATTCTCTTCCCAGGTAACTTTAAGCTGGTGAGGTATTACAGCAGTCTGGCATCCTTGTCCATCTCAGGTGTACTTCAAGGGTGATCTCCACTTTCATGAGTTGTATGAAGACGAGTATGAATTAGGTCGATAGAAGATGGGCCAAGTCTGTTGTGTTCTCTTATTCTTCAGGTGGAAGATCCAAAGGTTCGGATTTATTTATTCAGACCTAGATTTATCTCTATCCATCAAGAATCCAACTCTCAGCCTTATCGGCCTTCTTCAGAGCTCAGTGGGTTGTTCACCTTTTTAGTCTGGTGGTGGTTCTATAATGTGTTAAAACTCAGCCCTCAAAGAAGACCAAGATTCCCCATTTGGGTTCTTTCCCTTGTCCTCAACTCACTGTCTGGGTTCAGTAATACGGGTCCTCCACGCTTGCTATCTCGAGACCTTTTCAATTAAAATCACTTTCTTTGTAGCCATTACCCTCGCCAGGAGAGTCTTGGAAGTTGTGTCCCTAAGTTATGAGGGTCCTCTTCTGTCCTTCTTCCCAGTCCAGGTGGTCCTTGTTCATATGTTCGGCTCAATTCCAGAAATTACCTTGAGTTCTATAAGAGCCGGGGGATTCTCCTAGTTACATTTAGGTCCAAAAGTCCACTAAAAGTTAATCCTCTGGATATAGGCGGAATTCGGAAGGTATAACTGTGAGCGATTTCCAGCTTCGACTAGAATAACATCTAGTTCATCCTTCAGCCTTTTTATAAATAGGGGCCTGGTCCTTCCGGAAGAAGTATGGCACGTTCTGCCAGGGATATAGCGGCTTCATGGGCAGCAGCCCAGCACGTGGCTCCAGATGTGATCTACAAAGCGGCCTCATGGGCCTCTATCAAAACGTTATCTTCATAATGCTGAGTCCGCTTCGCTATGTTCTTTGAAACTTCAGTAAAAAAGATCCTGTCGGTTGACGGGTCAAATTGGAATTTATTGCTGTTCAGCATACCCACCCGTGTGGATTGGCTAGTTATTTCCCACACGTAGGCTGCCATGGAGTCTGTCAGGAAAAAGGAAAATTTATTATCAAAAACTTACCGTAATTTTCCTTTCCTGATGGACTCCATGGCAGACGGAGTTCCCACCCATCAGTTATTGAGTAGGCTAGTTACGGAACACAGTACCTAGCGGTGAGCTCTCTTTTATTTGAATGGGGTCCTATAGCATTGGAGAGGAGGCGGGGTTAACCCACACGTAGGCTGCCATGGAGTCCATCAGGAAAGGAAAATTACGGTAAGTTTTTGATAATAAATTTTCCTTTTTACCCACTGCAGAGACTTCTACTGACTTCCTGTCAGGACAGGAAATGATGAGAAATGTCCCCAGCTGGGGCACTGTAAGAAAAACGTAACATAGATTCTATCCTTTACCTGTCCTCCCCAAAATGAAAAATATTTTTGGCTGGTATTGGAAGGTGTATTATTACTATATTATTATTATACAGTATATAGCACAAACAGTTTGCATTGCACTTTACAAAATAACAAATACAGTAAAGAGGATTAAAAGAGAAATATGGGGTGTATAAAAAATACAAACCTTAAACTCACCATCCCCCGCCGCTTCTGTATGAGAACTGAGAGATCAAACACCGCTGATCACTCAGTTCTCCCCTCCACTCTGAGCAGAGACCCATGACTCTTAGTCAATGCCTCTCTTCTCCGCCCCTCCAGCGCTCACTGGAGCACTGGGCTGGGGAGGGAGCAGCTGGCTCAGTTTACCGGTGGATCAACTGAGAGGCTTAGCCAGCTGCCAGTCCAGGCATCTTGGTGGATCATAACTGTAAAGCAGGGGTCTCAAACTGGTGGCCCTCCAGCTGTTGCGAAACTAAAAGTCCCATCATGCCTCTGCCTGTGGGAATCATGCTTGTAACAGTCAACCTTGCAATGCCTCATGGGACTTGTAGTTTTGCAACAGCTGGAGGGCCGCCAGTTTGAGACCCCTGCTGTAAAGGATCTTTACCCAGCTGAGTGACATCAGCCAACAGTGGGCTTTAGCCGCCTGTAGGCCCGAAAACGGTCACAGGGGTGCAGAACGAACTGCACTCCTTTAATCCATTGGAGAAGTAGGGCCAAAAAAGCTTTGGAACAAGTGCATCCGAGCTACTACCTACTGTGTAATGACTAGTGAGTCTCAAGAACACAGCACTCAGCCTGGGAAGTCTCTGCAAACCTCCATGTATAATCTGTGCAAAAAAGGAAGAAAGGCTGGTGCCATGGAAGTCAGTTAAAACATTGGAAGTCAAAAAAAAACAAAGCGTTTTGGCCACCAGGCCTTAATCATAGCTCAAAAAAGCATTGGCCCTGATATTCAATGGAAATATTAAAACACAGAGTTTCAAGTCACGCTACTGCATGGTTCTGTCTCTTGTATGTACATAGCACAAAAAATGGATAAAAATTGAAATCTCACCACATGTTTCAGATGTTGTTTTTCACTGGATAGAGACGTGTACTTTGTTAAGAGCTCACCATCTGTTCCAACTATATATATATATACAGTAAAGTATAGCATCTGTGGATCAATGTGGTCTTCCAGTTTCACAAACGACTAATATTTTTTCCTCTGTTAGGTTTACGGAATGCTCCGCGCTGCTGGGAGTCCATACAACCGCTCCTATGTGCTGTGTACATGCCAAAGTGTGAAGGGGGCAAAGTAGAACTTCCAAGTCAAAGTCTCTGTCAGGCTACGCGTGGGCCCTGCGCCATTGTAGAGCGTGAGAGGGGCTGGCCAGACTTTCTAAAGTGCACCACAGATCGATTCCCAGATGGCTGTCAGGTAAGTTACCAGTCATAATTACATTCGGAAATATCTTTCAAGATGTTGAGAAGAATCGCTTGTAAAATTGTATTCAATTTTTTTTAAGCCATTTACATTTTTAAAATATAATTTGTTTGTGGAGTGATTGTCAAAAATAGGATTTTTTGAGCTTGTCCCTGTAAAATATTTAGTCTGTTCAGATGCTCTTGTGGAGGAGAAAAAAGATGAAGGGGTTCTAAAATATAAGTGTGCCCTAAGACTCAAGACATGATGATCTTTGTTACCAGAATACAGGAGTGCTCCTTGCTATTAGTATATTTTTTTGCATAAGAGAACTCTGCTAAGAACTGGCTATTACAACACTTTTATTCCTCGTTTACATGGGTGGCTGAGGTGCTGAGCCACATGGATCGCCGAGCTGCAAGGTGGCAATGTTAGTACACATTGCCGTGGTTGAGGCATGGAATGGAGTGGTCAAAATGATACTTCACGTCCCACTTGGCAGGCAGGACCACCACTAAATGTGACCCATACATGTAATGTACAGGTAATACAGACAGTGAGAAGGCTACATATCATCTCTGAGTCGCCTGTCAAATGTATTTTAAAAGTGATCTATCACGAACCACCTTTCAGAGGGGAGGTAAACACAGCTAATTGAGCCCACAGAGCAACTGTTAAGCCTAGTAAACACAATGAGATTATCGGATGAATGATCGTCCATTTTATTTTGGATGCTAATTTCCTTATTGAAAACAAATAGTTTACTAAACCACAAATTCTCGTATGATAGAATAAAAATTCAGACGTGATGTAATGTGTTTTAGTGTATTCATATTGTATTTTCGAATGAAAACTGTATTGATTAAACGGAAATCGTACGAGAAAGATTTTCATGTTTGTCCCTTCGGAAAATTTTGGACAACAGCTGTGTACTAACGATCAGATTATCGTACGATCACTTGGAAAGCAGTATTTTTTTGTGTGATATTCTGACCGTGTATACGGGGCTTGTCTTGATAGCATGTCTGCACAAATTGTTTTGCGTTTCATTGTGGTAGTACTGTAATGTTTTAGAATGGAAATATGCTGGCTGAGCATTCATTGCTGTCTTATGCATTTTCTTTACTTTATGCATACAATAGGTGTGAACTCAACCTGAAACTCAGCCTCTGGACTTTTGGTTTTATAACACCTTTTTTGAGTCACTAACACTTTTAAGAATCTGATGAAAGATATGGACCCCCTCCCCATTAATATTCACATAAACACAACTTTGCATGCAATGAATATATGTACTTTATGATTTTTTATTTGATTGCCCCATTCACAAAGTTTGAATAAAGTAAACAATCTTAACAAAAAAACTCACTCCTTTTCATGCAAAAAGTAATGGCCACTCCTTACAATAATGAAATACAATCATTGTGCAAATTAAACAAAAATAATTTTAATTCTGATTAAATCGAATATACTACTACTAGAAAATAAGAATTAGCTCTTGCTATTATGGAGTGGCATAAGATGGCAGTTGTACAGAGATTGGATGCAGTCACTGTTTGACAGATTTCCAACCAGCTTCTTCAACGTTTTAATCAAAGTTTCTTAAGCTGCGTGATGCTGACCGGGCCAGCGGTAATCAAATAAAATGCAAGATGTGTATGGCTAGCATTAGATTTTTCATTATGTAGCAATATGACAGTCTCTAAAAATTAAACCAATCTGGAGAACAAATAAGAACACTGCAAATTTACAAAAAAAGTCATATGCTTCATTTAACTCTTTAGAATACAAGCTTTCAAGAAAATATACCTAATGGACTGCTCTGTAATAATGCCATACTTTTATCACCAGTAATGCCATCAGCCTCTGGTGGCTTCTTTTGGGCATCTGACTAGCTCATGATTTTTCTTGTAGCGTGGGAGCAGATGGTCCTGCCATAATGACTAATGGTTCTCTAATCATAGCAGAATAGGTTCCCAAAACCTTTAGTATGGTCAGCATAATGAACAGTAAATCTAAGACCCATCAAAATGCAGCAGGCACTACAAACCTTTGGTTTATTGGCATAATGAGCAGAGGTCCTGTAAAGACTAGCAAGGAATTGCTAACGAGTTCATGAAGTTTCTAAGATGTCCTTTCCTGCTTTTCCTATAAAAGCTTTTTGATTACAGAGCTCAGTAGCTCAGGCAAGTGAATGAATTAACCTTCTGCCTCTCTGTTCTCTCTGTCCTCTACTTAAGACCATAGGGGTTTTCTCAGGTAATGAATTGTTGTACTTTTTACAGAATGAGGTGCAAAACATCAAGTTTAACAGCTCTGGGCAATGTGAGGCTCCCTTGGTCCGCACAGATAATCCTAAGAGCTGGTACGAGGATGTGGAAGGCTGTGGCATTCAGTGTGAGAATCCGCTATTTACCAAGAAAGAGCACCGAGAAATGCACGTCTACATTGCCATATTCAGTTCAGTCACCATATTTTGTACATTTTTCACACTGGTAAGTTAGTCTACAGATATATTTAAAATTGAAAGAGTAAATCGGCTACTTTATGAATAAGTGGAGCTGTTTTCTACAGTTTGATTCATCTTTGCTTATTAAATGAACCGCGGTCATGTGAAGGATGTGCAGATCGACAAGCACTAGATTTGGTCTATGAATAGATGGGATCCATTGTCTATTACATTGTCCATTACACAAGTCAAATACCTGACTTGAAGTATTCTCCTTCCAAATTGTGTTTCTATGAACAGATTGTGCATTCAAACATCAGAACTTTCCTAATGTGCTCTAATGTTGCTTTGGACCATCTCAATCTTTTTACTCCAGAGGAACTCCTAAAAAATCAGTGCATTGGGGGTCAGAGAGGAAAATGCCCTTACATTGGTGATCACTGGGAAGAATGCAACCCTCACAATGGTAGATAGAGTGCCACCCTTACCGACAGCCAAATAGATCATTAGTGTTATGATGCTTGCTTTTATCAAGTAGTATTGGCTCTGGAACTCTGCAGTCCCCTGCAAATTGGTTGTCAACCAGCCACAATTCAAGGAACCCCTAGCAATCTCTGGAGGTACCCTAGGGTTCCACGGCATCCTGATTGAGAAAGTTGCCCTAGACAAACAATGTCTATTGCTGTGAGATGCTCACTTATTATATAAAATTACACAATATATATATATATATATATATATATATATATATATATATATATATATATATATATATATATATACTTGATGTACTGGTTAGTTTAGAGATCATTACTGACCATTGTTCCCCTGGTGTAGTACACACCTCCATTGCCAAATTGCATTAAACAGGAGATATCAGAAGTGGGGTTAGTGCAGTTTAGCTATGGGTAATGTATTCTGCACTTGCAGTTATAGTAATTAATTATCACTAAATTGACCAACGAGAAACATTCAGACCATCACATCAGGAAATATCTCCTGTCCTGATCCTCAGTCTGCAGGTGCCCTAGCTCCTATTGACCTGTTATGGTTACGATTCCTGTTTGTGACTATGTATTTCTCTCTTCCATTTTTTTTCCAGGCCACATTTCTCTCAGATTGGAAAAACTCTAACCGCTACCCTGCTGTGATTCTTTTTTATGTCAATGCCTGCTTTTTCATGGGAAGCATCGGGTGGCTTGCTCAGTTTATGGATGGTGCCCGCAACGAAATTGTTTGCCGGGGAGATGGTACCATGAGACTTGGAGAGCCCACGTAAGTCCAGTTAATTTTTAAAAATATTCTCCTTATCTGCTATAACAGCCCACTGACAGAATAGTGCTCGGCTATGCCAGAGGATCAGCTACAAACTACCATAGGTGTAAACAAGCTTTTATTACATCAAATTATTTGAATTGGATCTGGGGGCCTTGGCCTCAATCCAGAACTGTAGCACAGTGTGGACATAACAAAAATTCCATTATTGGATGGCCTTACATATTCCTGTATATTTTGAGTCCCATTCCAGTAAGTGCTACTGCTTGTGAATAGGGTAATTCAGACAAAATTAGAGTTACCATACATAGCCAAATGTTTACAAGCAGCTCTCTCGGTTCAAGTATCACTTGTAATGGTTGGGTAGGGTCAAAAGTCAAGGTCTTCCCTAGAGCAGTAATAGGCACAAAAATCTATTCATAAGCAGATACAAAATCATTCCCTTTTCTATTGAAGAAGCACTCATATCTGCCTGTTAGTTTCAAGCCTTAAGTGCAATGTAATAAAATACACATTATTAAAGCACCCAAGTTTTTTTTTTTTTTAAGTCCCCTTACCTGTAGAGGAAGCCAGTAAATACCTTTTCTGGTACCCATAAGGGTGAACTCCTCTCTGATCATTACAACTGGTTTTAAAACAAATTTCCAGGGTCTCTTTGAACATCATATGGGGCAGCACAGTGGCTAAGTAGTTAGTATTCCCGCTTAGCAGCACTAGGCATTTCAGTTTGCTTTCCAACCACGGGACTACCTGCCTGAAGTTTGCATGGTCTGTGTGGGTTTCCTCCCACATTCCAAAGACATATTGGTAGTTAAATTGGCCCTAGTATGTGTATTGATGTGACTTGGAGACCTTAGATTGTAAGCTCCTTGGGAGCAGGGACTAATGTGAATATACAATATATATGTGTAAAGCACTGTGTAAATTGACGGTGCTATATAAGCACCTGTAATTAATAAATATGGCAGTAAATGTTAATATTTTTCTGTTCTTTTGCTTTTTCAGATCAAATGAAACTCTCTCATGTGTTATTATATTTATCATTGTTTACTACTCCATGATGTCAGGAGTGATCTGGTTTGTTATGCTGACATATGCTTGGCATACCTCCTTTAAAGCCCTGGGTACCACTCACCAACCCCTCTCCGGCAAGACTTCGTACTTCCACCTGGTCACGTGGTCTATTCCATTTGTCCTCACGGTGGCCATCCTTGCAGTGGCTCAGGTAACACGACTCAGTAGACATTCACACTATGGGGGGTTGATTTACTAAAACTGGAGAGTACAAACTCTGGTGCAGCTATGCATGGTAGTCAATTGGCTTCTAAGTTTAGCTTGTTAAATTTAAGCTTTGAAGTAATAGGTATCTTAAATCGCTCTGTAACATCCTGTGACATTAGTATTACAGAACACATAAAAGTTTACCTTCAGAGCATCAGGAAAAGGACAGAATGAAAAAAAAAAAAAAGTATTATTCCTGTCCCTGTTCACACCTGTGCAAATTGTTGTGCAACAATGTGCTATGATGAGAATCACATTAATGTCTATGGGGCCCTTTCGCATCTATGCAATGAACTTCAATGCAACTTGGGGAAAAAGGTGCAGGTCTTATGGTGTGTCAGAGTGTGCTTTTAGATTTTAGATTAGATTTAGAGCTTTTTGATTCACACCTATGCATTTTTAGTGCTTTTTGCATTTTGCAGATTTGCACTACAGAACGTGTTCCATAGGAAACCATGTTAAATGGACTATAGTGCAAATCTGCAAAATGCAAAAAGCACTAAAAATGCATAGATGTGAATCAGGCCTTAGTCCCATAGATTTCAATAGAAGGATGTGAAACACACATGTACATTTTTTTTATGCATAACTTCCTAGCAGCATCTACTCTACTAAAGAGTCTGCATAGGAAGATGGAGAAAGTAGCCCACACCATGCTTGATACTGAATAACTCATTTTGCTGGTAAGGTCAGGAATATTGCTGTATGATCCCAGCAACAATTACAAGGATTGGTGAAGCACAGGAGAGCCTAGAGGACATTGCCCATGAGGTTTATACAGAATGGGATACAGACTTCTCTCCACCTCTTTCTATATGAATAGTGCATAGTGGAGATGACTGCTCAGATAGAACAAGTACATAACACAACACAGGACACACAGGAACTAGATACAAGAAAGATGGCAGCTAATTAACCACTTAAGCCCCGGACCATTTCGCTGGCAAAAGACCAGAGCACTCTTTGCGATTCGGCACTGCGTCGATTTAACTGACAATCGTGCGACGTGGCTCCCAAGCAAAATTGACATCCTTTTTTTCCCCACAAATAGAGATTTTTTTGGTGGTATTTGATCACCTCTGCGGTTTTTATTTTTTGCACTATAAACAAAAAAAGAGCAACAATTTTGAAAAAAAAAAACACAATATTTTTTATTTTTTGCTATAATAAATATCCCAAAAAAAAATATATAAACATTTTTTTTTTCCTCAGTTTAGGCTTATACGTAATTCTTCTACATATTTTTGCTAAAAAGATTAGCAATAAGCGTTTATTGATTGGTTTGCGCGAAAGTTATAGCGTCTACAAAATAGGGGATAGTTTTATGGCATTTTTATTTAATATTATATTTTTTTTTTTACTAGTAATGGCGGCGATCTGCGATTTTTTTTTTTTTATCGTGACTGCAACATTATGGCGGACACATCGGACAATTTTGACACATTTTTGGGACCATTTTTACAGCGATCGGTGCGATTAAATTGCAGTGATTACTGTAAAAATGACACTGGCAGTGAAGGGGTTAACCACTAGGTGGCGCTTTAGGGGTTAAGTGTGTCCTGGGGAGTATTTCTAACTGTAGGGGGGATGGGCTGTGTATGACACTACACTAATCGCCGCTCCCAATCACAGGGAGCAGAGATCAGTGACAGTGTCACTAGGCAGAACGGGGAGATGCTTGTTTGCATTAGCATATCCTTGTTCTTCCTCTCCGTGAGACGATCGCGGGTATTCCTGAGGCGATCAAGTCCGTGGGACCCGCGGTCGGACTTACAGAGCTTGCGGCGGCACGCGCGCGCGATGGCATGGCGGCAAATTCAAAGGGACGTACAGGTACGCCCATTTGCCTGTCCGTGCCATTCTGCCGACGTACATCTATGTGCACCGGTCATAAAGTGGCTAATCAAAAATGAGCATCAATACGCTACAAAATCTTGCTAAAGAAATGAAAATACAGAAGCACAAAAGTGAATGGAGATTAAAACCACATTTTTCAGCAACTTACATGAAAAAAATTATGGTTTTAAAAAAGCGTGTGAGAAGTTCACTACTGTTTGTCAATCACAGCCAGTGAGCCAATGAGGAGAGAGGGGAGCCTTGGCTCCATGTCTTCTGGACGCATTAAGTAGCGGCTCGGGATCCAGCATGCAGCGGTGCTCCCAGGGCAAGCAGCTTTCTCTGTGGGCACTGCTCTTGGGGCAGTAGCCAGGAGCACCAGCAAGGGACCCTAAAAAATGGAGGATCAGGGCTGCTGTATGCAAAACCACGGCACAGAGCAGGTTTGTTATTTAAAAAAAAAAAAAAAAATGAAGCTTTAGTATTACTTTAACTTCTTGCTGCTGAAGATAGGAGTTTTCTTCAGAGATCGAGGGGAGGATTACAAATATAACAAAGATGCTTATAACATGTTATATTAATTCCCTCTAATTTGATTTACCGTATATACTCGAGTATAAGCCGACCGAATATAAGCCGAGGCACCTAATCTTACCACCAAAAACTGGGAAAACGTGTTGACTCAAGTATAAGCTTAGGGTGAGAAATGCGCAGCTACTGTAAGTGGAAAAGAGGGTCAACAATGCCCATTTGCAGCCTCACTGTGCCCATTTGCATGCCTTACTGTGCCCATTTGCAGCCATAGGTCCCCCGAACTTTAAACTCTGTAGTTAAGGGTTTCTAGATGCCCCCTAGCTGCAGCCAAATAGGGTCCCCGAAATGACATTGCTGCAGATGGACACAATTGACTGACTTTGGGGCCCCGTATCTCGGGGCCACTTGGTGCTAGGAACCCACAATTTGGTGTGCAAACCCAGGGAACCAGCACTACAACACTACAACAGCACTACAACACTACAACATATCCTATGCTGGGGTTCCTAGCACCAAGTGGCCCCGAGATACAGGGCCCCAAATTCGGTTCGGAAAATTTCATTTTCTGCTGCAGAAAAGTGCTTGACTCAAGTATAAGCCGAGGGGGGCATTTTCAGCACACAAAAAATGTGCTGAAAAACTCGGCTTATACTCGAGTATATACGGTATATAAGTTGCTAAAAACCTACGTTGGAGTGGAACTTTACCCATAACAGCTAACTTAATGATTTTTAATAAAAGAAAGTACATTCCACATGCTACCAAAATTAGTGTGTGCTGTAAATTGCCTCCAGCATTGCTCCTGTTTCTTCTTGCCAAGCTGCTTTTTTGTAGGAGCCCAGAACAGTGGGAACCCCCCCCCCCCTCTATTTGGTCTCAAAAATTATTTGTCACATTCTGTAAATAAAACATGTGCATTTTCAGCCTTGATTGTATGTCTTGGCTCAGCTAGTGGGGAAGGCTAACAGAAGCTTTACAGTTTACAGGTCCCTGCTGCTAAGGGAGAAAGGAGAGACTATCAGAGAGATAAAATAAGACACTATCCTTGTAAGTTTAACTATTTTGTGTCTCCCTGGCAGCAGAGTTTGTCCTGTCACCTTCCCTGCTTTTCCTTTCTCTCTCCCTAAAATCCTCAGTCTGTGTCATTCCTGTTCCACCCCCCCCCCCCCCCTCTGCAGCAGGAAATTTTGAGGCTCTCAGCCGATCTGCATCTAGGGACTCACTGATTACAGGGCATCTGAGGCTGTGCAGAGCAGGGTGAGACAGTGTATTACTGGATTTTAAACCACATAGGCACTTGTTTATAATGTTTTACATAGCTATACCTGCAAAATGTTTTTGGAACTGTATATGTGTAGTGCGTTTCTGCAAAAAGCACCAAAAAAAGGCGTAGGTATTAACCAGGCCGAAGAAGCAATACCACCTTAGTGTAAATTCATGTACTGATATACTTTATACATTGCAACTATTTAAAGTGGAAGTAAAGTCAAAATTATAAAAATAATATAAAAACCGTAAAAAAAATATAAATAGTTTAGGAGATATTCCCCGTGCAATGTGCTGACTGCAGCGGCGCATGCGCACGGGGGATTTTATTGCGCATGCGCGGGAGTGACGACATTGCGGCTCCAGCCACTCACAGCGCTGGAGCCGCGAACCCGGAAGACACGCCGAGGCATGTCAGCGACCTCGGCGTGGACCAGGTGAGTTACCGACGCTTCGTTCTAAGGTGCATACTAGCTCATTATGCCTTTTCCTACAGGTGTTAAAAAAAAAAGAGTATATTTATTATAGAAATGCAAAAACACAAGCTATAGTAGCATGACATAATAGCCCTCCATTCACAAAAGTACTCCGATTGGAAGATTAATTTGTTGCTTGCTGTGTTCCAACAGGTTGATGGAGACTCTGTGAGTGGGATCTGCTTTGTGGGATACAAGAACTACCGCTACAGAGCTGGCTTTGTCTTGGCTCCAATTGGAATTGTACTAATTGTTGGAGGTTATTTTTTAATCAGAGGTGAGATTATTAAATGTAGGAATCGGTGTCATGGTCAATGATAGGAAAAAAAATGAAAGCTGTCACAGACTTAAAATCATATAATAGCCATTTTGTTGATTTATTTATTGTTTGCTTTAGACATTCTTGCCAAGCTGCATAGTTAGTCAGCTGGACCCGCTATTGGAAGCGTATCCAAGTCCAAAAACAAAAATATAATATATTGCAGCTTACTTTTATTTTCTCCCGCTAATCATGTGAATAACACACTTCCTGTCCCTGGGTGAGTACCTCTCCATTGTATCTATTGAGAGAGCCAAGGTTGTCACCCAAGCTGGATTTCAACGTGTCTTTCTTTCTCCGTCTTCATTACATTGGGAGATTAGTAGTCTATAGAAGAAAGATAAAATAGTTTTTTGCTTCCAGCTCAGCTCGCAGGAAGTGACAAAGGCTTTGAATTTCTACCAAGATCAACCTGTATTTTCTCAACTTGCTAAAAAAGGTCCTTAGCCTGAGAAATTCAATTTAGTGTAGCCACCACGTTCAACCCTTTGCCAACCGTTCTATAGCCTAATGACGGCTACAGCATGGCCGGCCAGTCCTGGGAGGGCGGCATATGACGTCCTTTCTTGATCGCGCCCGCTGCAGCGCGCAGGCGGCGTGCTCTGCGATCACTGTGTCCTCAGGACACAGCTGATCGCAGATCAAGATAAAGAGCCAATTAGTGTGTCCGATTACAGCTGATCACTATGTAAACACAAGCCGGTTATCTGCATTCCTATCCTCACGCTGATGACAGTATGAGGAGAGGAGAGCCGATACCGGCTTGTGTAAAATGGACATCTACACTGATTATCAGTGTAGTCTCAACAGATGCCACCAGTTCTGCCAATCAGTGTACACCAGTGCTGTCAATCAGTGCCCATCAGTGCCTCATCAGTGTCACCTATCAGTGCCGCCTATCAGTGCCACCTATCAGTGCCCCCTCATCAGTGCAGCCTCATCAGCGCACATCAGTGAAGGAGAAAAATTACCTGTTTGCAAAATTTTATAACAAACAATGAAAACGTTTTTTTGTGTTTTTTTTGGACTTTTTTCGTTTATTTAGCAAAAAAATAAAAAACCCAGTGGCGATTAAATACCACCAAAAGAGAGCCCTATTTGTGTAAAAAAAAAAAAAAGATAAAAATTTCATATGGGTACAGGGTTGCATGGCGGCGCAATTCAAAACATTTAAAATGTGACAGCGCTGAAAGCTTAAAATTGGCCTGGACGGGAAGGGGGTATAAGTGCCCAATATTGAAGTTGTTAAGGACTGGTAAGCTACGGTGTATGCAATTTTCATTCTTGCATTTAAAGTGGAACTTTACCATAACAATGGAACTACCCATAACAATAAAAAAGAATGTTCTTTAGCAAGGAACTTAAATCCCACACTAATAATTATGCTACCAAAACTAGTGCATGTTCTATATTGCCTCCGGCATTGCTCCTGCTTCTTCTTGCTAGAGGCTGCCATTTTGACGGAGCCCAGAGCCCCTAAGTGGCAGTAAATCTTTAGGCTGTCAGCAGATCGGCCTCTAGTTGCTCTGATTTTCCGCACAGTGCCGAAAAATAGAGAACAACTGAGAATGTGCAGAGCAGGGTGAGACAGAGACAGAGGGGTTCATTTACTAAAGGCAAATAGACTGTGCACTTTGCAAAGGGCAGTTGCTCCAGAGCTTAGTAAATTAGCAGAAATGCTGCTGACTTCCATCGTCTAACAAGATACAAGCAAAAATGCTGTTGTTTTGTTCTTTTCCTTGCATGTGATTGGGTACTCTTTGCAAAGTGAAGCTTTACCTCCTTTACTAAGACATATTTTTTTTTGGAGGATGAGTGAGGAGGTGGGATCAATGCTTGTGAATAATTTCCTCTATATTTTAAAGAGAAAGAAGTAAAAATAAGCTTTATCAAGCTTTACCAGTGATCATTTTAAATAAAGTACAGATTTATTTCTGTGATATGCATCCAGTCAATCATGACAGTAAGGTGTTTCTGATAAAAAAAAAAACATGACAAATCTGCAAGTAAAATTAATGATTTTGCTTTAAATTAAGGCAGTTTATACATTTTGCTTGTGAGTTTTTTTTTTGTTTTTTTTTTTTTTTTTAGGCACACACACAAAATTAACCACTTCAGCTCTGGAAGGTTTTACCCCCTAAATGACCAGGCCATTCTTTGGGATACGGCACTGCGTTACTTTAACTGACAATTGCGTGATCGTGCGACATTGTACCCAAAAAAAATGGATGTCCTTTTTTCCCCACAAATAGAGCTTTCTTTTGGTGGTATTTGATCAAAAAAGCGTTTTTTATTTTTTTCACTATAAACAAAAAAAAAAAGCAACAATTTAAAAAGAATATGTATATATTTTTTTTAATTTCTGCTATAAAACATATCCAATACTTTTTTAAAAAAAAAATATCAAATTTATTAATCAATTTAGGCCAATATATATTCTGCTACATATTTTTGGTAAAAAAAAATCCCAAAAAGCGTATATTGATTGGCAAAAGTTATAGTGTCTACAAATGATGGGATATTTTTATGGAATTTTTATTTATTCATTTTTTTACTAATAATGACGGCGATCAGTGATTTACGACTGCGACATTGCGGCAAACAAATTGGACACCTAACTGACACTTGACACTTTTTTGGGGGCCAGTGACACTAATACAGTGCTAAAAATATGCACTGTTACTGTACTGACACTGGCAGGGAAGGGGTTAACATCAGGGGTGATCAAAGGGTTAAGTGTGTCCCTAGGGAAGGGGTAGGCAACCTCGGCCCTCCAGCTGTTCAATCACAGGCATGACTCCTAGAGGCATAATGGGATTTGCTTCACCACAGCTGGAGGGCCAAGGTTGCCTGCCCCTGCCCTAGGGGGTGCTTGCTAAAAGTGTGGGGGTTGCTCTGACTGGATGAAGACAGAGATCCATGTCCCGGCTTAGCAGGAACACAAGATTTCCATCTTCTTGCCTGTCAGAACGGCGATCTGCCTTGTTTACATACCGTTCTGCATCTTCCGGGAACAATAGCGGGTGGCCGGCAGACATCGGGTCTGTCGGACCCACTGATTGGCATCCCCTGTGTCCAATCGCGCCTCCGGTGGCGTACCGCGCCACACAGTGGCTATTACAATAAAAAATGTACAGGTACGTGATTTTGCGCAATAGAGCCAACCTGCTGTAGTAAATATGTGATAGGCACTTGGCAAGTGGGTAAAAATAAGAGAAATAAGCAAAAGCTGTTTTTTTTAACATACTATATAAATAATGTTTAATCAAGCAGAAAAACTAGCTATTGAGGGCAGGGAGAATTAGAAGTTAATTAGTGCTAGGTAAGATTAACAAGGGGCTATTTAGGGGGTTAAATCGCTGACAGCAGCTGTGCTTTACAGATCTAGGATGTATAGTATGAGCCATGTCCTTAACTGATTACAAAATTATGCTTCTTATGAATCCATAAAACACATACGGTACCACTAATAAAAAAATAACATTATATTTTAGTAGAATAATTACATACCATTTTCTTGCCTGGAATAAAATATCCATTGTATGTATTTGACAGTATATGTGTGTGTGTACAAAAATGTAAAACAACTACAGGTCCTCCTTTTTTTTTTTTTATTATTATTTTTATTGAGTTTTACAGCTTTAAGCATAACATTTGGCGACTACAATAGAATTTGCCGTGAACTGACCACGCAGGGCCGTGCAACAAAACACACGTACTCCTAACTATCTAATGAAGGGCCTGGTATGCCTCTGGAGGGGGAATCCATGCCGTTTTTTTTTTCACAAAAATTGGGCGTGGACTTCCCCTAAAGAGGTGGTACAAAAAAGTCTTGGTAGCTGCATTATCTAGAACAAATTTAGACTGTGAAGCCCTATGGGATCAAATGTTGCCAGACATACGAATCCAAACAAAATTGTCAGATTCCTAGCCAGGACCTGGATGGAGTTCTACATTTAGTCTTGCTATATCACTGGTATTTCATGACTTTTAGCACTTGTGCTTGTGTATAAAGAGGAAAATCTGAATTATGTCATTACAGCATAAAAATATGGAAAAAGTACTATTGGTCCTGGGTGATTGAGTAATATAACTGAATTTACGCCTCATCTTTTTTGTTGTTGTTGTTGTTGTTGTTATTTATTTTTATTATTATTATTATTATTATGATTATTTTAATACATCTTAAATTCTAATTACCTAAAAACTTTTTTTTTTTTCGAATTTGTGTAATTTTTTTTTTTACATTTTTTTTTTCTCTTTTTACATTTTTTCTTATAGGCGTAATGACATTATTTTCTATCAAAAGCAATCATCCTGGACTCCTGAGTGAGAAAGCAGCCAGTAAAATTAATGAGACCATGCTGCGGCTAGGTAACTCAATTCCTATTCAGTCTCTGATTAATTTAAAGCTAAACTTCACGATAAGCAAATATTGTCCAAATACAGGAGCCGTGTGTATTCCTTCTTGAATCTTGTGCTTTGTCCATTTGTTCCAGATCTGTTCCAGTGTGTTTGTTTGCCTCTATGCAGGAGCTTCCTATAATAAAGACCGGTCATTGCTGCAATCTCTCATGGTGCAGGGTGACTGGTGTTGTATCCACTCCCTCCTGTAGTTTATGTAGGCAGCCTGTAGTAGGTGGAGCTCTGCTCCCTGCATTTAAATCGCTCTTCAGAGGGCATTTGACAGGTGGTGAGGAGGTGTTATATCTCCTCCTCACTTGGCTTTAACCCCTTAAACCCCACACCAGCTAGCCGCAATGCATGTGAATGGGTCGTGTTTGGAGGGGGGATAATCCCGGCCAAATGTGACAGCGGGAACGTTTTTTTTTCCACTGCATGTGTGAAATTAGGGGCGGTAAAATGCTGCTCAACCACACATTTGTATGCCTCCCCCCAACCACAAAAGTTGTATAGTGTATTTGATGTCTTAGTCTGCACAAATTTGCAAAAACATGGGTAAGCTACATGCCCGTCTTAACGCATATTGTTAGTCCTGTCAGTTTGGTTGGTCGCTGGTTGGTTGGTAAGTGTGAGCTTGGAAATCTCCTTGTATTTGTTTGACATGCGTCACCCTTCCAGTGCTCCTTGCTGCAATAGACCAGTTATAGGTGGGGGCAGTTGCCACTTGTTTGTATTTTAACTACATTGGTCAGGCAACACACTAACATCTTTGCTGCCATGTGCTGGGTGTTCCGTGTGCCTCTCTACCTTAAAGGTGGTGTGGGCTCCTTCCAGGCTACTTATGCTCACTTATCCATAAAAATGCATGTGCTCCCATTGTGGAGACCCAGACGTCAGGGTTAGGGACTACAGAAAACAGGGTGCCTTGACGGGGCCTGTAGTTTACGCAGGTATTTGCAAATGTGTGCAGACTAAACCCCTGTTCTTAACTCATTTTGTTAGACAGTTCAATTTGGTTGGTCGTTGGCTGGTTGGTAAGTTTGCGCTTGGAAATCTCCTTGCATTTGTTTGAAGGAATTTTGTAGTCCAGAAGGAACAACTTGACAGGGCTGATAATTCTGCTTGGAATTTCAGTGGGATAGATTTCTGGCAGATCCACATATATTTTTCTTTACATGCAGTGCTTTTAAAGGAATAAAGCATGGGGAAATATTCATGTGGTTCAGAAATATACTTCAGTTTCTTTTTATTTTGTGGCCTGACACCAGTGTTGGTCATCTTACTTTAAAAAAGTAATTAGTTAAGTTACAAATTACTTCTCCCAAAAAGTAATTGCGTTAGTAACTCAGTTACTACATTGGAAAAGTAATTAGTTACGCAGCAAAGTAACTGACTTTTTTTTAAATATTCTATACGTGTAACTAAGGGGCGGGTCTAGTATTACTGTAACCAAGGGGCGCATTTATTATTATTGTTATATATCGTGTAACCAAGGGGCTGCTCTATTATTACTCTAACCAAGGGGCAGATCTGTTATAGCGTGTAAGCAAGGGGCGGGTCTATTATTATATCGTGTAAGGGGCGGATGGCTACAGAAGAAGGCGAATGTTAAATTAATGGGCAGAGCTCGATATATAACAATAATAATAAATGCGCCCCTTGGTTACAGTAATACTAGACCCGCCCCTTAGTTACACGATAGACGCCCCTTGCAGAGTAGCACGAGCATCGGGAGCGTGCGGCATCGCCTCGTACAATTACATGTTAACTGCCCTGCCTGCGCGATGTAGAGTTCACTCAGAGCTGTTTAGGTTCGGCAATTTTCGGAAGCTCCGTAGTCCTCCGTACTGCGCAAGCGATGCGCCTGCGCAGTACAGGGGGTCCTTATCCGGCGGGGGAACTTTTTCGGCAGGACACCGGAATTACACTACTGCCATCTAGTGGCGGTAGATGTAATTGGGGTAACTAAGCCAAAGTAATGGGAACTGAGTTACCATGAGGGGAAAAGTAATCAGTTAGATTACTAGTGCGTTAGGTAACTCAGTTTATTTTAACTCAGTTACTTACATCACTGCCTGACACACAATCATCTGAATTGTATACCATTCAGGTATGACTTTCATGCAACTTCGGAGGCTTAACATTGAAGTCTATGGCCCTCAAGTTGCATAAAAGTAGAACCAAATTAGTGCATGAACTACTTTGAAGTTGCTGCAACTTTAAGTCGCGGATATATGAATGGTTAATATTGGAAAACATGGGGGAGACTTGTCGTGCAACTTTGATGTCCAAAGTTGCATGACAAGTTACACTTGTTTGAATGAAACACGTTTGGAAGAGATCACTTTAGCATATAAATATTTGCTTAGCATGAAATAGGATATTAAGCACATTGGTTAAGCTGGTCATACATTATACAGTTTTCTTGTTCAATTTTCTTTAGATTTACCTTAAACTATGTAGTACAATGGCCTGTGTTTAGGTTTTAACTCATATTATATGGTTTTGGTAAAACTAAAGGAAAGTTGTACAAGAACATTGTATAATGTATGGCCAGCCTACGTGATCAAATTTGCCTATATACTGTATATGTGTAGTTTTAGACTATAAAACTAAATATATGACTGTTTGTTTGCACTTTTTGTTGAAATAAATTTGTGCTTTGTTCTGATACAGGAATTTTTGGATTCTTAGCCTTTGGATTTGTACTTCTCACCTTCACCTGTCATTTCTATGACTTCTTTAACCAGGCAGAGTGGGAGAGAAGTTTCCGTGAATATGTCTTGTGAGTATTACCGGGCAGGCAATATCCTGCTTCATACTCTAAAGGTATCTAATCTGTGAAAAATGGGTTGCTAAGAATTGTTCAGCCATAAGTTTTTAACGGTAGGAAAAAAAAAAGATTATTCTTCCAGACTACTTACATCTTCCTTACTCAGTGATGTGTTTAAGGTTCTCTTCTTCTCAAAGAACTGTAATCACTAGAGGTAAGGATGGGACACTGGGTGCAGATAGGACTGGGGATGTAATATTCCAATTCAATAGAGAATGTTGTGACTGACAGCAATAAACTATTACATTTATATTTATTTAAGGGTTATATAGCATTCAGAAGGGGCAAAAATGGTTGCAAAGTGACTATTGGAAGATGTGGCTTGAAATGTCTGGGCAAGGGCTTGTCAATGGAGGGTATTATTATGAGGATATCAACTATTAATTTCAGGATTTAGTGGGGCAGGTTTTTTTTGTCTGGGTTGTGTGGTGGGGGGTAAGCTCACTTGCTGGTTGCTGCCTGGCTTACCAGTGCCCATCAATGCTGACCACTAAACTCACCTGCCTGACACACTGACCTACCTACCTGACATACATACACTGACATACATACACTGACCTACCTACCTGACACTGACATACACTGACATACACTGACCTACCTGACATACACACACTGACCTACCTGACCAGGAGACAGACTTCATGTGTCCTGCAGCAGCAGCTCAGCCGTGGTGTGCGGTGCAGCCATCATCATCATCATAGCAGGCAGCCAGAGGAGGAGAGGAGAGCCGCCCGCCCGAGCGCTAACAATACAATTGTGCATGCCTGAGACCTGGGGCTTTTTAGGCACCCATTCGGGGCTCCAGCCCCCCCCCCCCCCCCCTCCCGACGCCACTGCTCATACTGCAGATATACAGTTATTAGCTATAAAACAGGAGTGCATAGGTATGTCACGTCAGGAAGTATACTTTCATGAAGAATTTTATGAAGAATTTCAAAAAGCACTCAGTGCTGAATAGTGGTGCATTGAAATGAAAATTCTGGTGCAGAAACACGAAAATTGAGGATGCACTTGGCCAAAACCGAAATTGCCGTTTAAAAAAAAAAAAAAAAAAAATATATATATATATATATATATATATATATATATATATATATATATATATATATATTATATATATATATTTTTATAAATAATTGTATCCTATTCTACTTTTTAATTATGCAGCAAGAACGCATCAAAAATGCACTGTTGCGTTTTTGATATATTTGTGAGCCACATGACCTATAAAAAACACACCATAAGCACAGTACAACAGCAGCAAAATCACAGTACAATCGTGGCAAAATCGCAGGCATTTTTGGTGGCCTGCTTTGATCTTTTAACATCAACTCGACCAAAAAGTGATCTTTTGTTGTTGGGTGGGAAAAGGTGGGTAAATCATCTCTTGATATCTCTATCCCAATGTGGAGCTATTTAGAGTCAGGTACACAGGGGTTATACACGATGCAGAGCAGGTATTAGGCTAGACAAAGTAAGTTTGAATTAAGTGGCTGGTTGGTTTGTAGTACAGTAACACTTCCCAGGCTCGGGATTGGTACTTGGTTCCTGCTTACTTATCATGTACAATAAGCTTGCTGTGTGCATATGTTCAGTTGGAACACAGCAGCAGTTTCAGGCTATTGTAACATGGTAACGGTATATAACAAACTAGTTTCTTGTAATATGCAACATTTTCTAATATGACATCCACAGATAAAGCGTTTGTTACCCCAACATTTCATATTCCTGAAATGTGGCTGCTGTACCTTGTACTTGTATGAGAAAGTATCAGGTTCTCTTTGTATTGCTTCCTTTGTGTGAAACCCCTGGCATTCCTGCAAGTCCCCTTGCTTTCCTATGAAAAACTAACCACATTAGGCAGGAGAGCACACCGTGGTCAGTTCTCTAGCTATGAAAAAGGTATTTATCATGTGTTTTTTTTTTTTTTTTTATATCTCTACACAAATATTTGCCTTTCATTTCAATTTAAACTGAATAGGTTGTTTTATAAGGTGATCATTTACAATCACTTTAATACTAAAAGCCAGCATTGATTAGTGTTGTTGGCACAAACTTATCATGTCATGTTTCTTTTACAAGTAAGTTTAAGGCTGGGTTCACACCTATGTGAACTGGATGCAGATTCCCCGCATCCAGTTCGCATAACAGGAGATTGTGACTGGCTCTCTATGGAGACAGTTCACATATCTCCTTTGTGGCTGTGGAGCAGCTTGCACAGGAACGTCTTTGGCTTCATTTCAGGGTCGAATTCAGGCTAAAATTTGGCCCTGATTAATCCCTGAAACGGAGAACCAGGACGCACCGGACCCCTGCTGCGAGCTGCATCCATCGGAGGTGTGAACCCAGCCTTAAAGCGGGGGTTTACAAAAAGTGACCTACTCCAGTCCAGTTTTGTGCCGAATACTTTTATTGTTTAAAAAAAGGGAAAAAGCAGCGCCCAAGCATGTGAAAAAGAAGCTGCTAACACTACAATATGACAAAATTGTAAAGAATATAAATGTGTAACAGTGTAGCGCTAAAAATGTCTCTGTACAGCAATGGTTATAGACTGGGAAGATCAACAACCACCAGTTTACTGTTCAGAATGTTAGTGTTAAAATAACAAATTTAGGGTCAAAAATAGGTGGTGAGCATCAGGTCCTCTGGTTAAATGAGGGCGTGATGTACCCCCAGACTAGATAGACCCAAAGTGTGGATACACTACCGAGTGGTCCACACTCACCTTGGGTGGGTATAAAGTGGAAAATTTGTTCCAAGGTTGATAGGTGAACAACCTTGTGTGAACTGTCAATCTAGATAAGCGTGCCTCAAAACAAAGTGTTAAGTGGACAGTGCAACTCAATGCCTAAAATCTCTTCAATATTAAGTGAAGATGTATAAGAGAGCCAATATTACTATATCTATGATACTGAAACCCTAAAATTCCGTGAATAGTGCAAGCAAATGCCTAAAATCACACAAATATTAAGTACAGATATATTGAGATGTCGATATCATTGATACTAAAAACCTTGATGCATAGAAGGTGCTGCAAAAGCAGGAGTGCTGAAATGAATGGGTGTGTCAGGATAAAACATGTGTTTAACTGGATACTTAATGGTCTAGCCACCTGACTAGCAAGCCAAACAGACAACGGAAATATATCACAATATGAATAGGTAACACATGATGAGGATGGTTATTTCTGAAGACCCCTCATTACACAGTCCTGATATTAGAAATAAATGAGCGGACTGAAACCATCAAACTGTATTTCAAGTAGAAAAACTACTCCATAAAGTCCGGAAAATGCAGATAAGAATGGTGATGATAAAGCAGTTCAAATGCAAAATAAACAGTGATGATGGTATGGTTCAAATGCTGGATCCTCTCAACAAAGGGCAACAGTGCAACCAGAAGGGTGATTTCATAAGCGCTTACCATGTGCGGTGGACCAACTCACCAAAAGTGAAAGGTCAGAAACGGCTTGTGTGGCTACCTCCAGGTGCCAAAAAGGTTAGGTTGGAAGTTGGGAGCGTGGGCTGGAGCTTCTCAAGGTCCTTAGCAAATACTCACCGACCGAATGGATGGTTATTGGATCACTGTAGTTGGATCAGTGCTCCTCGGTCAGATTTGCCATGGGTAGAGAGAAAAGAACAAAAGAGGGACTCCTCCTCGTGTAAAACCCAAAAAACAAGGGTACACTTTTATTGTAAAAAAGAACATGCATCCAACTTAAAAACAAATAAATGGAGCTGTTCTACTAAAATCAAGTAAAAAACGCAGTAGGCAGTAAAGCATGAAGACCCGACGCGTTTCGTCTGAAAAGACTTCTGCTGGGGTAGCAGACTTTTATTGTTTGTTTACTCTACATTTGGAGAATTTCTCTGGAAAGTGTGACACCATTGCTAAGATTTGTACCACTTTAGATTAGACCGCTTCTGTTTCCCTGCTAAGGCTGACTATTTTTAGGCTGCATAGCAGCCCACTGGCCACTTGGCCTTCAGTACTATAGGATCTGTTTCAGTACCAGCGCCACATGTATACTTGCTAAGATTTATAATGACTACAGCAGTTGGGTGAAACAACTTTTTCTCTTGGGAGATCACCACGTAACAGTCTCAGAGAGATACAAGAACTGGTGATTGGTAGATGTTTCCTTCTGGTCTCCGGGTTCTAAATCTTGTACTTTTCACTTTTGTTGTTCTTAAGGTGCGAAGCCAATGTGACTATTGCAACTCAAACTAATAAGCCCATTCCAGAATGTGAAATAAAGAACAGGCCCAGTCTCCTGGTAGAAAAGATTAACCTCTTTGCCATGTTTGGCACTGGCATAGTTATGAGTACATGGGTTTGGACCAAAGCAACCATTATCATCTGGAAGAGAGCCTGGTGCAGGTAAGACAACAGCAATCATCCTGTCATGTCTGACAGTAGAAATTTTTACAGCGGCAATGGCCATGATTATCCATGTAGGGTTAATATGAAAAGTATTTGTTGGCTCGCAGTAAATCAGATGCAGATTGAGGATCCATGAAAATGATAGCTGAATGGTGAAAGTTTGGAGAAAATAAATACAGTCCTTATTAAAGGGTATTATCACCTTTTGTGTGAGTTTTCAGTTGGGTCCAACACAATCACGCTACATTTTTCATCAATTTAATTGATTTCTTTTTTTTGTTGTCACTGATAGATTTCCAAATGTATTATTTTCTGTACATAAAAAATAATCTCTGTCATTTAGGAACCTGTGTTTTAAAATAAACTACAGACAGGTTTTCATTAACAAGTTTTCTCTGTGGTCAGTAAATCCTTTGATCACATTCTTTGACCATTCTTTACAAGCTTTATGTTGCAACTGCTACTAGAGCAGTGCATTGTGGGACTTAAAACTGTAAGAATACAAGAAAATAAAACGTTAGACTAACATAACCCATTCAGAGCAGGCAGCTCTACCACATACCTTCAGATTTCAAGTGATCGTAAACCCATTTTTTATTTTTTTTTAACAAACATGTCATACTTACCTGAAGCCCTGATCCTGCTCTTCTTGGGTCCCCCACTGATGCTCCTGGCTCCTCTCTCCTGCTGAGTGTCCACCATAGCAAGCCGCTTGCTATGGGGGCACTCGTGCAGGCTTGATCCCGAGACGGGCTTTGTGTGTCCATTGACAGCAATTTTCACCAAATTATGTATCTTAAATATTGGATAGATCCTAAATCTGTATGATTTATTTAATTTTCACCAAATTATGTATCTGAAAACAAGAAAGCAGATACAGGGATGTCGATTTTCAATTAACAGAGCTATAATCAAGTGTTGACAGGAGTTTTATTTTTAAAGATTATATTGGCTTTTTTTTTGGTTAAAAAATTACTATACTGTAACTTCATCAGTATTTTATTTTATGCCTATATTGAACAGAATTTTAGGTCGCAGTGATGATGAACCAAAAAGAATCAAGAAAAGTAAAATGATTGCAAAGGCATTTTCCAAGAGGAAAGAGTTGCTTAATAATCCCGAAAAGGAACTGTCCTTCAGTCTCCATACAGTTTCGCACGAAGGACCAGTTGGTATGTATAAAAACAATTTGCAACTGTCAGTGTTTTACTAAAAGCATGCATAGGAAAAATATAAGTCCTCAAGTCAGACTTCAGTTCCATTAGCCATACGAAGGGACATCCCTATTCCATCAAATTAATAATTATAAAAACTGACTGGCATACTGGAAAACATTGAACTGGTCATTGAAAAGCAAGGGGTCTCAAACTGTTGCAAAAGCATTAAACCAGCGGCCCTCCAGCTGTTGCGAAAAGACCCATGAGGCATTGCAAGGCTGACAGTTACAAGCATGACTCCCACAAGCAGAGGCATGATGGGACTTGTAGTTTCGCAACAGCTGAAGGGCCACTAGTTTGAGACCCCTGCAACTATAGCTCACCAAAATTGGCATGCACCGCTATCTGATCCCTTCTAAAGAGCCCTTAAAATGTATGCTTAAATGCAACTTGTGTTAATATTTGAATTTGAGCATCTTTTTTTCGAGTGGGATATCTGTGGATGAGTCCAAAGGCTCTGGCGGGGTAATCAGCCACAGGCGCTGTTGACCTTCTTACAGGTCTAATATATCTGGTAAGCAGGCATTTTTCTTTGGTGACGGCTACACGCGGTATTGACAGCATATGGGATCTGGAATGTGTGGAGTGCATCTATGAACTCTGATTGGAAACATAGAGGAGTGTGACGCCTCTATCCTTTCACTGCCCTGGTCCTGCATCTGACTTTTTCCCACTACATAAGACTGTGTAACATTGGATGTCCATGCTGTTTTTCAACCTTTTTAATAATTAAGACTCTAATATTGAATCTAAAAAATATTTACGCCAACATGTTTATGAATATTATGCTGTTTTAAATGTTATGCACGACTCTGTTTTAAAATTTTTATATATATATAGCAAAGCTTTTTCACCCCAGTCTCAAGTCTTTTGCAGACTCTAATGCCGTGTACACACGACCGGACTGTATTTGGCTCCATCCATCTTCCCCGTCCCTTCTGAAGAAAAGCATTTCCACAACATGATGCTGCCACCACCATGTTTCTCCAAAAGGGTCATGTTCTATGCTTCCTACACACGACTGTTTTGGAGAGCGATTCAATGAGGCTATGAGGACTGATCATTATTGATCCGGCTCCATTTTGGAGTATATTGCTAGAATTTGGTGTGATATGGGAACCTCCTATCGGGAGATGGATATCATGCTTTTATGATCCCTGTAATTCAGGATCAACATCGGTATCTTCTTTACAAGAGATACCTTTGAGCACTTCAGCACTTTTTGTGAAATCATTGCACACTGAGCACTTTCATCACCTTCGCTCATATGTGGACTTTTAATAACAAGAGTCTTTCATTGATTGTTCTTGTTATATTTTGGCTTTGTATATGTTGTGTTATCACTGCTTTCAATTGCATATGTGGGGCACTTTTATTGTTCAGTTAGAGAAATCTTGACAAAGTCTTGAAAACTTTGTCAAAAACGCCCCCTTGCTGTGAGTGACAGGTGATTTACATATCATGCACTAGCCTGAGACAGGCACATCCTGTGTAAAAAGTTCA
The DNA here is from genome assembly GCA_028564925.1 of Lithobates sylvaticus. Taxonomy (NCBI): domain Eukaryota; kingdom Metazoa; phylum Chordata; class Amphibia; order Anura; family Ranidae; genus Lithobates; species Lithobates sylvaticus. The sequence continues at coordinate 482,412,589 of CM053029.1, read as the reverse complement.
CAATTCACATCCCCCTCCCTCCTCTCCAGCTCTCCCAGGATTGGCTGCCTTTACTGTGTTTTGACTGGATGTTTCTCATCATGGGATGCAGTGAACAGTCAGCAGACTCTAGACAGACAAGTGATTTAGGGGACATGTATGTAGTCAGAGCTGGGCAGAGTAGAACATCCAGTGATCTGATGTAAATCACCTGTCACTTACAGCAAGGGGGCGTTTTTGACAAAGTTTTCAAGACTTTGTCAAGATTTCTCTAACTGAACAATAAAAGAGGATTTCTCAGGCCTCGATTAAATCTGTGTGGCACGAATGAAAGGAAATCTTATTCTCTACATTATGACATCAAAAAAAAATCTTTTGGGTTTACATCCACTTTAAGTTACATAGTTACATAGTTAGTAAGGTTGAATAAAGACACCAGTCCATCCAGTTCAACCTGCGTAAGTGTGGGTGTGTGTCTACAATTGTTCCTAGCATTATGCATTGGGGGTTATTTACTAAAGGCAAATCAACTTTGCACTGCAAGTGCACTTGGAAGTGAAGTCGATGTAGATCTGAGGGGGACATGCAAGAAAAATAAAAAACAGCATTTTAGCTTGCACGTGATTGAATGATAAAATCAGCAGAGCTTCCACTCATTTCAGATCTACCCCTTAGATTTAGAGCGACTGACCTTCCAAGTGCACTTGCAGTGCAAAGTGGATTTGCCTTTCGTAAATAACCCCCATTGTGTCTCATTAAGATGCTCATCTATTATTATTTATTTAAGGTACCCATATAATGCCGTCAATTTACACAGTGCTCCACATATATATCGCACACTCACATCGGTCCCTAACCGCAAGGAGCCCACAATCCAAGGTCCCCAACTCACCTTCATGTACTAGGGCCAATTTTTTTGGACAAAAGACAATTTACCTACCAGCATGTCTTTGGAGTCTGGGCGGAAACCGGAGTAAACCCACGCAGGCACAGGGAGAACATGCAAACTCCAGGCAGGTAGTGTCATGGTTGGGATTCAAGCAAGTAACCCTTTTTACTGCTAGGCGAGAGTGCTACCCACTAAACCACTGTGCTGCCCAAGGTCCATATACTGCATATAAAGGGACAGCACACTATTTTTGTTTTGGTAATAATAATCTGTCTTGATCTCTAATACTCAAAAATAAAAAAATGATGTATCCAACATATGGGTGTACAACAAGATATATTTTTACCCCAGAGCTTATAAAGAAAAAATGTAACACACAGATAATGTCTTGTGGAGTTTATCCTTAATTCATATGGTTGAAGTCACTACGTTTGTTTCATTTATTCCTCAGCGGGCCTTAACTTTGACATTAATGAGCCATCAGCTGACATGTCCTCTGCATGGGCACAGCATGTCACAAAGATGGTTGCCAGGAGAGGAGCCATTTTGCCTCAAGATGTTTCTGTAACTCCAGTGGCAACTCCAGGTAAGAACAAGCATTTGCCTTTTAGATGTAAACATAATGTAGGTCTATTAATTCATATCATTTTGTGTAAATGGTGATTAAATTACATTTTTTTTTTTGAGCTAAGAGCCAATAGATTTCCAAACTTTGAAAAACATGCTGTTTGTATCGCTTTTCCTTGCAGTGCCTCCTGAAGAGAGAGAAAGCTTATGGCTGGTAGATGCTGATAATCCTTATGGGCTGGAGAAGAAAACTAAGAAAAAGAGAAGGAGAAAGAAGAAAGAGGTCAGACCAGTACATGAAAGTAAAGGAATTGAAAATTATAATAAAAGGGCTTCAACAGCAGTACCTCGTCTTCCAAAGCTGCCTGTTAAGCCTGGTCTAGTGACCAGAACAGTGAAACCTCAGGAATTTGAAGAGGCTCTTCCAGGATCATATAGAGAATATAGGGGATGGCCACCTCTTAATGGAGGGTTATATCATGCGGAGAATATGGATGACCATCTTGGATACAAACAATACACTCATGCCAATTTTATTTCTCACCCTTTCTCCACTGATGAACTTCCTATCCCTCATCCAAGGCGTGATGGTGTATTCCAGTACTCAAATGGTAAGCTGCCATCATATTCCACAAGACATGGTCCCTGCAATGATAGAACTCAAACTAGAAGAACAGAGAATCCCCCCATGCATTCCAGAGCAAACCTCATGGATGCCGAACTCATGGATACAGATTCTGATTTTTAACTCTACAACAGACACAAAGAACTCCCTCTGAGTTAATAGAATACATTTACCAGACACAATCCAGGTCTTCTGGATCCCTTTTGCATTGATTCAAAGCTTCTTAATATGGAGACATATACAGAGCCCTGGGATCTGGGTGAATGCATATGTGCAGAATATGGTGGGATTTATTTGGAACGATTTCTCAAAATGACACAAATACATGGATAAAAACTGAGACAAAAGAATTAGATTTATTGTTCATTCACAATACAACTATGCAATGCAGAGTTTCCATATTAGGTCTTTTTTGCTTTATTTGATGGGAGTTATTCTGCTGGCTATGTATTGTGTATATGGCAACTAATTAGTGATCTCTGTGAAGATGGCATACATACATAGAAATGTTTACCTGGGCCAAGCTACATTTTGTCTGATCAGCTGTCTTGTGGTACCATTTGGAAAATGAACACACAACGCATTTTTTTTATAAATCTTTAGCAATGTGCCTTACATAGCTGGCTGTTGAAGCTGGCTTTCATGGTTTTATTAAACCTTAAGGATGCGTCATATGTGAAATAGCTAATCTAATCAGGTCCTGGTCTTTGAATTTATGTTTAGGCATATACCATATATACTCGAGTATAAGCTGACCCGAATATAAGCCGAGGCATCTAATTTTACCACAAAAAACTGGGAAAACTTATTGCCTCGAATATAAGCCTAGGGTGAGAAATGTGCAGCTACTGTAAGTGGAAAAGAGGGTCAACAATGCCCATTTGCATGCCTCACTGTGCCCATTTGCAGCCATAGGTACCCCAAACTTGAAACTTGGTAGTAAAGGATTCCTAAATGCTCCCTAGCTGCAGCCAAGGGGTCCCGAAATGAAATTGCTGCAGATGGACACAGTTGACCGACTTTGGGGCCCCATATCTCGGGGTCACTTGGTGCTAGAAATTTGGTGTGCAAACCCAGTGGAACGAGGACAATAACATATCCAAAGATGGGGTTCCTAGCACCAAGTGGCCCCGAGATACGGGGCCCCAAAGTCGGTTCGGAAAATGTCAAGCACTTTTCTGCAGAAGAGAATGACATTTTCCGACTCGACTTTGGAGCCCCGTATCTCGGGGGCCACTTGGTGCTAGGAACCCCATCTTTGGATATGTTATTGTCCTTGTTCCACATTTTCAGCAACAAAAAATGTCTTATGCAGGAAAACTGTAACTTTGGGGCATCTTTAACAATATTTGTAAGCAGGCTTCATATCTTTAGAGTCAGGAAATGCAGCATTTCTTTGAAGGACACTATCTGCAACCCACCATATCATCTTCTTAGGCTGTATTTTTTGTAATTTATGTCAGATTAGAAGAGAAAATGAGATTCAAAGAAAGGAGTAGCTGTAATAAATATAGGACTTGGTATATAATAACATAATATTAGAACTCTAATGGGTATCAGTGTTGGCTTGTGTTCAATATTTTGGGGAGGGCGGCAAACATCCCCCCCCCCCCCCTGTAAGAGATGGACAGCGGCAATCCGTGGTTCTTTCCTCCTGCAGTCAGTGCCCCGGTGGGAGACAGATGGTGAATGCCCTACAATCGTATCGCATTGTCATTTTGTACCATGCAATCCGGCAAACGCACTGCATTTGCAACCTGTGTTTGGGGTGTCATTTGCACTCACTGCAGATTGCAAGGGCAGTGCGATTTGAATGCGGTGTGGAAAGCATGCACAGATCGTGGGTTTCCCACACCGCATTCTTGTGTGAACAGAGGCTTATGCTTCTTTAACATTTGCGGTAAGCTGGCCGCCCTCTGAAAACTGACCCGTGGTTGATTGTTTTTCAGAGGGCGGTATAGCAGCGCCTGACAGGCATTCAGAAGGCACAACTGCTGCTTGCTGTTTGCCTGTTTCTTGTTAAATTTTTATTTAATTTCTTTTTGATTGCCTATTTTACTGAATGCCATAACTGCAAACCAACTAATTGGCTTGCGGTTGCAGAGTGGCCAAATTGAACTCAATTGCCGACTTTAACAGGCATGCCACCTGTCAAACTCTGCAGCCTGAGTTAAAAATGCAGCTGCCGCAAAGCAAGGTATCTTGACCAGGGTCGGTGCTACCACTAGGCAAACTAGGCAGCCGCCTAGGACGCAGCAGGGGGACTCTGGGGACCCTGGTGTAAGGGGGGAGCTATGGGGACCCTGATGTAAGGGGGGCTATGGGGACCCTGATGTAAGGGGGACTATGGGGACCCTGATGTAAGGGAAGACTTTGGAGATCCTAATGAAAGTGGGGTCTCTGTGGTAAGGGTGTACTCTGGGGACTCTGATGTAAGGGGGGGGGGGACTCTGATTTAAGGAGAGGGGACTCTTGGGACCCTAATGTAAGGGGGGAGACTTTGGAGATCCTAATGAAAGGGTCAGGTCTGGGGGGCCCAGGCCTAAAGCTGTGTAAGGGGTCCCAAAATTTCTGATGGCTGCTCTGTTCCCCACACACTGCACCGACATTCCTCATACTGCTGCAGGATTGAACGATGTTAGCTGGAGACGAAGCCGTCTCCTGCAAACTTCAGCCAATCCATGAAGAAGAGGTATTCAGCCAGTGAGGTGCCATGCAAGCTGTGCTGCATGCAACATCACTTCCTCCCAGCTCCCCAGTCAGTCTGCACACGGCAAGGAAAGGAGGGGAGAAATCATTCCTGTTCAAGGTGCACCTGGAGCCTTTATTTTTCTTTTTGGGTGGGTGCTAGAAGCTGGTCTTGCCTAGGGCGCAAAATAGTCTAGCACCGGCCCTAATCCTGACCATGGCATATGTGCAGGTGTGTCCTGCTGTATTGTTACAGTATGGGTGGGTGGGGAAACCACAGCTTAGCCTTCTGTTGTTACCATCCACCGGCCCCCCATGAGAAAAAGCCTGTATGCTGTTAAAATCTCAGATATGGATATTCTCTATGTTAATACATGAAATGTGACCATTCAGAATCAATCGGGAATCTGTACTTGCAGGGAAATTGCGACAGTTACACTTCCCTGCACAATGAGTGCACCCTAAATTGTGCTTTTCACACCTATTATACTCGAGGGTTGTTATATCTGTCTGGAGATCTTCAGCTTCAAGTAGATTTGCAAAAGACAAATATAAAAAGAAACTCTCAGTTGGAGCATAAACTCATCACATCTGTGTCTAGGCCGACATTACTTTATCATGCTGGAGTCTGTGGCAGTATCAGACAATTACCCAAAGAAACACCACACACCTAATAAAGCTTCCATGGAACAACCATGTCACAGGGCCGGACCTCATATATATTGCCTGCTACTCATTTTGGTATCTGCTTGGATTTCCTTGGATTTCCTTTGAGTAGCTGATGTGGCCACAGCCAGTTAATACATATAAGATCCTGGCAATGGAACAGTAATTATCTGGATGACCATTAAAGAATTACAAATGGCCAAATATGGACCATTATTTGTACATGATTTCTGAAAAAACGTTATCTTTATTTTCAGTTTTTGATGTTTTATTTAACTGAAATAGTACTGTTTTTTTCCTATGGAAATATTACCTGAATAGAATTGTATATATGAATCTTTCGGTTTAGCACACCCTTGTTCTTCATATACAGAGCATAAAGCATTTGGTGCTGCTCCTAAATTATCCTTTATGTGCATGTTAGTTTTTTTTTTTTTTCATATTGTACAAAAGAATTTATTGTTGTGTAAAAATGTATTCTTTTTTTTCTTTGCCCATCCAGTCAGTAGGTATTTTTATATTTTGTGTGTTTATTGTACTTGTTTGATAAGAGTCAATGCCAATGTTCTGATAAAGTCCATAGATGAATCATACTTGTACTTGCCAGCAGAGGAACAAATCACAGTATCCTTTAAGTAGGTGACTATACGTATTATCATTTCTACAAAGAACTTTCCATTACTTATACATTTATCTAGGGGTACAGTTAAAAAAAAATGCAAAGCAGTTTGCCCAGTGAAAGTGCATGCACGTTTGTTCTGTGCCAATAGAGCAAAAAAATTATGTTATTAGGCTATTTCCTGTGCTAGACAAATTTTTCGCATTTATTTCAAACAGAAAACATTTAGCCACTAGATGGGGTAAGGTATTAGAGACATTTTCTATAGTATGTAATGTCATCTAGTGACCAAATGCAGTAGTTTCTGTTTCAAATCAACGGTTTGCCCAGTGAAAGTGCATGCCCGTTTGTTCTGTGCCAATAGGGCAAAAAAATAATGTTATTATTAGGCTATTTCCTGTGCTGGACAAATGTTTCTCATTTATTTCAAACAGAAAATAACACATTTAGCCACTAGATGGTGTAAGGTATTTTTATGCTATGTAATGCCATCTAGTGACCAAATGCAGTATTTTCTGTTTTAAATCAACGAAAAACCCCTTTGTCCAGCACAAGAAACAGCCGAATAAAATACACATTGGGGTTGATTTACTAAACCTAGATAGTGAAAAATTTTGCTGCAGGTCTGCATAGAAACCAAAAATGTTTTTTTTTTTTTTTTTTTCTTTTATCTTATCTTAATTGAATAAGCTGAAGTAAGAAGTTGATACTACCATGAACAGTTGCACCAGATTTTGCACTCTCCAGTTTTAGTAAATTACCCCATTGTGTTTAAATTTAAACAAAAATGATCAAATCAAAAAATAATTTGTACTCACGGCCCTTCAACTAAAGGAGAAAATTGACACTATGACCAGTTCAAACAGAAACATGTGTCAGAAAAGTCTAAAAGTGTTTTCCCACACCAAAAAGGGATCTCCATCACCGGATAGCCACAACTCAAAACTTACCACAAAAACATAACTCTCGTGTTATAGAGAAGTCATGGGTAGCATGTGACTAAAATGATCAACAGCAGGAAAAGCTTCCAATTTCTTCAAGGAGAGTTACAGATTGCCTACAAATGAAGGAGCCCCCAATCTATCTTCGATCCACTTTGCCCAACTTAAAATGTGCTCAGGAAAGATCAGGAGACCACAGGCTCCACATAATGTGAAATCTGAAATATTCAAATTATTAAAACATTGCACCTACAACTCACGTAAGGCCTCTTGCACACTGTAGCTTGAAAAAGCTAACTACAGTGTTTTTTTTAATTGATCTAAAATGCAGCCCATTGTTTACAATGTACCTGTACACACAGGCACGTAAACAAGCGATGCGTATTCTGGAGTAGAAAAAATAATAGAAAATCTGTGTTCCCAGTCAGTATTTTGTGCCGGTACACGTAAATGAGCATAAATCTTAATGAATTTTCTTTAAGAATATATTGTGTGTGCAAATTTACGGCTGCGCATATATGCGAAAATAAAACGCCTAAAATTACGTCCAAAAAAGCACATGCTCAAACATCAGTATCATTTGCAAGAGGCTTTAGGCCTCTTGCACACAGGCATCATAATTTACTGATGTTTACTCAGGAACTTGTGACGCCCATGTGCAAGAGGCCAAAAAATGTATGTACAAACCTGAGTAATGTTGAGCATAGGTGAGTAAAGTGTGTAGATGAGTAAAATTTTTCTTCATTGCCACCATTGTAATATACTCATTGTAATATACTCACGGAAACCTTAAGCGAGTAAACAACCAAGTAAATTACTGCACTTAAATGTAAAATGTACTATTTTTGTTTTACTACTCTGTACTCAATGCTGTATTACTGATCTTTACTCAGCTGTGTGCAATTTACCATAGACAACAATACATCTCGATTCAGATCAGTAAAAAAAAACTCAGCATTTTTTAGTCCCGTGTGCAACAGACCTAACTGCAGTAAAACATGCATTCCAGCCAGCAAATTCTAACTTCCATGTCCAACTTCCGGTTGCGTGATGATGTCAGCAAATAGCTCCACCCTACGTGTTTCGTCATAGGTGATGTCTTCTGGGGCTAATAACTTTTCCTCACATTTGCACAGAGCGATTGTACATGCACATGGATTGAGTGAATTTCTATGCAGTTTTTTTCTTTATAAAAGCACACTTTATTTTGTAAATATTTTTATTAAATTTAATTTTAATGCCAAGGTACCAGACCGGGTTTTGCATAGTGTTAGATCATCCATTGGACTTTAGGGATCCCAGAAGCCATATTCCCCTTCTTTGTACTCTGCAGTATAGTGTCAGCACACCCTGTGATTACTCAAAATATGTAGAGAATTCCCAGTGCCATCTTGGATGCTGAGCACAAAGATCACTGATAAGTATACTGATTTACACATAAGGCAAACCGCAAACTTTTTCAATTGACCTAAGGATATTGAGGTACACTTGTCCAGTCTGAAGAGAATCATACAATTTATTGACTACAAGGGGGGGATTTACTAAAACTGGAGCACACAGAATCTGGTGTAGCTGTGCATAGTAACCAATAATTTTCTAGGTTGTATTGTCAAAGTGATAATAAGGTCTTGTGTTTTTTTGTTTAAAATAACAAACATGTCATACGTACTTGCTCTTACCTGTGCAGTGATTTTGCACATTGAAGCCCAGATCCTCCTCTTTTCGGGTCCCTCGCCTGTGCTCCTGGCCTTTTCCTCCTGCCCCCACAGCAAGCAACTTGTTATGGGGGCACCCAAGCCGAGTGGCTGCTCTGGGTGTCCATTCAGACACAGAGCCATGGCTCGGCTCCACCCCCTCTCTCTCCTCATTGGATCACCGACTTTGATTTTACAGTGTTTCAGCCTCAGGAGAGAGAGTCCCGGACAACCGAGACTCTCGTGCAACATCGCTGGATCAAGATGGGGCTCAGGTAAGTATTAGGGGGGCTGCTGCACCCAGAAGTTTTTTACATCTTAATGCATAGAATGCAAGATAAAAAACCTTATGCCTTTATAACCACTTTAACTGAACAAGATGAAGTTAGAAGCTGATTGGTTACTATGCACAGTTGAACCAGATTCTGTGTGCATCAGCTTTAGTAAATCTCCCCCATTGTGTCTGGATTCCTGAATTGTATGATTCTCTGTACATCGATTTGAGATTTATTGGCTGATTCCGCAATTTTCCTTCAGATCTGTGCGAATTTAAGGGAATTTACGTGATTAATAAGCCAGAAAGGCATGTGTCAATAAAGCATATGATTCTCCACAGATCAGACAATTCTTCATGAATATAATTAATCAAAATGAAAATTGTGGTTACGAATATGTGGTTATTATTTTATGTACAAAACTAATACCATAGCAGCCCAAGAATGTGGTTATTGTTGAGACAATACATTTTTGAATATTCACTTTAATTAAGCAATTATGTGCCTATAAAATAAGTAAATAGGATTTTTATTTTCACATGATTGAATATTTGAAGTGAAACCTAACTACCGGTAATTTTATTGTTTTGAACATTCTCAAATCCTTTATCATCGCAGGTAGCATGTTAAAGTTTTTTCCTACAGTACTGTTTCTTTTCCAATTGATTTTTATTAGAAAGAATCAAATTGAATACAAGTTTGAAATGCAGACTTAAAGAGGAAGTAAACCCTAATGGGTTTACTTCCTCTTTGTTTCCCTGCAAAGGTAAAGCATAATGGACCTCCTATGCATCGGATAGTAGTCCCTTATGTGTCACTTACCTGACCCAGGAGCCTGCGATGTCACCGTTGTCCCCTTGTGTACATCGCCTCCATCTTCTTGGTGGGTCTCGCGGCTCCAGCGCTTGCATTCGACCGTGCCGCAATGACGTCACTCCCGCGCAGGAGATATTTATTTGACCTACAGGTAAGCCTTAATCTAGGCTTACCTGTAGGTCCAAGTGGTTTTGTAAGGGTTTACAACCACTTTAATGAATCCAAAACTTCCCTAAAGTACTGTTTATACTGACAGCACCATCTGCCATCAGCCTATTTACAATGTAGACTGTACAGAAAAGACCATAGTGTTGTAACAGCTACACCCACAAAATATATGGTACACGGCACAGGCAAGGAAATCATTTCTAAGCTGGGGATCTACTGAGGAATCTTACTGTAAGGATTCCCAGATCCCAAGTATTGACCCAAGCATACAGTTTAGTTTTGGGTGATCTTGCCTTTACAATGCTTGAAAAACTACCCCGGAAATTCCTGAACTTTTTTTATTTTCTACTAACATGTCAATAGTCCATAAGAAACCAACCAAAAGACTCTCCCATTAATGTGGCTTCAAACACCCACCATATTTGGATGTAAAAAATTGGCACGCTCTTCATACAGCATGAAAAAGCATCTTGACATTTTCTTCTTTCATGTTGTTTACATTGGCTGTTTGACAGATCTGCATTGTCAGAATCTTATACTGACTCAGAAATGACTTGACTTTCAAATGTCTAATCACATTGACTCATTTTATTACATTTCAGTGTTTTGTAGTCTTTGTAATAGTGTTTAGATTTATGGTAATGACTGTATCAAAAGCGTGATGATGATGATTTGGATGTATGAAAATTGTGTGTTTCCCAGTCATTTTAACTGACTTGATTTGAAATGTTTGGAGGTTTGCGAATTTCCTGTCTCATGTACTTTGCTTCAGGGCCGTCTTTAATATCGATTGGACCCTGGGCAAACATTTTCCTAGGCCCTCTCGAATCCTCTTATCAACTATTTGAGGGCTGTGCGGGCTCAAGGGGCAGCTGCTTTGGGCGCCACAACAATGACTGGGCCCGGGGCAGCTGCCCCTTTTGCGCTGTGTTAAAGACGGCCCTGCTTGGCTGATGTATTTTTTTTCTTTAACATATCATAGTCATGCTCGGCTTATTTAGTTCCTTGTTGCTGCAGAATTAACTTGTAATACCTTTTTGTTTCTTTTTTCTAAAAAAATTGGGATAATATAGTACAAGGTGAAAAGGTTTCCACTGAAACAGTGGGGGATCGGTGAAGCTTGGGCATTCTGAACCTGTGCCTTGCAACAAATACACAGAACAAGTTTTGGTAGGCTTGTCATTTGTGCAGACAGAATACATGTTTGCAGATAAAACTTGTAAACCTCAAACGTGGAGGAAAAGCTGTTACCAAAATGATTTTGTATTTTTGTATTTCTTATTTGTAAATATGAATAAAATGTGCTCTTTTACATATTTGCTAGTGTGTTTGATCTTTTTTTTCCAGACCTTGTACAAACGCTTTGGTTGGATTTACACTCCCGAGGTGCATTAATTCATAGCAAAAATTAAATCCCCCCCCCCCCCAGTAACTCCTATAAATGTTCTTTATTGGCTACATCATGTAAAACAAGATCAATGCTAACGTGTTTCGCCTATTACATCCTTCATCAATGCTATTTAAAGGAGTTACCGAGTGTCCGGCTTAACTTTTTGCTTTGAATTTCTACTTTCTTTGAGTTGGAGCCCCCAGCCAGAACACCGGATGTTGGCATACATTTCTACTACTTTGGCAGTTGAGCTTGGGTATTCCTTGTTTGTGCATTAATTCAAATTACGTTTAGATAGCCCATTCATTTTGGGTTGTTGGCACGCCGCAGAGCAAGTTATGTTGCACCTGCACCTGCATTTTTTTTAATCTCAATAATTGATTTACTAAAGGCAAAAGGGCTGTTGGGAATTTTCCCTTAGTTTAGTGAATGGAGTGAAGCTCTGTTGACTTCCATTATCCGATCATGTGCAAGTAAAAAAAATTGCATGTGATTAGGTATTATTTCCACAAGAACATTTTTACCATATCCACTAAGCTAAAGGAAACTTACCTTGCAAAGTGAACAGCCTATTCGCCTTTAGAAAATCAGACCCACAGCCTTGGCATGTATGAGTTAAGCCAAAAGGAACCTGCATTTCCATCCAAATAAATTAACATTCAGCCTCCTGGTTTATACATGCAGAACTCCAGCTCTAGTCTTAACCTATAGGCCGGTTTCACACTGGGGCGGTGGGGGCGGCGGCGGTAAAGCAGCACTATATTTAGCACTGCTTTACCGTCGTTTTAGCCGCGGTATTCGGCCGCTAGCGGGGTGGTTTTAACCCCCGCTAGCGGCAAAAAAAAAAAAAAAAAAAAAAAACAAAAAAAAAAAAAAAAAAAAAAAGAAAAAGGGTTAAAACCCCCCGCAAAGCGCCGCTGCAGCGGCACTTTGGCGGCGGTGTTACCGCGAGAATTCCCCGCGGTGTCCCATTGATTTCAATGGGTAGGATCGGTGAATACAGCGCTCCTTCACCGCTCCAAATATGCTGCTAGCAGGACTTTTTTTTACCATCCTGCTAGCGCACCGCTCCAGAGTTAAAGGACCCGCTTTTTTCAGGAGCTATACAGGCGCTATTTTTATCGCTGTAGCTCCTGAAAAATGCTTCCGTGTAAAAGGGGCCTTAGGCCCTTTGTCTCCTACAGACTGTCTTCATACACAACTCTGTGCTCATATCTAGAAGCCCCTTGCTGCTCTGGCTTCCACATGTCTCATCTAGGTGGAGCCCTCCTGACTCCTTGGCAGAAGCCTCCTGTCTGCCAGGATATAGCACAGAACCCTAGACAGGTTTCTCATAAAAGTCCAGCATGAACCTGCCCAATTAGTGCGATGGTAGTTCTCAAAACATGGACCCAGTATTGGAGATTTCATCCCTCCCAGATCACTACGAAATCTTTGGGCTCCAGGTCCCAAACCAGGTTTTATCCATCTCATGAGGAAACTGAAAAGTCAGTTTCCTCTGAATGATACAAATTCTCTGGAGCCCCTTAACCTGCCTGCATGAGAATCTTGGGTCGTTAACTCTTTTTACACTGTGGCAGGGCACAGCACTACCACAATGTATTTTACTGGATGATGCACTGCAGCTCAGTATTTTCTTAATAAAAATTTAGATGCAATGAGTAACCCTATTGAAAATAATTATTTTATGGAAGCTTTAGCACATCTGCGCTATGAAAAAAAAAAAAAAAAACAGTATTCTTAAATGTTGCTTTTACCATCTTAGATGAGTAATTCATGGAAAGGTGCTGTTAAAATGGACAGAAATATGCATTACAATTCATAAATGCACATAAGCACATGCAAAAACATTACTATATATGTGTAGTGCCTGAGGGTGTATTTATGCCTTTGCACTCTGACTAGGCTTTGGATGCATTTTGTTATTCATGCAAAACACAAGAGCATCAAAGAATTAAACATTTTAAAAATGGATTAAAAATTAAAAAAATGGATCCTGGCAATAATTAATTTTAGAATTGCCAATTGTTAGTGGCCCTAATGGCCCGTACACACGATCCGAAAATCATACGAAAAATACAGCTTTCGATAGCTGATCTCGACAGTTCAGCCGATTTATTATCTGATGGTGCAAGTATGAAATATTTTCTCCTACAATATCAGATCTTTACTTTAGTAAACATTTCAGTTTTGATCTAGCATGCAAAAAAAAACAGACGATCATTCATCCGATACCCGTGTGTACGAGCCATTAGCCTAGGAGCTGAAATGGTCAGATTCTGGACTTGCAATCCTGCTACAGAGCATCTATTAAGACAGCTGACAGCTTTTTAGCAAAGCACTTGCACACTATTTATTTTTATTTTATGTGCCATGCATATGGGAAATCTGTATTCCAGGGGTAGAGAACTGGCAGGCGGACTACTTAAGGGCTCTTTCACACTGACTCAACAACAACAACAACATTTTTTAATGACTCCATGGCATCAGTTCTCACTGATTTATGCATTTCCTCCTATTCTACTGCTACCACGACTTGTTTGCAGGATCAAGGAAATCTGTATTCCAGGGGTAGAGAACTGGCAGGCGGACTACTTAAGGAGTCGTGGGCTTTCAGGCCCAGTAATTTCTACCTTGATTATTGCAAGGAAGCCAGCTTCCAGAGTCATTTATTAGTCTGGAAGGCATATGTCTCCTGGTGTGAATCCAGGGGTTGGCATCCCAGACAGTATGTTATAGGGAGAATCCTTTCTTTTCTGCAAATGGGGTTAGAGATGAAGATGGCCTTGAGTACTATCAAGAGCCAGGTCTCGTCCTTGTCGATATTGTTTCAACATCTGCTTGCTTCACATTCTTTGGTCCGAAGCTTTATACAGGGGGTAACACGGCCTAAACCACCGGTTAGAGCTCCCCTGAACCCCTGTGACTTGAATTTAGTTCTGTCGGCATTACAGAAACAGTCTTTTGAGCCAATACGACATATTCCCTCTGCAAGAAGGGTATCAGAATTGGCAGCTCTTTCTTGTAAAGAGCCATATTTAATTATTCGTAAAGATAGAGTAGTATTGCGTCCTCATCCTAGCTTTCTACCGAAGGGGGTTCGGGTTTTCATCTAAACCAGTGGCGGCCCGTCCATAGGGGGCGCCCGGGCGCCGCCCCCCCCTCCTTGCAGTTAAAAAAAAATAAAAAAAAAAAGTTAAAAAAAAAAAAAAAAATTTATTTAAACATGTCCCTTTAAGGGCGCCGGGCACAGTGCAGTATGCACCGCTCTATCACCAATAGATAGATTCATGCATTGCATGAATCTATCTATTGTCACCTCTGCCGCCCCCTATTCAGGTGTCCGGCCCCTGATCGGGCATCTGAATTACAGTGGGGGGGGTGTTGCGGGAAGCGCCCCTATTAGAGCTGTAAGCTCTAATAGGGGACGCTATTAGAGCGGTGTGCTCTAATAGGCTTCCATAAGTGTAAACAGCGGGCGCACGGCTGTGCGTTCGCTGATTACACAGTATTGTGTTAGAAGCGAATACATCGCTTCCCTAACACAGACCCGCCTCTCAGCCAATCAGGTTGCCAGGTCTGTTACCTGTAACCTGATTGGCTGAAGTCACAGGGCTGTGATTGGACGCTAGGCGTCCAATCATAGCAAAAGACAGGCGCGGGAGAAGAAGACCCCGGGTTAAAGAAACCAAGGATGTCCTGGCCGACTTCTTTCCACAGACGGTAGGCAAACTCTTCTTTTAGTTTTTTGCATGTTACTTATGTGTCATCAAGTCTATTGTATGGCTATTGTAGTGAGATTGCTGTTCGTGGTACAGGGGAGCACGCCTTGGATGAAACACTGTATCTCCTGTACACTTCAGAAGAGGGGCCCGGGAACCTGCAGACAGCTGAACTGCCTTCTGACACTTGTGGATCTCCTTGCAGCTGCCAACTTTCTCCCTCAGGCAGCTCTGCAGGGGCAGGGATCAGTTCTACATACTGGCAAGTGGTAAAGTGAGCTGCAGTCTCAGTCTGCCTGTGTCTCTGTCGGGTCCTGAAACTCCCACTCGTCAATGTTATCTCTGGTCAGTGTGAGCAGGAAGTTTGCTTCTCCTCCTCAGTACTGACCTCTGATCTCCCTCCCTCCAGATCGTGCTCTCACTGCTCTGTGTTCACTGAACTCCAGGGTTTGGATGGAGCAGTGCTTCTGCTGGAGGGGGTGAGTGTGTGGTGTGGTGTGTGTGTGTGGGGGGGGGGGGGGGGGGGGGTGCTCTGGAAAAAGTCACAAAACTTTATGATTTTGGAGAGAGGTGACTATGAAGCCAGCCTAGAACTGCAGATAGCTGTCAATGCAGTGCTGAGCAAGAAGCCAGTGGACACATCTCTCTCTCCAGCTGCCAGGAATCTCTGCCCAGCCATTTCTATATACCATCCCTAAGGTCCCTTTATACTTCACATAGCAGTAACAAACATTCCTGCTCACATTTTCATTTTTTTTTCTTGTTTTTCACACATAGGTTAACCCATTCACTTGAATGGGCTGCCATATGTGACAAACACATCATAGAGGCTGCAGAAAATGTTAAGGCATGCAACTTTGCCACAAGACAAAACACATGTCTGCTCATTGCATTTAGGGTGCCATTAACAATTATTGGGCACCACAAGTTCTATGCACATGTCTAGTGCATTTCAAAAATGCACTGCAAATTGCCCATTACCTGTGTACATTGTCACACATTCAGGTAACCTCAAATGTTAATGTGGCCTAATGTCTCGTATACACTGCTAGTTTACTTTTTTTACTCAGGTCAGAGCTGCTTTACTAACAATCCAATGTTAGTACAGTGATCTCCACTGCTATTCTATTGTGTTCTGACGAGGGGACGCCCCACCAGAACACTCCGGTCAGGGAGATGGTCAGCAGCCCTTTTGTGATGCTTTACTTCAGAGCTGAGGCATTTGTACTGCAGGCTGCAGAATTTGACAGGAAGCACCACCTGTCAAACTTCCCATTGAGTTCAATGGGGCTGCTCTGCACCTTGAAGCCAAATACTTAGCTTACAGCTGCAATGCGGTCTCACAATGTAAAATTGCCACTCAGCAATAAAAAAAAAACAACAGGTGTCATGAGGCAGCAGTAGCAAGGCTCTTATTTCTGCCATGGCTGCAAAGCATGCCATTGTGACCATGGCATTTCAGCGATTTGATTTCCCGAGGGGGGGGGCCCTGCCAGGTAGGTTGTAGGGGGCCCCGTGATTTCTAACAGCAGCCCTGAGCAGCATATTCCCTGATTGTGCATGCTGCCCTGTCTACACAAGTGCTTCGTCTACCTATAGATTAGTTGTTACAAAGTAATACAAAACACTAGTATTGACCCACAGTAACAACCACGACTCCTTATGATGTCTGCATTTTTTCAAACTGAATAATTTGGCACCTTAAAAACTCCCATTTGTCGCACCTTGTTGTTAATGCTTTCTTAAGGCTATACATTATACAATTTTCTTGTACATATTTCCTTTAGATTTACAAAAAACATATAATATGAGATCAAACCTAAACACTTTCAATTTGTATGCAATCAGGCAGGTCCTTGCACTACATAGTTGAAGGTAAATCTAAAGGAAATTAAACCAGAAAAATTGTATAATCTATGGCCAGCTTTAGGCAGGGGTTTCCAGATGTTTGTATGCTTCACCCTTTTCATGACCAGTGACTCACTGAGCTATGTGGATGGTTAACCCTTTCTTGATTTGCAGGTCCCTGGTGTCTGGTATTGGGTAGCCACTTCATGATCAAGCATGATTCAAGCATCTCCCTTAGCTGGATATTATTAGCACATTTATGACCAGCAGATGTTTCCGATTCCTTTTTGTATCAAACATGTCCACTCTAGTAGCAGAATGCCAGCACCAAGGTATATTACCTCTGTCTAATGACCCGTCCCTAGTACTTATTTGTATTGTCCCTTTCAGTGTTTCCCACTGCTGATTGCACTCCCTCCAATTAGAGGGGCACTCTGGCAGCACTTGAAGGGGCACAGTGGCAGTTTGAGGGGCACAGTGGCAGCGTTTGATGGGCAGTGGCAGCATTTAATGGGCACAGTGGCAGCGTTTGATGGCACAGTGAGGCTGTTTGTTTGCGCCCCCCCAAAAATTTTGAGCACCAGCCGCCACTGATCTAAACCAGGATATTGTTCTGCCTTCATTTTTTCCAGATCCCTGTTGTACGGAGGAAAAGTCACTACATTCCCTGGATGTAGTGAGAGCGTCAGATCCTATTTGGAAGCGACTGCTCAGATTCGCAAAATGGATGTTTTGTTTGTATTGCCTGAAGGTCCTAAAAAAGGAAAGGCAGCAGTGAAATCTACCATTGCTAAGTGGATTCGTAGGTAATTGTTCAAGCTTATGTTTTCAAGAGGAAAGTTCCACCTTTTCAAATCATAGCGCACTCCACCAGGGCTGTTAGTGCCTCGTGGGCAGTGCATCACCAAGCTTCCATGGCGCTCAAATCTGCAAGGCTGCAACTTGGTCTTCAGTTCATACATTCACCAGATTCTATCAGGTGGATGTGAGAAGACATGAGGATATCGCTGTTGGGTGCAGTGTGCTGCAGGCAGCGGTACAAGGTCCTCAGGTCTTATTGCACCCTACTTTTGTTGTGTCTCCCTCCCCTCAGATAGCATTGCTCTGGGACATCCCATCAGTAAATACTGTGGCTCTGTGTCCCATTAAGTGTAAGAAAAAGAAAATAGGATTTTTATAACAGCTTACCTGTAAAATCCTTTTCTAGAAGGACATCACGGGACAAAGAGGTCCCTCCCCTATTCTAATACACATATATTGCTTTGCTATAAAACTGAGGTACTCCCAGTAAGGGGAGGGGTTATATAGGGGGCTAAACTTCCTGTCTAGGGTGTGCCAGTGTCCATCACCTAGTGGTGCCTATATATCCCATCAGTATATACTGTGGCTCTGTGTCCCATGATGTACCCAAAGAAAAGTATTTTACAGGTAAGCTGTTATAAAAATACTATTGTTTGTAGCCTAAATACTGAAATTTGCACTTAAAACTGTAATTTTGTTACTATCGGAATAGCCAGTAAAAACTTGTCTGTGCTAGTAAATTTTTGGTGTTGTGTCAGTAAATTGCAATCTGGTAGGTTGGCAACACTGACCACGAAATGTTAGCAGTTTAAAAGGGGGAACAGAATGCTAGGTAGGCAGTTTGCCAAAAAAGGTTTGAGTCTAGGTTCACATCTGTGCGGTTGATGTGGTTTTCAGATGCGTTTTGCATTTTTAAACCTACGTTTTTGCATGCATTTTTTTCTATTAAAACACACTGTATATGTCTGGTTGCTAATGAGCGGGCAAGGAAGCCGGCCTCTGCGTACTTAACAACCGATGAGTCATCAGCTGTCAGTGGGTTCCCCCGCTGACAGCTGAATGTAAAAAAAAAATTGCCGGCAAGAAAAAAAAAAAAAAAAAACGGCGCCCCCCCCCCCCCCTTTTCCATACCAGGACTGATTTTGAAGGGAACCCCACGCCCACATTTTTTTTAAAAAGGGCATTGCCCCCCCCCAAAATTCATACCAGACACTTATCCGAGCATGCAGCCGGGCAGGTCAGGAATGGGAGTGGACGAGCAGGTGCCCCCCTCCTGAAACATACCAGGCCATATACTGGCCGCCCAGCATGCACTGGTGATGACGTCTGGCCCCTTAGCTGTTTAAGAAATGCCACATGGCGCAGCAGGCAGGCTGCAGCAGTTTTCGTCGCAAGCAGAGTTTTCTTTTTTTTGGGGTCCGGCAGTGGCGGTTCCGGCGTGATTGACCATGAATCTATATCAGGGGACAATGTTTTATTTTTATTTGTTTTTTTAATAAAGGACTTGTCAAAAACTCCCATACTGTCTTTATTCACTTTTATGGTGAATGGGTAGGGGTACTATGTACCCCAGCCCTCAAATTTTCCACTCGCCTACTCGCATTTTGTGAGTGGAAAATGAGGGCTGGCGAGGATCTGGGCTGCCTGGGAGTGGGGGGGGGGTGAGCACCGCCGGCGGGCGGGGGTTGATCGGGAGCCGTTCTCCCAGTGGAAGAGTGCCATAGAGTTATAGGAGAGCCGCGGGATCACCGAGCGGTAAAACATTACATTGAGACTGTCTCCGCTCTGCTCATTCTCACGCAGCCCCGCCTCCTCCTAACCCCACGCCTGTGATAGATAGAACACGGATCCAATGCGGGGATGCATTCTGTCTATTACAGGCGTGGGGTTAGGAGGAGGCGGGGCTGTGTGTGAATAAAAAAAAAAAAAAAAAAAAATGAGAATGAGCAGAGCGGGGACAGTCTCAACTGCACATTATCTGGACAGCTGTTTCAGCGTGTTTTACCGCTCTGCGATCCTGGCTCTCCTCTAACTAGCTGTGATTGACAGGTAGATCGAAGCGGAAGCTGTCATGGGGCCCCCTCCTGAATGGTCAGTCCACCCCTGCTCCGCCCTGGCAAGGCTGTAATGTGGGGCACTGTGAGGCTGCTATTTGTGGGCACAGTGGCAGCTTTGATGGGCACAGTGATGCTGCAATTTGGGGAACAGTGAGGCTGCAATGGGGGCACGGTGATGCTGCAATTTGGAGAACAGTGAGGCTGCAATGGGGGCATGGTGAGGCTGCAATGGGGGCACGGTGAGGCTGCAATTGTGGGCACAGTGATGCTGCAATTTGGGGCACAGTGATGCTGCAATTTGGGGCACAGTACGAAGGACTATGGAGCAATTTGGGGCACAGTGAGGCTTCAATGTGGGGCACAGTGAGGCTGCACAGTGAGGCTGCAATTTGGGGTACAGTGAGGCTGCAATTTGGGGTACAGTGAGGCTGCAATTTGGGGCACAGTGAGGCTGCAATGTGGGGCACAGTGAGGCTGCAATGTGGGGCACAGGTCACAGTGAGGCTGCAAAGTGGGGCACAGTGAGGCTGCAATTTGGGGCACAGTGAGGCTGCAATGTGGGGCACAGTGAGGCTGCAATGGGGAACAGTGAGGCTGCAAAGTGGGCATGGTGAGGCTGCAATGATGGGCACAGGTCATGCTGCAATGATGGGTACAGGTCATGCAATGATGGGCACAGGTCACGCTGCAATGATGGGCACAGGTCACGCTGCAATGATGGGCACAGGTCACTCTGCAATGATGGGTACAGGTCACGCTGCAATGATGGGCAGAGGTGAGCCTGCATTGAGAGGCTGTGCTGAGGGGAACTGATAAAGTTGTTGTTAATATTTATTTTTGTAACTTAATTCTGCATAAAACATTTAAGTGTCATTTCATGAGATAATTTATGATGGCATAATTAGGGGCGGGGCTAGTATCTCAGGACTTGAAATTTTGAGCTCTGATGTACCCCATACTGATTCACATGGGGGGGGGGGGATCTGGAGGCTTCGAGATTCCAATAAGCCCCCCGCCAGCAGACCCCCACAATCACAGCCCAGGGTTGTGGGGAAGAAGCCCTTGTCCCCATCAACATGGGGACAAGGTGCTTTGGGGCAGGAGGGGCAGTCTATTACACACAAAACGCAATATGCTGAGGGTAAAAAGTCCCTGACCCTGTCCAAAAAGTACCAGCTGAAAAACACATAGATGTAAACGTGTACCTTAGGAAACCATGGTTAATGGACTGTAGTGTATTTCTGCAAAACACAATAAACAAAAATGCATAGGTGTGAATGTAGGGTGAGATCAGGACCCAAAGCCAGACCTAAGAAAAAGTTGAGATTGATAGCACCAGGACAGATTACTAAGTACAGTTCAAAATCATGACCAATAAGGTAAGAACCAATGAAGCAAATAATCATAAACACATTAACTAATTCCCCACAGCCTGAGGGTTTCTGCAAGCTGGGAGTTCAATTAATGCATGAGTGTCAGGGCTCAATAAAGCTAATGCTAAACTTAGGTAGAGTCTCTACATAGACTATAGTGCTGGCCAGTATCAATGGTATCAGTTGAGATAATTGTCTTACAGGAAGCCAAAAATTACAGAGTTTCGGGATCACATACAGTCAAAATTATTACAGAGCGACCATTCTGCTAAAATATCTCCAACACAGAAGCATAAATGTAAATGAATTATTATTAAGATATCCAAGCGTTTCTTTTCTCAACTCAATTGTTAAGTGCTGCGCAAACTGTTGGCGCTATATAAATCCATAATAATAATAATTAAAGAGGAGCTCCAGGCTCCTTCTGAAAAAAATAAAAGTCAGCAGCTACAGATACTGTAGCTGCTGACTTTTAACCACTTCAGCCAAGGAAGGATTTACCCACTTCCTGACCAGGCCATTTTTTGGTGATACGGCACTGCATCGCTTTAACTGACAATTGCATGGTCGTGTGAGGTTGTACCCAAACAAAATTGATGTCCTTTTCCCACAAATAAAGCTTTCTTTTGGTGGTATTTGATCACCTCTGCATTTTTTTTCTTTTTTTTGCGCTATAAACAAAATAAAGAGCGACAATTTTGAAAAAAACGAACTCTGCTATAAAACATTTCCCCCCAAAAAATGTAAAAAAAACAAATTTATTCGTCAGTTTAGGCCAATATGTATTCTGCTTCATATTTTTGGTAAAAAAATCGCAATAAGCGTATATTGATTGGTTTGCGTGTCTACAAAATAGGGCATAGCTTTATGGCATTGATATTATTTATTTATTTTTACTAGTAATGGCGGCGATCAGTGATTTTTAGCAGGACTGCGACATTGTGGCGGACAGCTCAGACACCTGACATTTTTGACACTTTTTTGGTAACCAGTGACATTATTACAGTAATCAGTGCTAAAAATGTACTGTTATTGTACTAATGACACTGGCAGGGGAGGGGGTTAACATCAGGGGCGATCAAGGGGTTAAATGTGTTCACTGTTTGTGTGTTCTAACTGTAAGGGGGACTGTGTGACTGGGGAAACACACAGATCCGTCTTCCTGCATATCAGAAAGACAGAATCTGTGTGATCTCCCCTATAAGAATGAAAATTTGTCTTGTTTACACAGGCAGATCCCCGTTCTGTCACTGCGGAGAACAATCGCGGGTGGCCGGTGGACCCGCTAGTTGGCTTCCCCACTGGCCAATGGGAGCGGATGCCCACAAAAGCGAGTTCCCGCGCCAACGTTCCGCTACAGTGATTTGCAGGAACGAGCGACCTTGCTGCAGTATAATGACAGCGGCTGGTCGGGAAGCTGTTAATATTAGAACACTCGCCTGTCCATGAATCCAGCGGTGTCCCTACCCAAGCCGATTTATCAATTGGCTCTCAGGTGCTGCCGCCCCCAGCTAAGCCTTGTGGCTTCATTGCCAGTTCCCTACTGCGCATGGGCGAAGCGCGCTGCACTTTGAATGGCGGAGCGGCAGGGGAGTGTGTACCTGTCAAAACAAGGTACCCGCTCCCCCCTCCCCTGAAAAGTGCCAAATGTGGCAGCGGGGGGGGGGGGGGGCAAACAAGTGGAGCTTTTCATTTTGAGTGGAGCTCCGCTTTAAGTATTTAACAGCACCAATACAGAGAGCCTAGATAATAAAAAAAACACTGGGGTTGATTTACTAAAACTGGAGAGTGCAAAATCTGGTGCAGCTGTGCATGGTAGCCAATCAACTTCAGCTTGTTCAATTAAGTTTTGACACAAATAAACTGTAGATTTGAAGAATGGAAAAAAGAATGGACTTTATAGGCACGTGCAAAAAATGATAACAAATTTTAATAGTTCACAATTCATATATACAAATTGTAAACTATTAAAATTTGTTATAATTTTTTACATGTGCCTATAAAGTCCATTCTTTTTTCCATTCTTCAAATCTATTATTGGGATGTGGCCCTTTTTTTCATTTTGGGTGTTCTGATTGCCACCCGAGGGCTTAGCAATCAATCTATTTTGACAAATAAACTGTAAGCTGATTGGTTTCTTTGCAGAGCTGCACCAGATTTTGCACTCTCTAGATTTAGTAAATCACCCCCACTGTCACTAATACACACATAGAAGCCTTTCTACATTTCACCAAAAAGAACCTAGTTGCTAAGAATGTTCTGTACTACGATGTATTGGAAACCTACCATCAGAGAAAAACACTGGCTGACATCCTTCTGAATATGTTAGGCAGTGTAGTTTAAAAGAATAGACACCAGAGGGCACTTGTAGTATAGAAAAAGAAGAGAAAACCACATACTAGTGTAATCATTTTTATTACTGAATGAAGACTTCTGAATCCAACAGTTTACATTCACAATTAGCAGACTAATGCTGCGTACACATGGTCGGAATTTCCGACAACAAATGTTCGATGGGAGCTTGTTGTCGGAAATTCCGACTGTGTGTAGGCTCCATCGGACATTTTTCGGCGGAATTTCCGACAAACAAAATTTGAGATCTGGATCTCAAATTTTCCGACAACAAAATACGTTCTCGTAAATTCCGACCGTGTACACAATTCCGACGCACAAAATTCCACGCATGCTCGGAATCAAGCAGAAGAGCCGCACTGGCTATTGAACTTAATTTTTCTCGGCTCGTCGTACGTGTATGCAAGACAAGTTTGAGCCAACATCCGTCGGAAAAAAAAATTATTTTGTTGTTGGAATGTGCTGTACGCGGCATAACAGTGATGCTGGTGTGGTTATGAGAAATGGCCCTCCCCAAACAGGATATTGCACTAAACCTGTAGCTAAAGAAGAGAACCAGAACCTTCACTAAGTGGAAGAGTGGGTTTAATAAAAAAAAAAAAAAAAAACCCAGGACAGGGCCTCTGAACAGATGGGATTCCCTTCCTGGGAAATTAACAACTAATCTAATCAAAGTAATTGGGAGCAGAAGAACTACTGCAACCAGCATATAAAATTAACCATACGTATTATAGATGCACATGAGTATGGAAATAATACAAGATTTATATAAGAAAAAATCATTAACCGTACATACATTCAGTTTAAAAGGTGGGACAGAATACTAAGTAGGCCGAGGACAAAACAGTCTGCCAAAAAAAGGATGGAGTCTAGGTTTACATCTATGCAGTTGCGGTTGATGCAGTTTTCAGATGCATTTTGTGTTTTTGAACCCACGTTTTTGCATGCAGTTTTTATGCATTTTGCATTTTTTTTTCTCTTTAAACACACTGTATATACAATAGCTGGTTTCTAAGGAGCGGGCTGGGAAGCCGGCTGCAGCATCCTCAACAACCGATGAGTCATCAGCTGTCAGCAGGGTTCCCCGCTGACAGCTGAATGTAAAAAAATAATTACTGGCAAAAAAAAAAAAAAACGGCGTGGGGTTCCCCCTCCAAATCCATACCAGGCCTGATTTGGAAGGAACCCCATGGCAAAAAAATTTTTTACAAAAATGCCGTGGGGTCCCCCCAAAATTTATACCACACCCTTGTCCGAGCATGCAGTCCGGCAGGTCGGGAAAGGGAGGGGATAAGTGAGCGCCTCCTCCCGAATCATACCAGGCCACATACTGGAGGCCCAGCATGCACCGGTCGATGATGTCACAGGAGGATGGTGCCCCCAGGTGCCATCGCCGGGTGGTCCCGCCCCCTTAGCTATTTTTGAAATGTCACACGGCTGAGCAGGCAGACCCCGGGAGCGTTCATCACGAGCAGAGCTTTTTGTTGTTTTTTTTCCGGGTCCAGCCGTGCGGCAGGCATATTGATTGACGATGTATCTACATCAGGGGACATTGTTTTTTTTATTTTTTTAATAAAGGAATTGTCAAAAACTGGCTAATGTCTTTATTTTTTTAATAAATCAATTGTCAAAAACTGGCACATGTCTTTACGTGGCTATGGTTAAGGAGGGGGGAGTGCTCCCCCCCCCCTCCTTTCCGTGCTTGCCAGGCTGCATGCTTGGACAAGTGTCTGGAATGGATTTTTGCTAGAACTCCATGCCGTTTTTTTATTTTATTTTGGCATAGGGTTCCCCTTAAATCCATATTGGCTTGCAACCAAAAGTCAATTTAAATGTTTTTTTTTTATGTTTTTTTTTTTCTTTAGAAATGTCAGGTTGCTGCATCATCATTGCTCCTGTAAAAACAATCTTTTAAAAAAAATGTTTGCATTGATACATGTCCCCCAGGGCAGTACCCAGGTCCCCACACCCTTTTTATGGCTAATAACTTGCATATAAGCCTTCAAAATGGGGACTTTAGAATTTTCATATTCAGGTCCCATAGTCGGGCCCAAACTTTTTTCCTGTTCGGGAGTTGTGGTGCGAACCAAACAGGGGGGTGTTCGGCCCATTACTAATGATCACTATCACTTGGTGTCGGAGACCTGAAGACAAGATCTGCAGGGATGGGAAGACCCTCAAGTCTGGAGACCTGAAGACAAGATCTGCAGGGATGGGAAGACCCTCAAGTCTGGAATGCAGCTTTTCACCAGCAGAAGCCATGGAGTGGCACTGGAACTCAGAGGCAGCCAATCTACTCTGTGCTTTAGTCCCTCCCTAATAGTTTCTATTCTGACATTGTCAGAAACCATGAAATCAGGCCGAGACAGAAGTATAGTTAAATCACACTTGTTTAATAGAAAAAAAAAAAAAGAACAAACGTAGTCAAAACATAGCCAAATTTCAGTAACTGGAACGGATAGTCAGCCAAGCCAGAAGTCAGGGATCAATGTAGTGGAACAGCAAGCAGGATCTGGAGCCAGAAGGGATGTCAACAAGTCTTGAACAGGATCGCAGGAGATAGTATCTGTGATGTTGACCAAGGCGAAGGCAGAGATCCTCTGGACTGGAAGGCTTAAGTAGATAGGACTGATGAGCAGGGTATCATCAACAGCTGAGAAACTGTGGAGAGATAGGAGCAATTAGCCGACAGTGGCCTGCTCAGAGAAGGAAGGGCTAAGCCCAGCCCTGACAGTACTCCCTCCTCAACAACCCCTCCCCCTCGGAGGACCACCAGGCTTGAGGGGAAAATGTCTATGGTAATCGCGGAGGAGGACAGGGGCATGTACGTCTGAGGATGAGACCCAAGAGCGTTCCCCTGGACCGTACCCTTTCCAATGCACCAGGTACCGTATGCGCCCACGGAACCTACAATGGACTGTACTTCATACTCCTCATGGTTCTCAACCTGTACAGGGTGAGGACGTGGCACAGAGGTGGTAAAGCGGTTGCAGACAAAAGGTTTTAATAAGGAGACATGAAATACATTCAAAATATGCATATTAGAAGGAAGGTCTTATGTGTAATCCACTGGGTTAATCCTGCGATAAATACGGAAAGGCCCAATAAACCGAGGTGCAAACTTCAGTGAGGCAACACGAAGTCGGATGTTGTGAGATGACAGCCAGACCCTGTCCCCAACCTGGTAGGAAGGCGCAGTAAAGCGCCTGCGGTCAGCATGGAATCTGTATCTATCATTAGCATGTCGCAAAGCCTCCTGGACTTGTGCCCAAGTAGGAAAAAGACCACGGAGATGCTCCTCTAAAGCAGGAATACTCTGCGAAACGAGTCAGACAACATGGAAGGTTGGAAACCATGATTCGTCATAAATGGGGACAATCGGGAAGCAGAATTCAAGGGACTGTTGTGAGCAAACTCTGCCCACGGTAATAGTTGTTATGATGGTCAGAAATATAGCAACGTAGGAATTGCTCCAAGGACTAATTGGCTCGTTCTGCGGCCCCATTAGACTGCAAGTGATACGCAGAGGAGAAAGCAAGCTTAATTCCCAACTGTGCACAAAAGACTTGCCAGAACTGGGACACAAACTGACTACCCCTATCCGAGACAATCACCTTGGGTAGCCCATGTAAGGGAAATATCTGAGCAAAAATGGAAGCCAGTTCCTTAGAAGTGGGCAACTTGTTAAGTGGAATACAATGACACATCTTTGAGAACCGGTCAACCACCATAAGGATAACTGTGTTGCCCTGGGAGTTGGGTAACTCCGCAATGAAATCCATAGACAGGTGGGTCCAGGGCCTCTTTCCATTGGGTATGGGTTATAGGTGGCCCACTGGAAGGTGTCGTGGAGTCTTACTCTGAGCACACACGGAACAGGCAGCTACAAAGGCAGTTACATCAGCACGTAGACTAAGCCACCAGAATTGTTGGGAAATGGCCCAAAAGAGTTGATTCTTCCCAGGGTGGCCAGCAGCCTTGGGAGAATGGTAAGTCTGGAGAACAGCAGTACGGAGACCCTCTGGAACAAAGCAGTGGTCACAAGGTTTCTCAGGAGGAGCATGGACCTAAGCAGCAAGAATTTTGTCACCCAAAAGAAGAAGTGAGACTGGTGCGAACCGTAGCGAGAATATGATCAGGAGGAATCGCAGGAACCGGAACCGACTCCATCTTGGAAGTGGAGGAAAATTGTCGTGACAAGGCGTCAGTCCTTACATTCTTAGTACCGGGTAAGAATGAGACAATGAAATTGAAACTTGACAAGAAAAAAGCCCATCGCACCCTTCTGGGAGAGAGGCATTTAGCCTCAGATAAGAATGTGAGATTATTATGGTCAGTAAGAATGAGAATCGGCATAGTGGTACCTTTGAGCCTTCTTTCAGGGCTAAAATTATCACCAACAGCCCTCTGTCACCAATCTCGTAACTGCACTCCTCAGGTGACAATTTCTTGGAAAAGTAGCCACAAGGATGCATAGCGATCTCAGAGGTAGGACGTTGAGACAGAAGGGTGCCAACACCAGTCTCAGAAGCATCAACCTCAAGGATAAAGGGTAATGTAGGATCAGGATGTGCCAACACAGGAGCAGAAGCTTGACCAGAGACGAGAAGTTACAAATAAACTTCCGATAATAATTGGCAAAGCCCAGGAAACGCTGCAGAGGACGTAAACCCACGGGTCGGGGCCACTGTAGAACTGCCAAAAGTTTCTCTGGGTCCATCGAAAAACCAGCAGTGGAAATGACAGGAATTTAACCTGTTCACGATGGGACTCGTACTTCTCCAGTTTACAATAGAGATTGTTCTCTCTTAGTCTCTGAAGCACATGACAGACATCTGTGTGGTGGCTCTCCAGGGACTTGGAAAATATGAGGATATCATTGAGATAAACCACCACACATAACTGCAACAAATCTCGGAGGACATCGTTAATAAATTCCTGGAAAACTGCCGGGCGTTACAAAGGCCAAAAGGCATTACGAGGTACTCATAAAGGCCTTTTCTGGTATTAAACACAGTTTTCCACTCGTTGCCCTCCTTAATCCTCATGAAATTGTATGCCCCTCTCAAATCAAACTTTGTGAAAACCGTTCCCTTGAGGCGGTCAAATAACTCCGTAATCAACGGAATCTGAAAGGCATTCTTAAAGAGGAGGTCCACCTGAATTTTTTTTTTTTAAAGTTAGCAGCTACAAATACTGCAGCTGCTGACTTTTAATAAATGGACACTTACCTGTTCCAGGTTCCAGCGATGTCGGCAGAAGATGACGAGCGATCGCTCGTATCTCGGCTGCCCCCGCTGCCATCCTCTGTCAGGGAATCAGGAAGTGAAGCTTGTGGCTTCACTGCCCGGTTCCCTACTGCGCATGCGCGAGTCACGCTGCGCATCTTTATTGGTCCCCGTTGTGTCCTGGGAACTGTGTGTTTCCCAAGACACAACAGGAACCCTTGGATATGGGCGGGCATCCTCGGATAGGGGCGGGGCAGCTAGTCCCGGAAGTGGGTGCAGATACCTGTATTATACAGGTATCTGCACTCCCTCCCTCCCTCACCACTCTTCTTCTTCACAAAGAACAAACCAGCACCAGCAGAAGATGAGGATTTGCAGATGAAACTTTGAGAAAGTGCGTCTGCAACATTCTGCTCCATGGCCTTATCCTCCAAGACCGACAAAGGGTAAACCTGGCCACAAGGGGGCACCAGGTTGAAGGTCAATTGCGCAATCATACGGCCGGTGTAGAGGCAAACTAAATCGCGGTACTCCTCCGGCAGGGAAGAGAGTGAAGAGGTGCACAGGACCTTGGCTACCTTCTAGAAGCATGTCTCACTGCATTGTGGTGACCAGGAGAGAACCTCAGCACAGAGCCAATCAAAAGAGGGGTTGTGCCTCTATAACCAAGGATAACCAATAACCAGTGGAAACGTAGGTAGGAAATAACTTGGAATTGGATTATCTCATGGTGAAGAGCCCCTACGGCCATGGACAACGGAACCGTCTCAAGAGTCACATGGGCAGGCTGTAGAGGTCTCCCGTCAAGAGCCTCAATGGCAAGTGGAGTGTCACGCAGCTGCAGCGAAATCGAGTGCTTCGATACAAAGGCAGCATCAATGAACAGGCCTGCAGCATCAGAGTCGATTAGAGCCTGTATCTCGATGGACGACTCAGCCCAAGAAATGGTGACCGAAACAAGGACAATGTACAATGAATCCTTACTGATGAGAGAACACTGGGCGGGAACCTATGATCAGCTCCTCCCATCCTGTATACGCCCACTAGCTATACAGGAACAATGTCCCTCCCAGGAAGTGATGTCAATGGCTTTCAGGAACCCCACCCACTGGCTGATTTTATACTCAGAAGAAAGTAGAATTGAAGTCATGTGACAGGCACTGGATTCTGCAAAATAAAGGTTTAAAAAATGGGATTTGTTCATTTTGAGGCATAAGGCTGAACTTAGCTTACATTAATGATTGCAGGGTGAGAATTTAAGTGTTAGGGTGGACTTCTACTTTAAGGGGAACAGAAGAGTTAGGCAGGCCATAGGCTGTGCAAATTTCTTTCCTGCAACCATGGGTTGAAGCCGCCCCATCCAGGAGAAGACCGTGATTATTGCCAGTGGCTATAGCAGCCACTAGCAATAATTGTGAGTAAATCCAGCAGGCTGATTGTACCCAAGTTGATCGATCAACTTGGAACATTCAGCCTGCCCATACATGGTTTGAGACTCGGCTGGTTCCTGCTGAACCAGCTGAAATTTGAGCCATCTATGGCCAGGCCAAACCCGTTCCTAGAGACCCATTGTCAGGTCCAAGCAGTGCCGTATAAGAGATGGGTGTGGGTGGGTGTGCCCAAATCTACTCAGGTGTTATGCTATAGAAATAATTTTTTTGCATAGAAACCACTGACGTCTGCAGAAGTTCTGAGATGAGGTGGAAAAAGAACCCTTTATCTGGCTGTGAGAGTCAAAGTAATACATTTAGTGAGAGGATGCTAAAAAAAAATATCCTAATAGCAGGGCTCAAAATTTCAAGTCCTGAGCTACTAGCCAGGCCTTAAGGGTTACTCGCCACCAGTTGCCCCGCCCAACCCCTACCCTGCCCCGCCCCTAAACCCGCCCTCATAAATTATCTCATTAAATGACACCTTTAATGTTTTATGCAATTAAGTTATAAAAATATTAACAACCTTAATGTTAATGCAGCCTGTGTCCCCCCCATGTGCAGCCTGTGCCCCCCCATGTGCAGCCTGTGCCCCCCCCCCATGTGCAGCCTGTGTCCCCCCCCATGTGCAGCCTGTGTCCCCCCCATGTGCAGCCTGTGTCCCCCCCCATGTGCAGCCTGTGTCCCCCCCATGTGCAGCCTGTGTCCCTCCCCATGTGCAGCCTGTGTCCCCCCCCCATGTGCAGCCTGTGTCCCCCCCCCCATGTGCAGCCAGTGTCCCCCCCCATGTGCAGCCAGTGTCCCCCCCATGTGCAGCCAGTGTCCCCCACCATGTGCAGCCAGTGTCCCCCCCCCATGTGCAGCCAGTGTCCCCCCCATGTGCAGCCTGTGCCCCCCCCTATGTGCAGCCAGTGTCCCCCACATGAGCAGCCAGTGTCCCCCCCATGAGCAGCCAGTGTGTCCCCCCCCCATGAGCAGCCAGTGTCCCCCCCCATGAGCAGCCAGTGTCCCCCCCCCCCCATGAGCAGCCAGTGTCCCCCCCCCATGAGCAGCCAGTGCCCCCCCCCCCATGAGCAGCCAGTGCCCCCCCCATGAGCAGCCAGTGTCCCCCCCCCATGAGCAGCCAGTGTCCTCCCCCCCATGTGCAGCCAGTGTCCTCCCCCCCATTTGCAGCCAGTGTCCCCCCCCCCCATTTGCAGCCTGTGTCCTCCCCCCCATTTGCAGCCTGTGTCTCCCCCCCATCTGCAGCCTGTGTCCCCCATGTGCTGCCTACCTGTGGAGGAGAAAAGAGGAGAGCTGCCACTGGGAGATCACAGCAGGGAACATTCAGACTTTTGTTTCATAAGCTGTGAGTGTTCCCCCGCGGCGCGCCGTCACATAAGCTCCTCCCCTTGTCCGGGGAAGTTTGATATAGGTCACCCGTCCTAGGATTGGACGGGTGATCTGTCTATCAAAGTCCCGGAAAAGGGGAGGAGCTTATGTGACGGCGCACGGCGGGGGAACACTCACAGCTTATGAAACATAAGTCTGAATGTTCCCTGCTGTGATCTCCCAGTGGCGGCTCTCCTCTCTTCTCCTCGCCAGCCCTCAAAAATCACTCGCAAAATGCGAGTGTACGAGTGTAATTTTTGAGGGCTGCTAATAGCATAGCCAAGGAATTTTAAAAACAGAAAAAAATTCTCTATTTTAGTGGTACAATTTATATTTACACACATCTGAAGATGAAAGAGATAAAAAAAGTAAGTGTGTTTTTGCCCAGATAAAACGGAACAGCCCTGGGGTGCCTTCAGGTGTCTTTCCGGGGTACTTTGGCAAAATACCTAGAAATTGCCCAAAATATGTATACAAGCCAGCGGGTCGATCAAGCCTGCCTATTAGTTACACAAAGCCACAGGTTTTCATTGTCCACCATTACAACCTTCTAGCCACCAGTGTCCTAACAACCAATGATATCATTGGTTGTGAAAGAAAGAAAGAGGACGTCACTCCATCAGCACTGGGGTAATATTAGCTAAGTGAGGGAGAGAAACTAAGAAAGAAGAGAAACATTGGAATACTAATAAGTACCAGTGTGCAAAGATGTATTTGCTTTGGAAGAATAAATTACCTGCTAATGTTGGGTGTCCAGTCCTACGCCTGTGGATGTTGCTACATTATGCAAAACTATTATGCTGCGTACAGACAGACTATTATGCTGCGTACAGTTTTTTCCGACAACAAAAAACGTGGATTTTTTTTCGACAGATGTTGGCTCAAACCTGTCTTGCATACACATGGTCACACAAATGTTGTCGGAAATTCCCGAACGTCAAGAACGCGGTGACGTACAACATGTACGACGAGCCGAGAAAAATTAAGTTCAATAGCCAGTGCGGCTCTTCTGCTTGATTCCGAGCATGCATGGAATTTTGTGCGTCGGAATTGTCTACACACGCTCGTAATTTACGACAACGGATTTTGTTGTCGGAAAATTTGAGATCCAGCTCTCAAACATCTGTTGTCGGAAATTCCAACAACAAATGTCTGGTGGAGCCTACACACGCTCACATTGAACATTCGTGTGTACACGGCATTCGTTTAGTTTTTTAGATTTTAGAATGGGGGGCCTCAAGATTGTGTGGAAGGAAGGCATCCTCTGCATCACTTTATATGTTCATGCTCCCTGCTCATTCCAAGCTAGTATGCACATGTAAAGGAATGGTGAATATGACTTTTTATTGTAACCCCATTTCCATTGGCTGGGATAGTGCTCATGGCTGTACCCATACACAGATATTCTGGTCAACAACCAATTGTATCAAAAATGTTCGAATCAGAAGACTATTGCACCTATGCCTTTAAGTTTTAATTCACAACACATGGTGTTTCATACCTATGCATATGAAGTAATGTACAAGTTGACATGCATGTTTACCTTACATGCATTTTACTCACATGTATGTGTTTTTTATTATTATTTATTAAACAAAGTGAGAAGGAAACAATCAACATACAGTTTTTTTTTAAATGCAGATATATATATATATTAAAAAAGCACAACACCACATAATGTACAGTATGTGTTTTATGCATTTACCTCTCATTTTAATTGATCCACTTAAGGAGGAACTGCAGTCTGCTCACATAATTTGTAATAAAAATATCTTATGCCATCCTCTTTGCATATTATTTTATATATACTGTGATTCTGTACCTGCCAAATATGCTGCAGAAATCTCCCTCCACTGAGTCTGACTGCAACCATTTTAACTGTGGGCAGCTCAAGCTGCTGCCTGTTCACTTACTGGATTTACACAGACACACAGAGGCACACCTCCAGCTCTGCAGCTCTCATTGGCCCTCTTCTGACTCATCCCCCTCCCTTCCTGGCAAACTCTCAAGAGAGTGAGAGAGCTGTGCATGATGTCATAAGCCTAGGCTTTTTTTCCAGACAAGAAACAGGAAGTGGGGTGTATAAGGTATTTAATGGCAGAAAAAAACTGTTTTACTATCCAAAGTTAAAACAACAAGGGCAGAAGATTTAATAGATGGAAAGTTGAAAAAATGCCTGTAGTTTTGCTTTAACATGTGTGTAGCGTTATAACCCCTGGGGGCGGCTGTATTTTCTGGGCTTACCGATTACCTCCTCCACCTTGTAGCTCGTCGTTCTTGTCTAGGGGTTCCCAGGATGGATACCCAGTAATTGCGGAGACTGACACTTGAATTCCTTTTTAGGATTTTTAATTGCTTGTAACGTTAAACAGAAACGCAGTCTCTCGGTTGGGAATAGAGGGTAAGGTTATGAAGTTTAGCTCAGATACTTTAGAACTGCTGACACTCAATACATGTCTCCTAGATGATCCAGGGTGTAGCCACTCGCAACTGGATAACTCAACTGTTGGATAAATCCTTGCTTGTAGATCTAGCAGCCAACAAGTGATTTTTAGGTTAGCAAAGTCTCTGCCACAGACTTGGTTGTGAAACTTTAAATGAACGTACAAAAGTCTCTCACAGAAACTTGGTTGCAACTGAAGGATAGGTTAGGAACATTTCTTACAGTACCAGTATCTCGCAGCCGGTCCGGCGATACCATAAGAAATGCGGATTCAATTAGTGTCCTTACAGCTCAGCTTCAAGGCTCTTACCGAGCAGTCAGCCTCGTGCGTGGCCCTCCTCCGAAGAGTCCTCCCCTGGTCGCATGTAGAGTTGCTGGGCCTCTCCAATCCTGAGATGGCACCGGAACACCTTAGAATCCTCCAGTTACTGCACCTTGAACTAGCCAGTTCCGAGGCTCGGAAATGGATGGATCCGCAACCCAGGCCATGAGGGCCCCTGGGGCTGGTCAGGAGGACCAGGACCATGGAGTCAGCAGACACTCCTGGGCCGGAACTGGACCCAGGCTGGATCCCGGAACATAGCCCAGAACCACGTGACTTCAGCACCTTAAGTACCCTCTCCCAGAATACACAGCGGGACAAACGCGCCCACTGATTGGCTCCGGGGAGAGATTGGTACCCAAGGCATCCAACCAGACTGCATTCTAAGCCTGTCACAGGTGCTCACTCACCTATGGCCAGGCAGAACTTTAAAACAGCCCAGCCAAACTGATGCGAAAGCATAACCTAGAATAATTAACCCCAAAACTCAACTACAGTTTTTGGGCAAAAACTAAATTTACATGCATAGCGCGTACTTTGAAAAAGTACCGGCGCTACATGTGTAATTGCATAAAACTGCAGCACGTATTACAGTTTACAGGTGCACTTGGCTGTAGTGCTTAGATGTGAAATAGCCACAATGAAATAACTGGATATCTACTTGACAAGCATTTTTATGTAGTAAATGCAGGAAGGTGGACAAATGTGTAAAAGCCAAATATACTTCCTTCTGTTAAAAAAAAAAAAAAAAAAAGCCAAATATACAGTATGATTCTAAAAACTCAATGTTTTAGCATACATTTTTTACGCATTATTTACTGTGCTTATCTCTGTTTTAGTGCACATTTTGCTATATTTCTAACATGCCACTTATATGCCAAAAAAAGTATCAAGGTACATCCCAAAAATAATAAATGGAATATTATACAATCTAATATAAGATAGTGTTATAGATCCTTATCTGTAGTGGATAAAGTAGCTCTAATAATCCACAATGATAACATTCTTCTAATGTCGATGGTTATCTTATTTTCTTAAAACACTAACATTTATCTTGCAGGCAGATACAATTACACAATAAATGGCTTATTTTAAGACAGTACAAAGGGCATTAACGGTGTACTTGGCACTGTAAACCATAACTACCCATCACGTTTCACCTTTTACCATTTTATACCAGCCAAACAAATGAAAGATGATTGTGTATTGGTCACATAAACTTGTTTTTTTGCCTTCAAGCCCATTGCCCGTGAAAAGCTTTTCTAAACGTTGTATCCAAACAGGATGCAAGCACAGAAAACAGCTGAGGAAATAGCAGAGCTGCCCCTTAGGAAACTATGGCAACCCTTGGTTTCCCCATTATGTTTCTGTGTGGACAGCTTACGTTACATTACACGGTCATTAATTTATATGCCAGCGTAGCTGCAGTATTTTCTTTCTGACTTCCTTAAAAGTAGAGCTGTGTTCAGAGAAAAACATGTCAATTAAAGGTGCTGCTGGATAGCAAGCCCCAGAGAGCCATAGGCCTCTATAGTTCCTTTCCTAAAGTTAGTACCCTGTATAATCTAGCCTGATATTAGGTCTCTAATAGGTCTCTGGGTGACTGGACATTGCATTGTGGGATGTCAGAGGGGCTGTGCCTACTCTAACCATACAGTTGGGCTTCTTTAACAGAGTTGTGGCAGCAATCTGTGCATTCTAATTGTATCGGTAAAGTTATGGTGCTGGCTAAGTGGCAACAACTTTACTTTATATTTTTTTTTCTAGTGTACGGGTACATTTAAAGCAAGTCAGCCGACAAAGAAAAGATCCACCAATCCCCCCACCACCCTGGTAAACTCCCAATACTTTTAAATATGAAAAAATCATATGGCATGCCACCAATCTCCCACAATGCGCTACTTGGAGGCCTGAGCAGCCGATTGCCAGTGGCAAGCTATTGATTGTGCATTTGTCGGCAATACCAAGTATTGCCAACAATTGCCACTGACTTTGCATGGGGGGAGGTGTGGGAATCTGACAGGTGAGGGGGTGGGATTTGTTTTGTTTTTTTAAAGAGAAATCAAAGAAGAATTATATATTTCTAGAGACCTAAAAAAGCCATTCTCAACCAGAGGTTGCTAGAGGTTCCTTGAGTTGACTGACCTCCAATCTGATGATGCCTGCAGAGTTCTAGGGCCAGCGCCACTTGGCAGAGCCATCAGCATGACAGCAACCATCTTTTTATCTACCTATAAGAGGGACATTCTGACCACAATTGTAAGGGTAACATTCTTTCCACTATTAACATTTTTCAAAAGAATCATCAATACATTTTCAGCAGGGGTTCCCTGAGATCTAAACTTTTTTAAGGGTTCCTCTGGGGTAAAAAAAAAGGGTAAAAAGGCTGATCTAGACCAGTGATCTCCAAACCTGGATATCAGATAAGGCCCCTTTCACACTGGGGCGGTGAGCCGCGGTGACGGTAAAGCAGCGCTATATTTAGCGCTGCTTTACCGTCGTTTTTACCGCGGTTTTCGGCCGCTCGCGGTGCGGTTTTACCCCCCGCGAGCGGCCGAAAAAGGGTTAAACACCCCCGCAGAGCGCCGCCGTAGCGGCGCTTTGCGGCGGTATTGCCGCGGTTTTACCGCGGTCTCCCATTCTTTTCAATGGGAAGGAGCGGTATAGGAGCGGTGAACACACCGCTCCTATCCCGCTCCAAAGATGCTGCTAGCAGGACTTTTTTTTCATCCTGCTAGCGCACCGCTCCAGTGTGAAAGCCCGCCGGCTTTCACACTGGAGTTAAAGGGGCAGGATTTTTTCATGCGGTGAACAGGCGCTATTTTTAGCGCTGCACCGCATGAAAAACGCCCCAGTGTGAAAGGGGCCTTAGGCCCTTTGCTTGCCTTTCTCTTGCCCTTGGAGTACTATTCCACCAATTGACACCAATGATGGGGCACTATTCCTCCTACATCGATGGGGCACTATTCCTTCCACTGACACATCGATGGGGCACTATTCCTTCCACTGACACCAACAATGTGGCACTCTTCCTCTTACTGACACCATCGATGGGGTACTATCTCTCCCATTGATACTGTAGTGCCCTGGGGTTTAGTCAAGGAGCTCCTCACCAAATTCCTTGTCAGGAGTAGCTACTGTAGATAGTTGTTAGAGATCCATTGATTTCTCCCTAAGTTTGGCCTTGTTGTACTTTTCTCTTCTGCCACTAGGTGGCCAGGCACTTGGTGGCATTAGATGTGAGAAAGACATTTCAAGGTCAAGTTATGGGTATATGTGATATCTCAGCCAATGGGCAGGGGTTTTCCTGAATCCCTTAGCCTGCTGGGAGAACCTATATGTTCTGTGCCACACGGACTGCCGTCTGGGTGGACGCGTGTCGTCTGCCCCGGGCTTCTAGGCCAGAGATTGTGCCTATCCCGGGGGCATCTGGCTGCCAGGTTATGTGAGGGCCTATCCAGAAGTAAGAGGGCAGCACAGGGTTGGCACTGTGGCTTACAGTCTAACCAAAAGTGACAGTTCTGCCGTCCGGAGAACCTGTCGTGGTCGAAGGTAGAAGGGCCACTAAGGGGCCAACCACCTTTACTAGGGACCACAGTGAGTAACTAAAGCAAGTACCGGAGAATCTGGAAACTTCAGGCGGTGATCAAGTCAGGGACAAAACCAGCGGAGGTATTGCTTGCAGAGCAGCCTTGTGTGTCAAGCCAGGGACCGAGCCGGTCAGCAGGGGTGAAGCTTGAAAGGGATCTAGAGTGCCAAGCTAGGGACCCAGCAGGGAAGCGTGGGTGACGCTTGAGGGAGATGCCACCACAAAAGCCTTGAGGAGCTCACGGAATTCGGAGTCAGTGAATCAGAGAGTCCAGTGAAAGACTAGGTGCTCAAGGGGCTTAAGAGCTACAAGTGGACATTGTAGTGAAGCTGAGAGAACTGTTGAACTTTGCGTTAGGAACTGTTAAATACTGTTGCCACAGGAGACAGCAAACCTGCAAACACCTACTGTGTTGGGAGCGCCCTCTCGGCACAGCTGTATGGACAGCAATTCACGCAAATATGCGGACCCTCCGCGCCAAGGACCAGACGGGGAGAGGCCACATATTTGTGTGCCGCCGGTGCCAAGGGATTAACAAAGACTGGATATTTCTGGACAGAACTTGTATGTGCAAACAAATATAAATATCAATACATAATATTTCCAAATAATAGTGAAAAAAAAGAGCTCAGTTCAGAGGAGAGGTCAAGGTTAAAGAGGAGTTCCAGTCTGTAAGAAAAAATAAAAATACCGTGGCTGCTGACTTTTAATATAAGGACACCTGTCCAGGGATCCCACAATGTTGGCACCCTTAGCTGATTTGTCAATCAGTTTCGGGTGCAGGCGCCGGCATCTGTAATAAGGAAAACAGGCAGTGAAGCCTGCTTGTTTCCGACTGTACATGCGCGAGTCGCGCTGCGTTTTCTGAATGGTCCTGCTGTCTTCTGGGACCTCTGTGTATCTCAGAAGCTCAGAACAGGGGGGGAGAAGGGTCCGGAAATTATGTAGATCGCCATGCGCCAATCTTACTAGGAAGTCAAAGACAGGTACCCGCTCCCCCCTTCCCAAAAAAAGTGCCAAATGTGGCAGTGGAGGGGGGGAGGGTGCGAACAAGCGGAGCTTCCCATTTTGGGTGGAGCTCCACTTTAAGTTTAGTATTATTATTATTACATGCACTTATATAGTGCTGACAACTTAGTGCTTTACAGGTTAGATTTAGGGGTTAAATATTTGTTTTCATGTGTGGTATATGTATAACACATGCAATGAAAGCAATATTTGCCAAAAAATTGTGTGCTAACATTTCAAGAACCAAAACTCCCACACCATTAACAAATACACCAGTTTTTACAAGCTGAAAGTGCCGACTTCATATAATTTGTGTAACAGTCTCTAAAAACCATAGATATCCTGCTTATCACCTGATAATGCAGGAGGGAGCGAAGACCATCTAATGTCTGTGGCTGCCATAAAGTATTTCTTCTGCCCCCATCTTATCCTCAGTGAGAGTCTGCGCTCCGTGTACCTTCCAATTACCCAAACGATTTCTCAAACACTGTACACAAAACCTATATCACACCTTATCTTTGTTAGCTCTTTGATTAGGATATGCAGGTTAAGGGTAAACAAAACCTTGATTATCAAATGCTTCTAAATCAGGAAACAGAACTGTTGACTCGATTCTGAAACAATTGCTAAGTTAAACACTTTAGATGTATTACTAAGCTATGAGTCAAAACCGTCATCGGCAGGTTCAATAGAAACCGGTTGACATTCGACCCAACTCTTTTAGCAAAAGTTGATTGTTTAATTGGCTTTTTTGATCTGGGTGATGCTGATAGGGGCTTGAATTTTAAGTCATGTATAGCAGCCTTAAAGCGGTTCTGCACTGGGTTTTTTTTTTTTTTTTTGGGGGGAATATGCTAAGGATTAATAGCAAAATTGGGGGACTCACCTGTTCCATCTTCCATCGCGATCGCAGCCGGTTTTCCTCCGATAAAGTTCTTTATATTCTGTTTTTCTGCTGGGGGCCATCTTGCCTGTGGGCATGTGAAACCCACAGGCACTTTAGATGGCCCAGCATGCACCGCCGTTACTGCGCCGAGCTCGCGCGTGCGGAGTAACGGCAAAGTGCAGCTCACGTTCTCCGAAATCTCGCGAGATGTCGGCACATCTGCCAACATCTCGCGAGATTTCGGAAGATGTGTCCGAAATCTCGCGAGATTTCGGAAGATGCCCGCACAGACTCCTGGGATCAATGACACCAGATCCCAGGAGACAGTGCGTCGTGACGAGGATCCCCGCACAGACCCCGCCCACCCCCGCACAGACAGAGGACCGGAAGTCATCGATTACAAGGTAAGTGAAAAAAAATAAAAAAAAAACACATTTCATTTAGTACTCTTTGCCTGATTTGGAAGGAAAGAGATTTACTAAATGAAATGTGTGCAGAACCGCTTTAAAGCATAACTAGTGCCAAATGAAAAAAATGACACTAGCTTTAACACAGCAGTCTTCGATTTTCAGAGGCCCCCTGTAACATACTCTAGTTTAGTACCTGACAATCTAGCTAGTAAGTCTGTTGTTTTTCAACTTACTTTAACAGATACCAGCAAAAAATAGAGGGTTCAGACAAACCATTTTACACTGACAATGGTACTTACAACAGTAATTTTGTATTAATTTATGTTAAAAAGATTATCTCAAAAGAAAAAAAAACTGTTGCTGTAACACCTTAACCACTTCAGCCCTGGACTAATTGGCAGCCAAAGGACCAGGCCCCTTTTTGCGATTCGGCACTGCGTCGATTTAACTGACAATTGCGCGGTCGTGCGACGTGGCTCCCAAACAAAAATGGCGTCCTTTTATTCCCACAAATAGAGCTTTCTTTTGGTGGTATTTGATCGCCCCTGCGGTTTTTATTTTTTGCGCTATAAACAAAAATAGAGCGACAATATTGAAAAAAATTCAATATTTTTTACTTTTTGCTATAATAAATATCCCCAAAAAATATATAAAAAAACATTTTTTTTTCTCAGTTTAGGCCGATACGTATTCTTCTACATATTTTTGGTAAAAAAAATCGCAATTAGCGATTATTGATTGGTTTGCGCAAAAGTTATAGCGTTTACAAAATAGGGGATAGTTTTATAGCATTTTTGTTAATATTTTTTTTTTTTACTAGTAATGGCGGCGATCAGCGATTTTTATTGTGACTGCGACATTATGGCGGACACATCGGACATTTTTGACACATTTTTGGGACCATTGTCATTTATACAGCAATCAATGCTATTTAAATGCATTGATTCCTGTACAAATGACAGTTGTAGTGAAAGAGTTAACCACTAGGGGGAGGGGAGGTGTTATGGGCTGTGACGTGTGTGTGTTTTTTTACATTCGGGTGCGGGGCTGACGTCTGACGTCATTGATTGGCTTTCCCGATGACCAGGAACAGCCAATCAATGACAGGCAGAGTAGGAAGCGTGGGGAGAGGTTTGTTTACACAAACCTCTCCCCGTTCTTCAGCTCCGTGACCCGATCGCGGGACACCAGCGGCGATCGGGTCCGCTGGTCCCTTGGCCGGAGTCACGGAGCTCCCGACCGGGTCGCGAGCATTTAAAGGGGCCACATACAGGTACGTGCTTTTGCCTGCCCGTGCCATTCTGCTGACGTATATATGCAGTGGGCGGTCGGGAAGCGGTTAAAGCGAGTTCC
Source organism: Lithobates sylvaticus (assembly GCA_028564925.1). Taxonomy (NCBI): domain Eukaryota; kingdom Metazoa; phylum Chordata; class Amphibia; order Anura; family Ranidae; genus Lithobates; species Lithobates sylvaticus. The sequence goes on along the minus strand of CM053029.1, from coordinate 482,371,079 downwards.
AGACATTTTTGTGTTTAATAAAAGTCAGCAGCTACAAAAAGTGTAGCTGCTGACTTTTAATAAACACACACTCACCTATCCCACGGTCCAGCGATGCAGCTCTCTCCCTCTCCTCTCCCCAGCGCCAGCATTGCGAGTGTGGGCACCCCGCTGTGACAGCTTGCGGCTCCACAGCAGGGTGCGCACTGCGCATGCGTGAGTAGCGCTGCACCTCCTTAATTGTTCGGGCAATCTTCTGGGACCTGTGACATGTCCTAGAAGACTGCAGGGAGCGAGGGGGAGAGGAGAACTTCCACTCGAGACGGGTGGGCAGCCCAAGCTGAAGTGGGAGCAGGTACCTTTCAAAACTAGGTACCTGCTACCACCCCAAAAAAAAAAAAAATTACATGTCAAATGCAGTACGTAAGGGGGTAAAGAGTGCTTAAAGTGGAACTTCCACTTTTGGGTGGAACTCCACTTTAAAGAGTGTTAGCTGTAGTTTGGCTTTGAATTGTTAGTAACTTATTTAAATTCCATCTAAACCTACTACTCCATCTAACACCACCCTCTCCACTGATTGACAATGCTGCTCTCCAATAGTGGCTATGTTATTCCTCCACAGATACAGTGTAGATGTGAATGTAGACACCCTAATGCCCCGTACACACGGTCGGAAATTCCGACCACAAAATCCGTCAAACTTTTTATGATGGATTTTGTCCAACACTGGTGTTGCATACACATGGTCGGACAAAGTTGTCGGAAAATCCGACCATTCTGAACGCGGTGACGTTCGTTGCATACGCCGGAACTACGTAGAGGCTATTAGCCAATAGGTTTGGTCTCCTAATTTGATCTGAGCGTGCGTGACACTTTGTCCGTCGGAATTCTCTACACACGATCTGAAAAAGTCCGATCGGATTTTGTTGTCGGAAAATTTGAGAGCAGGATCTCAAATTTTTTCCATCGGAAATTCTGATGGAAAAGTCCGATGGAGCCCACACACGGTCGGATTTTCCGACAACATGGTCCGATCGGACATTTTCCGTCGGAATTTCCGACCGTGTGTACGGGGCATAAGACAGGAGTTGTGTTACTGGCTGATCATCAGGATGGAAATTAGATTTTCTGACAGTGAATGTATTTTTCATTTGGCAAATGACATTCATTCCAAAATCAAATGTTAAAAGCAAACAGAAGTACCCGTATTTCTCAACGTATAACATGCACCTTCAATTTAAGGAGGGAAGTTTCAAGAAAAAAAACATTTTTAAAAAAAAATAAACTACTTTGAAGCAAAATAATGGTCAGTGCCCATCAATGCAGCCTTATCAGTGCCCATCTGCAGCCTCGCCATTGCCCATCATTGCAGCCTGATCAGTGCCCATCATTGCAGCCTTGCCCATCATTGCAGTCTGATCAGTGCCCATCTGAAGCCTTGCCCATTTTTGCAGCATGATCAGTGCCCATATGCAACCTTGCCAATCATTGCAGTCTGATCAGTGCCCAACTGCAGCCTTGCCCATCATTGCAGTCTGATCAGTGCCCAACTGCAGCCTTGCCCATCATTGCAGCATGATCAGTGCCCATCTGCAGCCTTGCCCATCATTGCAGCATGATTAGTGTCCATCTACAGCCTTGCCAATCATTGCAGTCTGATCAGTGCCCATCTACAGCCTTGCCAATCATTGCAATCTGATCACTGCCCATCTGCAGCCTTGCTCATCATTGCAGCATGATCAGTGCCCATCTGCAGCCTTGCCCATCATTGCAGCATGATCAGTGCCCATCTGCAGTCTTGCCCCTCTTTTCAGCATGATCAGTGCACATCTGCAGCCATGTTAATACCAAAATAAACAGAGCCGGTGTCTTGCCGAGTTGGTTCCCCTGGCGGATTGGTTCCTCTCTGTACTGCGCAGGCGCAACGCTTGCGCAGTACGAATGACTAGGCATCTTCTGGAAATTGACGAACCTAAACAGATGCTAGTGAACTGTACACCGCGCACGCGCACGCTCCCGATGATTGCGCTAATAATTATACACATATAAAAAAAATATATATAAAAAAACATAACCCTTTTTGCATTTTCTCCCATACATTAAATCAGTCTTTTTGTGAGTTCTTGTGATGAGTATGCTGGGATTTACAGTCCCCTCAGCAGTCAGGGCACCACTCGGGTGATTTATTTAGGAGCAGTATCCTTGTGGTGTCTTGCCGAGTTGGTTCCGCCCCTTAGATAATAATAAACCCGCCCCTTAGATAGACTTCCATTGCAGAGTAGCGCGAGCACCGGGAGCGTGCGGCATCGTTTCGTACACCGCCTGCGCATGCGCGGTGTACACTTATATCGCATCTGTTTAGGTTCGGCATTTTTCGGAAATTTTGCTGCGCATGCGCAGTACAGATCTGCACTAATCCGCCAAGGGGAACCATCTCGGCAGAACACCGGATCTCCTGTGTACTCGGCTCGCTGTCCCTCCCCTTGGTCCGGCTCTTATGATGAACATAACACCGGTCCAATGGCAGGACGTCAATGCTAGGAGGCGAGAATGGGCATGAGTGGGAGCAGAGCCAAGTACACAGGAGATTCGGCTCTGTCTATTTCGGCGGCGCTCGTTCCCTCCTTCCCCTCCGAGGCAACTGTTCGGCGTATAACATGCACACATGATTTTACCCTGATTTTAAGGGGGGAAAGTGCGCGTTATACACCAATAAATACGCCACTTTCAAACAACATTTGTCCAGTCATCGAATGCACAAAGAATTTTCATATGAATGTTCATACAAACACTCCTACAACCATTTGTTAGAAAATCTACAAGTGTATAGCCAGCTTAACGCATGTGCAGTGAAATACTCACAAATTATCTTAATGGTCACAAGCAGTTATTACCTCCTATGGAGGGTCATAGCAAGGAGTTAAAAGAGGTATTGGTATTTCCGCGCTAATATGGGGTGGGCAAATGAATAAAAGGAGTGGTTTGCAGCAACACCGAAAGGTCAAACAGTACCCAGGAAAGAATGTAATAAATCAATATATGGTGTTGCGCTCCCAGAGACTGTACCAAACAGTTGGACTAAATGTTAATGGTATACAGCATAGAGAAATAATAGCACAATAGATAAATGCACGTAGATATAAATATAAAATATATGTAAATGTGAGTTTGATATGTTTATGCTACTGTAAAATAAATAGCTTTGCAAGAAAATACTACACCAGATAGCCCTCTTCTGCTTTTATACTTATACTAATATGGGTGACGTATGCTGAGTGGACCCGGTCCTTGAAGTGACATCCAGCCCCAGTACCAGAGAAGGAAGAGCCCTGTTGACCAGACCCCATCCCCCTGGAGTGGCCATACATCTCCCTGTTTTTTTGCTCAAGGCTGTTTACCTTACAGCTGTAAGGTAATTATTTAGGACACCCTCGGGTGTCCACGATCACCGAAGAACCTCAGCACAAAGCACTTTTTACCCACAGTGTCACCATATTCAAGATTCACCAACACCAATTTCGTTTTTCCACGCTGCATCTGCACCATTGCGAGTCGCAGAGCTAATATCTCTGCAGCACCACTGTTCTATTTATTTTCTTCTCCCCCGTCACGTCATCTCACGCTTATGCGTTTCATGAACATTTATGTGATTGCGAACTTTCATGCGATTATGAACTCTGATGCGACTATGAGCTTTTTATGCGTTTATTTGTAACATGCGATTATATTAAATTTACCTTGCCATTTTTATGCACTTTATAATTTTATTAATTCTCCCTTTTCACTTTTCACTTGCAACACTGCTTAGTGTGCATGCGACTTTCCAGCATTTTTGCACAACTCATTTGATCATTTAGCAATCTGCACATTTTATCACTATTTCATTTTTATACTTGATTTTAGTCAATTATATGCACTTTAGTCACATTTTGATGTCACTATTTATATATTTTATATATATATCTACGTGCATTTGTCTATTGTGCTATTATTTCTCTATGCTGTATACCATTAACATTTAGTCCAACTGTTTGGTACAGTCTCTGGGAGCGCAACACCATATATTGATTTATTACATAGCAAGGAGTTCTTCTTCTTATTTTACATTTTATTTAAATCAAATTCATACATAGGATAATTTACTTAGCCAAATGCTATATTGTCCAGGTGATTTTACTCTTGCAAAACTTTCCATCTTGTGGGAATGCTTCTGACTCCATCATCAAAGATTTCTGTCAGTGACAAATATTATTGCTGGTTTGTCAACGTCATTGGCCAGTCATCACATGCAGTGCTCAGAACTGAAAAAAGAACGTGTCGTATCAGGTGATCAGGGTCAAGGTTCTTGCTGTTTCTGACCTCCTAGAAAGTTATTGCACATGACTGATAGTGTTATACTTATTTGAGAAATCTCCCTTTAAGTGTGGCCGATCTTTGCCCTCTATCATGGAGGAAAGATAAGGATTCAATTGGAACTTTACTCAGAACAACTTGATAAAAATAATGTTCTTTAGCAAGGAACAGACATTCCACATTAATATTTATGGCACAAAAATGAGTGTGTGCTGTAAATTGCCTCCAGCATTGCTCCTGTTTCTTCTTGCTGAAGGCTGCCAGTTTGCTGAAGCACAGACCCCCTGAACAGCAGTAAATATTTAGGCTGTCATCAGCTCGTCCTCTACAAATTTGGCAGAGTGGCTAAAAATAGAGAGCAACTGAGCATGTGCAGAGCAGGTTGAGACCATACATTACTGGATTTTAAACAGTATAGACACTTATTTTTAATGTTTTACATAGCTATACCTGCAAAAGGGGCCAGACTGAGGTGATCTAGCAGGATGCATCCCGATTGGCTCACACAGCGGTTGGACTGACAGCTCCTCTCACTACTCCAGCTGGACACATCGTCTTTGGGCGGACATCCGATTTCTGGAAATACCATCACGGCCACACAGGGCAGCCTAACACCGGTCTCCCTGCACGGACTCCAGGCTCATCTTGCTCCCCACCACAGCCAGCTTTCTTCTCCAGCAAGGACTACCACTCAGCTCTCAGCTCATTACTTACAATCCACTTGTGAGTTCTATTTGTTTTATATAGTATTTTACTTAATAAATTGTGCTACACTATGCTGGTTTGGCACTTTCTTCCCTTCCCTTCCTATTTAATATATAACGCCTGTGCTGAGCAGCCAAACTCCTGTGTTCAGAATGCAGTTGGACAGCTGCTTGGCACTGGACCTGGAAGATAGTGGAGATCACTGGAGCAGCGGTGTCTACTTCAGTGGTTTCCAGCTTCCACGGGCATCAGCCAAGTATAGTACCTACATAGTTACGTTGGTCCAAGCTTATGTCTGAAATTGAGGCTAGGTTGTTTCTTTAGGGCTCAGGTTCACCTAGAATTAAACCCTCACATAGACATTCCCTTTTGTAATAGTCAATGTCCCTAGTAGGCCTGTGGAAGGCTCTGATGGGGACACAGAGGTGTGGAAGGCTCTGATGGGGACACAGAGGTGTGGAAGGCTCTGATGGGGACACAGACATGTGGAAAGGCTCTGATGGGGACACAGACGTGTGGAAGGCTCTGATGGGGACACAGACGTGTGGAAGGCTCTGATGGGGACACAGACATGTGGAAGGCTCTGATGGGGACACAGACATGTGGAAGGCTCTGATGACGACATAGACGTGTGGAAAGGCTCTGATGGGGACACAGAGGTGTGGAAGGCTCTGATGGGGACACAGAGGTGTGGAAGGCTCTGATGGGGACACAGAGGTGTGGAAGGCTCTGATGGGGACACAGACATGTGGAAAGGCTCTGATGGGGACACAGACGTGTGGAAGGCTCTGATGGGGACACAGACGGGTGGAAAGGCTCTGATGGGGACACAGAGGTGTGGAAGGCTCTGATGGGGACACAGAGGTGTGGAAGGCTCTGATGGGGACACAGACGTGTGGAAGGCTCTGATGGGGACACAGACGGGTGGAAAGGCTCTGATGGGGACACAGAGGTGAGGAAAGCTCTGATGGGGACACAGAGGTGAGGAAAGCTCTGATGGGGACACAGAGGTGTGGAAGGCTCTGATGGGGACACAGAGGTGTGGAAAGCTCTGAAGGGGACACAGAGGTGTGGAAGGCTCTGATGGGGACACTGATGTGTGGAAGGCTCTGATGGGGAGACCGATGTGTGGAAGGCTCTGATGGGGACACAGAGGTGTGGAAGGCTCTGATGGGGACACCGATGTGTGGAAGGCTCTGATGGGGACACAGATGGGTGGAAGGCTCTGATGATGGCATAGACGTGTGGAAAGGCTCTGATGGGGACACAGAGGTGTGGAAAGGCTCTGATGGGGACACAGAGGTGTGGAAAGGCTCTGATGGGGACACAGAGGTGTGGAAGGCTCTGATGGGGACACAGATGTGTGGAAAGCTCTGATGGGGACACAGAGGTGTGGAAGGCTCTGATGGGGACACAGACGTGTGGAAGGCTCTGATGGGGACACAGACATGTGGAAAGGCTCTGATGGGGACACAGAGGTGTGGAAGGCTCTGATGGGGACACAGATGTGTGGAAGGCTCTGATGGGGACACAGATGTGTGGAAGGCTCTGATGGGGACACAGACGTGTGGAAGGCTCTGATGGGGACACAGACATGTGGAAGGGTCTGATGGGGACACAGAGGTGTGGAAGGCTCTGATGGGGACACAGACGTGTGGAAGGCTCTGATGGGGACACAGACGTGTGGAAGGCTCTGATGACGACATAGACGTGTGGAAAGGCTCTGATGGGGACACAGAGGTGTGGAAGGCTCTGATGGGGACACAGATGTGTGGAAAGCTCTGATGGGGACACAGAGGTGTGGAAGGCTCTGATGGGGACACAGACGTGTGGAAGGCTCTGATGGGGACACAGATGTGTGGAAGGCTCTGATGGGGACACAGAGGTGTGGAAGGCTCTGATGGGGACACAGATGTGTGGAAGGCTCTGATGGGGACACAGATGTGTGGAAGGCTCTGATGGGGACACAGACGTGTGGAAGGCTCTGATGGGGACACAGACATGTGGAAGGCTCTGATGGGGACACAGAGGTGTGGAAGGCTCTGATGGGGACACAGACGTGTTGAAGGCTCTGATGGGGACACAGACGTGTTGAAGGCTCTGATGGGGACACAGACTTGTGGAAGGCTCTGATGGGGACACAGAGGTGTGGAAGGCTCTGATGGGGACACAGAGGTGTGGAAAGCTCTGAAGGGGACACAGAGGTGTGGAAGGCTCTGATGGGGACACTGATGTGTGGAAGGCTCTGATGGGGAGACCGATGTGTGGAAGGCTCTGATGGGGACACAGAGGTGTGGAAGGCTCTGATGGGGACACCGATGTGTGGAAGGCTCTGATGGGGACACAGATGGGTGGAAGGCTCTGATGATGGCATAGACGTGTGGAAAGGCTCTGATGGGGACACAGAGGTGTGGAAAGGCTCTGATGGGGACACAGAGGTGTGGAAAGGCTCTGATGGGGACACAGAGGTGTGGAAGGCTCTGATGGGGACACAGATGTGTGGAAAGCTCTGATGGGGACACAGAGGTGTGGAAGGCTCTGATGGGGACACAGACATGTGGAAGGCTCTGATGGGGACACAGACATGTGGAAAGGCTCTGATGGGGACACAGAGGTGTGGAAGGCTCTGATGGGGACACAGATGTGTGGAAGGCTCTGATGGGGACACAGATGTGTGGAAGGCTCTGATGGGGACACAGACGTGTGGAAGGCTCTGATGGGGACACAGACATGTGGAAGGGTCTGATGGGGACACAGAGGTGTGGAAGGCTCTGATGGGGACACAGACGTGTGGAAGGCTCTGATGGGGACACAGACGTGTGGAAGGCTCTGATGACGACATAGACGTGTGGAAAGGCTCTGATGGGGACACAGAGGTGTGGAAGGCTCTGATGGGGACACAGATGTGTGGAAAGCTCTGATGGGGACACAGAGGTGTGGAAGGCTCTGATGGGGACACAGACGTGTGGAAGGCTCTGATGGGGACACAGATGTGTGGAAGGCTCTGATGGGGACACAGAGGTGTGGAAGGCTCTGATGGGGACACAGATGTGTGGAAGGCTCTGATGGGGACACAGATGTGTGGAAGGCTCTGATGGGGACACAGACGTGTGGAAGGCTCTGATGGGGACACAGACATGTGGAAGGCTCTGATGGGGACACAGAGGTGTGGAAGGCTCTGATGGGGACACAGACGTGTTGAAGGCTCTGATGGGGACACAGACGTGTTGAAGGCTCTGATGGGGACACAGACATGTGGAAGGCTCTGATGGGGACACAGAGGTGTGGAAGGCTCTGATGGGGACACAGACATGTGGAAGGCTCTGATGGGGACACAGATGTGTGGAAGGCTCTGATGAGGACACAGAGGTGTGGAAGGCTCTGATGGGGACACAGATGTGTGGAAGGCTCTGATGGGGACACAGACGTGTGGAAGGCTCTGATGAGGACACAGACATGTGGAAGGCTCTGATGGGGACACAGACATGTGGAAGGCTCTTATGGGGACACAGAGGTGTGGAAGGCTCTGACGGGGACACAGATGTGTGGAAGGCTCTGATGGAGACACAGACGTGTGGAAGGCTCTGATGGGGACACAGACATGTGGAAGGCTCTGATGGGGACACAGAGGTGTGGAAGGCTCTGATGGGGACACAGAGGTGTGGAAGGCTCTGATGGGGACACAGAGGTGTGGAAGGCTCTGATGGGGACACAGACGTGTGGAAGGCTCTGATGGGGACACAGACGGGTGGAAAGGCTCTGATGGGGACACAGAGGTGAGGAAAGCTCTGATGGGGACACAGAGGTGTGGAAGGCTCTGATGGGGACACAGAGGTGTGGAAAGCTCTGAAGGGGACACAGAGGTGTGGAAGGCTCTGATGGGGACACTGATGTGTGGAAGGCTCTGATGGGGACACAGATGTGTGGAAGGCTCTGATGGGGAGACCGATGTGTGGAAGGCTCTGATGGGGACACAGAGGTGTGGAAGGCTCTGATGGGGACACCGATGTGTGGAAGGCTCTGATGGGGACACAGATGGGTGGAAGGCTCTGATGATGGCATAGACGTGTGGAAAGGCTCTGATGGGGACACAGAGGTGTGGAAAGGCTCTGATGGGGACACAGAGGTGTGGAAAGGCTCTGATGGGGACACAGAGGTGTGGAAGGCTCTGATGGGGACACAGAGGTGTGGAAGGCTCTGATGGGGACACAGATGTGTGGAAAGCTCTGATGGGGACACAGAGGTGTGGAAGGCTCTGATGGGGACACAGACATGTGGAAGGCTCTGATGGGGACACAGACATGTGGAAAGGCTCTGATGGGGACACAGAGGTGTGGAAGGCTCTGATGGGGACACAGATGTGTGGAAGGCTCTGATGGGGACACAGATGTGTGGAAGGCTCTGATGGGGACACAGAGGTGTGGAAGGCTCTGATGGGGACACAGACATGTGGAAGGCTCTGATGGGGACACAGAGGTGTGGAAGGCTCTGATGGGGACACAGACGTGTGGAAGGCTCTGATGGGGACACAGACGTGTGGAAGGCTCTGATGACGACATAGACGTGTGGAAAGGCTCTGATGGGGACACAGAGGTGTGGAAGGCTCTGATGGGGACACAGATGTGTGGAAAGCTCTGATGGGGACACAGAGGTGTGGAAGGCTCTTATGGGGACACAGACGTGTGGAAGGCTCTGATGGGGACACAGATGTGTGGAAGGCTCTGATGGGGACACAGAGGTGTGGAAGGCTCTGATGGGGACACAGATGTGTGGAAGGCTCTGATGGGGACACAGATGTGTGGAAGGCTCTGATGGGGACACAGACGTGTGGAAGGCTCTGATGGGGACACAGAGGTGTGGAAGGCTCTGATGGGGACACAGACGTGTTGAAGGCTCTGATGGGGACACAGACGTGTTGAAGGCTCTGATGGGGACACAGACATGTGGAAGGCTCTGATGGGGACACAGAGGCGTGGAAGGCTCTGATGGGGACACAGACATGTGGAAGGCTCTGATGGGGACACAGACGTGTGGAAGGCTCTGATGAGGACACAGAGGTGTGGAAGGCTCTGATGGGGACACAGATGTGTGGAAGGCTCTGATGGGGACACAGACGTGTGGAAGGCTCTGATGAGGACACAGACATGTGGAAGGCTCTGATGGGGACACAGACATGTGGAAGGCTCTTATGGGGACACAGAGGTGTGGAAGGCTCTGACGGGGACACAGACGGGTGGAAGACTCTGATGGGGACACAGACGGGTGGAAGACTCTGATGGGGACACAGACGGGTGGAAGACTCTGATGGGGACACAGACGGGTGGAAGGCTCTGATGGGGACACAGACGGGTGGAAGGCTCTGATGGGGACACAGACGTGTGAAAGGCTCTGATGTGGACATAGATGTGCAAAAACGATCCATGTAAAATATATTCATTCATTTAAATTTTATTCATTCGTTAATGCATAACTGATTTTTTTTCTGGCATCGAATACTTGTAAAATCTACAAAGTGGCCCTTGTTTTGAAAAGTTTGAAGACCCCTGATCTAAGGCATTGAGGTCATAAGGAGGAGTAATTTTTTGGCACCAAAACGTTGATAATAAAGCTGAAAATAACTAACCTGGGCCAATAGCTGTCAGTATGAAACTAAAACAAGGCCCGGCTTCAATGAAAATCCAATAGAAGCCTGACAATAATTTATCTGCTTTTTATGTTTCCTTAGAGGGCCTGCCCATTGCATGTATTTACACTGAAACATTGCCATTCCCTCTCACATACTGAGTCCATTCATTTGTGTACACAGCCGCCCATACACTAACCAGTATGAGATCTGGCCTGTGACACTATTACACACCTCACACCCATTCCATTTCCCACTGCTAATAAAGATCATTGAAACGGTATAGCACCACCCCTTGACAGTCATCCTCATCACTAGCGCCGCAAGGCCTATCGGGTATTGTAGTCAGTTTTTACCTCACCGCATACACGGGACACGAGCGCGCACTACATTTCCCGTCATGCCACTGCGGGAAGGGAGCCGCGCGCACAGCATGCAGAGACTTGTGGTCCCTTCCTGCCGCGCATGCCTGCGCCCACACTAAGGAGGGAACTACACTTCCCATGACGCACTGCGAGAGAGGGGAGGGCCAAGGCGCACGGGGCGGGGGGCGTACCCAGCGGCTGCCGGCAGCGTGCTAGTGTTTGTGTGCATCAGGAGGCAGCCGAGGCTCCCGCATCAGAACTCGCCATGTCCGTACAGCTGGTCACCGCGAAAATAGCAGACGTGGAGCTGAAGGAGGACAAGCCGAGCGACGGGGCCCCGCTGGTCTCCGCTGCCATGGCCGAACCGGACAACAACTCGGCCGCCCCTCCGCTCAGCCAGGCGATCAAGGGGCTTCCCGCCTCCGCTATGAAGAGAAGTGAGCCGGCGCAGCGCCCGAGGGAGGTGGGAGAAGGCGCGGGGAGCCCGGAGGGCGCAGTCAGTGAGGCTCCAAGGACCGTCAAGAAGGTAATGTTCCCCGGCTCCCCCGGTACCTGTCCGCTGACGTCAATGTCACCCCCATCCTCTCCTCCGGTGTAGTGGGCCCCATCTTCCCCGCTTCTCCAATGGGGGCCGGGGGGACTATTTTTTTTTCCTCCATCCTCCAGCGGCGGGAGAGGACGGCGCAGTTGCTATGGAGTGATGTGCTCACAGGTGAGCGCCGACCTTCTCTCGCAGATCACTCCGTCGCTGCCTTCTGGCCTCCTATTGGTCCAGCCCGGCTCTCATTGGTTCGGGCTGTCATGGCTGTACAGGAAAATGTAGTAAGGAGAGATGCAGAGTGAATGTCAGTGTATGTGTCAGATCACACCGGTGACCTTGAGATGTCCTGCCTGTACCCAGCACCATTACAGGGGCATAGACTGACATAAGGGCCACTCCAGGGATGTTCTCTTCTCATTCACATCATCAGCATCCTCTGGCTCTTTTCAATAAAGAATGCCTTGGCATTGGTCATGTGACCAGGCAATGGACCGCTGCATGATTGGTTATTACAGGTAAATGTCAGGTGTTGAACTGTCATTAACTTACTCTTCACACTGGTTCACTTCAAAGCTGCCAGTAAAATGGGAGCATTTTTGCTGCGCTTTTGTGTGGCTTTTAAAGGACATGTGACTCAAAAACGCTTAGTGGGGGCATTTTTGATGCAGTTCCCATTCATTTCAATAGGGAGCAGCATTTTTGGGGCAGTTTTTTTGTTTTTAACTCCCCAAACAGCAATTTTTTTTACACTGCAATGTAAGCGCACAACCCCGGTGTGAACACATTCCTAGACTTAAAGGCCCCTTTCACATGGGCACCTCTGCCATAGTGGAATCTGCTCATCGGGGGATCGCTCCACTGATCCCTGCTGAGCAGGTGGATGACCATTCCTGGCCTCTCCACTGTGCCTGGTAATTGGGTGCAAACAGACTGCCTGTCCGTGGTCATCTGATCTACCAGACAGATCAGGAAATAGGACCACCGTCTGTCTGGACTTTGGGCATGATCGTATAGCAGCAAGTGTCAGCAGACGTGTCCACTGATACCCGCAACTCCATAGGGGAGACTGCAAGGTCCGATCAGGTCCGTTTATATTTTTTTTTAGGCGAAAAGGGACCTAAACGAAAGCATTTTTCTTGAGCTTTTCAGGCACTTTTTTAAATACAAAAGCAATTGAAAAACCCAGTGTGAAAGCAGCCTTGGAGTGTTTGTAAGCCTAGGTTCATGTTGATGCGATTTGAGAGATCAATCCGCATGACAAGTCACAGCCTATTGGAGGCAATGACACTGTTCCAATCGGTGCGACACAGATTTTGCGGCACCACAACCATTTGCAAAAGTGGTTCCTGCAGATTTCAGGTGCAACTTCAATAGACATCTGTGCATGAAGCCACACAGATGTCTATCAAGTAGCACCTGAAATCGCGCTGACCTTGCTGCTTTGCAATCACGCTACCTCAAGTGAAGTGGGCGCGATTTCAGAGTAGCATCAATGTGAACCAGGGCTAAAATCTGTGTTCTAAAAAAATAAAAAATTAACATGATATACTGTACTTGCCTGCTCTGTGCAATGGTGGCGCACAGAGTGCCCGATCCCCTTCTCAGGTCCTCCGCCAATGCTCTTGAGTACCCCATAGCAAGACACTTCCAATGGAGGGCACTCATGTGGGCTCGCTCCCGAGCTGGGCTGCCTGCATCTATAGACAGACAGTGTAGCTCAGCCCCGTTCTCTGCTCACTGGATTGGACTGACCGCAGCAGGAGCCAATGGCCCCCACTGCCTCAGCAAAGGTTGTGCGGTAGGGGAGAGGCCAGATGCAGCCATGCACATCGGTACAGGCCCCAGGTGAGTGTTTTGGGGGGGAGCAAATGCTAATAAATGTTTTACCTTTAATGCAGGGAATGCATTAAGGTAAGAAAAAGTAATAACTTTAGAACCACCTTAAAGCAGAGTTCCAGTCCCCCATACACATTTAAAAAAAAAAAAGACTGCTTTGTAATTGTCCAAAAATGTACATTAACATTTGTATCATGTCATATGTTGTGTTGCACTTTTACTTTCTTGAAAAATAGTTTTTTACTTACAGATCTCGGAAGCAGGCAGGTTCAGTTTTAGCTGTGGGTATCTGAAGCCCTCCTGTCTTCATTTCTGGGATTTACGTGCAGCTGGCTACCCAGCATTCACCTCTTGATCTCGCGCATGCGCAGTAATGCCGCCGCTCCCCCTTCTTTCTGAGAGGTTGCCAACGCGAGATTTCGTCAGGCGATTCTCAAGGGCTCCTGGGATACCTGACGCCGCTATCTCAGGACCCCTTTGTGAAACGCATAGTGACGTAATCGCCTAGGCGGAGAGGAAAAGAAGAAATTGCACTATTAAAGGTATTTCCAATTGGAAGAAAAAAATTGGTAAAAGGATGAGCTAAATGCACGCTATAGAGAGCGCAGAAGATGGGTGGAACGTTGCTTTAAAGTGTTACTAAACCTGCATTTACTATATCTGGTCTCCCACAGTACACAACGTGGAAATGCAGCTATTTTAGTAAATATAAACTGGTAAATACCTTTTTATTTTTTTTTTTTTTATTTTTTTTTTTATATCAGCAGTTAGAGCAGTCTTGTGACCTCCATTAGTGTCTGGTTAAAGCTTGTAGGAGGAGTTCTCATTCTCCCCTGAATGACCTATGAGGCTGCAGGACCCCCTGACCCTCTGTCTGGACAGTGCTGATTGGTCCTGCACCGATCACATGCACTATCCCAAAATAATATGTTTGGGGGTCCTAAGTAGTTTTCTAGCAATAATGATTTTAACTTGAAACAAATGTCAGAAAAAAAGTTTTAGGGCTCTTTCACACGGACGTGTACGGAGCCCGCTCTACACAGCGGGGGATCGCTCGAGCGATTCCCCCGCTTAGCAGGAAGATGACAGGTCTGTCTCTGCACTCTGGGGACGGACCTGTCAGAGCGCCGCTCTCCCCTATGGGGGATCGGATGACGACGGACCGTAGAGTCCGTCGTCACCCGATCCGCAGACGGATAGAAAAATAGGGTTTTCCTCCGTCACACTTTTTCGGAGCGGGTCGGATGTCAGCGGACTTGTCACCGCTGACATCCGACTCTCCATAGAGGTCTATGGAGTGTCCGTTCAGGTCCGCCTCAAAAACTGACAGGCAGACCTGAACGGACCGTCCTTGTGAAAGGGGCCTTAGTCTTTAAGTGGTTAAACTTCCCTCACCAAAATTCATTCCTTTGATCTAAAGGACTAAACATTACATTGTTTATAGTTAGTTCTGTGGCTGAGGAATGTTGTGATACAGGGGGTCCCCGACTTACAAACATCCGACTTACAAACGACTCCTACTTACAAACGGAGGGAGACAACACGAAGTGAGAGGAAATCCACCCCTAGGAAGGGAAATTCACTCCTGTAAGAGTTAATATGGGTAAAAGGTGTCTCCACTGATGCTTTATCACCAGTCCATGTTTCCCTAACAACCCAAAAATTTTCAAAATCCAATTGTCATTGGGACAGAAGGTGAGGTGAAATCTTCTGAACAGGGGCACAGACAGCAAAACAAATGTTACAGGGGTGATAACCCTTCTCTGTTATCTAAAAAACTTAAAAATAGATTTTTTGGCTGGAGCTACACTTAAAAAATGTACCTATTCCGACTTAAAAACAGATTCAACTTAAGAACAACCCTACAGTCCCTATCTTGTTTGTAAACCGGGGACCCCCTGTACTTGGCTGTTTTTTTTGACAGCTGTCTGCTTCAGCAGAGAATTCTCTGCATAGAATAGTGATGACGATTAATCATGCAGCTCTAGTGTGAAGTGTTTCTAAATCCTCGGCATAAAAATATGCCTTACCTTTTCCTTTTTTTTTATTTATTTTTTTTAAGCGTAAGTGTGCATTAGCCTTTTATTAACCTTTTTGTTCAGTTGTCAGGAATGAAGGAAATATCTGGAACTTCTGGGTATGGAGAAGCATGTGACCCACTCCATGTAATGGCTGGTGATTGTCCCAGCGTTGTTGCATGGGGTGAGAAGGATACGATAACAATAACTAGAGCAAACACTGCAACCTGCCTTCACTTTAGATGGCAGGTGAGGGGAAGGTATGTGCAGCTTTAGGCCCCTTTCACACTGGGGCGCTTTGCAGGCGCTACAGTGCTAAAAATATCGCCTGCAAAGCACCCTGAAACAGCGGCTGCTGTGTCTCCAGTGTGAAAGCCCCGAGGGCTTGCAGGACGGTCAAAAAAGTCCTGCAAGTCACATCTTTGGAGCAGTGTATTTACCGCTCCTAAAGTTCCCCTTCCCATTGAAAATGGGGCAGTGCTGCAAACCCGCCTTCAAAGCGTCGGTTTTAACCCTTTTTCGGCTGCTAGTGGGGGGTTAAAACCTCCCCGCTAGCGGCCGAATAGCGTCGCTAAAACGATGGTAAAGCGCTGCTAAATATAGCGCCACTTTACCGCCAGAGGCCACAACGCCCCAGTGTAAAAGTAGCCTTAGTGATGGCAGAATTAGTGTGAACCCGTTGCATTGCCCTGCATAATGAGCACCTTTTTAAAATGTAATTAAAAGCCTAACTCCTGCTTTGAAGTGGATTTACTACCGAGCATTAATGATATTTAAAAATGTCCCCTGCTCCCAATGCTGCCTAAAATGTCTACACTTGCCTATTTTTAGCCCTGTCTGGTCATGTGATCCTGGTGTGAGTGAACGGCAGCTGCATGGGAGAAGAGGATGCACTTGACAACAGTTGAGAATTCCTGGGATCGGTGTCCCAGCCGCTGTTCAGTGCTTCCTCTTTTCCCCTGCAGTCACCACTCCATGTGACTGGACTAAAAATAGGGAGGTATTCCTGCAGCAGTACGGGGGACTTCCCACCCTGATATTGAATTGAGCTTTAACCACTTGCCAACCAGCCACTGCAGTTTTACTGCGGCAGAATGTCACAGCTGGGTGAAACGACGTTGTGTAACGTCGCTTCGCCCTGTGGCCGCTAGGGGCGCGCGCGCTGCTTGCCCCCCTGGAGCCGATGCGAGTACCCGGCGGTCGCGATCACCGCTGGGCTCCTCCAATCGCTCGTGACACCTAGAACCTGTTTGTGTGTATAAACAGTTTCCAGTTCTCTGAGGGGAGAAGAGACTGATCGTCTGTTCATACAAAGTATGAACAGCGATCTTTCATCTCCCCTAGACAGTCCCCTCCCCCCCTTCAGTTAGAACACAGAGGGAACACAATTAACCCCTTGATCGCCCCATAGTGGTTAACCCCTTCCCTGCCAGTGAAATTTTTACAGTAATCAGTGCTTTTTTATAGCACTGATCGCTGGATAAATGCCAATGGTCTCAAAAATGTGTCCGCCATAATGTTGCAGTCCCGATAAAAAACGCAGATCGCCGTCATTACTAGTAAAAAAAAAAAATTAAAAAATTATAATAAAAATGCAATAACTATCCCCTATTTGGTTTGCGCAAAAGTTATAGCATCTACAAATCAATATACGCTTATTGTGATTTTTATTTTGTAACCAAAAATATGTAGAATACATATCGGCCTAAAATGAGGGAAATTATTTTTTTTTCTTAATATATTTTTGGGGGATACTTTATTATAGCAAAAAATATTGTTTTTTTCCAAAATTGTTGCTTTTTTATTTCTTTGTTTTGTTTGTTTATAGCACATAAAAACCGCAGAGGTTATCAAATACCACCAAAAGAAAGTTATATTTGTGGGAAAAAAAGGACATACATTTTGTTTTGGTGCAACGTCGCATGACCGCGCAATTGTCAGTTAAATCGACGCAGTGCCGAATCGCAAAAAGTTCTCTGGTCAGGAAGGGGGTAAAATCTTCCGGGGCTGAAGCGGTTAAGCTACCCACTTCTCTCTTGCAGTTTGTTACCTTCACCTCCAACAGGAAGTAGCATTTGCAGTATACATGCATCAAAAGTCTGTACTGGGACGCACCATAATGGGCACAAACTGCGCCCGTGTCTTGTCCAGCCTGTAAAAGTGAATGGAAGGTTTTAGGAATTTTCCACATTTGTACATTTTTGCACAATTAAATGCCTGTGAAACTGCACACAAGACAATTAAATCAGTTTTCTTATCTTAACATCGTCTTCTGCTTCAGTGCCATTGACCAAAATGTCTCAGATCTATTGATGCAGTTTATGGTCGGTTTTCACACGTATTTATCTGCTTCAGAATTGTACAGGTGTGAAGGGAACACCTGATGTCTCATATTGTTTGGGTTTGACTCCTATGTCCATACAGTAGAATGGTCCATTCACTTATTGTCCTCTAATAAAACCTATTGTTTCATGAAAATGCATTTATAGTACCAGTCTCATTCATTACTTTTTTACTAGTTTACACCTATGTTTTGCAGTTTAGCACATACAAAATAGTATTTCAGTGTCTATGCATGTTGAGGGAAACCTGTTAGTATGACAGTCCAACAGCTAGAATTTTACCGGCAAGCAGTTTCTCCTAACATGTGGGCATCAGTGCTTCCTGAGTCACTACCTGAAACAAGTATAGAAATAGGGTTATTATTCATTTACTGCATACCTGTTCCCAGAGTTGTGACTCACTCAGAAAAGTATTTACTCAAGTTGCAGCCAGACATCTAGCATTTTTTTTTAAGTATATCTACACCAGGAAACTTACTATTCTAAATGTCTCTCCCTCACTTCACGTAAAACAAACTAAAAAACATATTACTTTAAAGAGGAAGTAAACCCTGATGGGTTTACTTCCTGTTTCCCTGCAAAGGTAAAGCATAATGGACTACTATGCATCGCAGCCCATTATGTGTCACTTACCTGAAACAGGAGCCAGCAAAGTCACCGCTGTCCCCTTGTGTACGGAGCCTCCATCTTCTTGGTGGGTCTCACTGCTCCGGCGCTGTCATTTCGACGGAGCCGCGATGACATCACTCCGTGCATGCGCACGGGAGCCGCCACTCGCGACATTTTGCCATTGACAGCGGCGCACGGAGTGCGCCGCTGTCTGTGGCGCATGCGCCGTAGACAGCAGTGCCTGTCTTTTGGAAAATATCTCCTAAACCATGTAGGTTTAGGAGATATTTCTTGGACCTACAGGTAAGCCTTAATCTAGGCTTACCTGTAGGTCCAAGTGGTTTGTAAGGGTTTACAACCACTTTAAAGTGGAATTCCAACTTAACCCTAACTGCTCTTAAAGCTGTGCCCTCCCCCTTAACACCTATGCTTACTAGCCTGTGTAAAATAGATGTGTAGGCTTACCTATTTTTAGCCCCCTTCGGTCACATGAGCTCCTGTGTCAGCTGCAGGGGAGAGGAAAGTGCTTCACGATGGCCAGTAAGGCCTGGAGTGGTTGCTATATCTGTAGGTTTCTGTGGCCCATCCATTGTCTGTGCTCCCTACTCTCCCCTGAAGCCAAGCTGGCTGGCACAGGGGAGCCAGATCACGTGGCCTGAAAATAGGTAGGTATACACCTTTCTTAGACAGGTTAGTCAGCATAGGTGTTAGGAGGGGGGCAGGGGGAGGGGACAGTTTTAAGAGTAGTTGGGGTTAAACTGGAATTCCACTTTGAAACCCACATAAACAAACCATCTCAAAACTCACTCAGCATATCTTTCCTTTGATAAGCCTACAGGTGCTACTTCCATTCTCCAAATACTAGTTGCCTGGCTGTCATGCTGACCGATTTGTGTCAGTTACTGACATGGCGCAACTTCGCATGTATCTTGATTGTAACTGCTGACTTTTCCGATCTGCTCGCTTTTTTTTTTATTTCATTGACATAGTAGTCAGGCAACTAGCATCTTCAGAAGGAATTTAGTAATGGTGGCTGCCATATTTGTCCATCAAACAGCTTGCTTTAAAGTGACACTATTACTCTTAGGCCAGATTTGTATAGCACCAGTGGTTTGTGCAGTGCTTGTGAGCTTACAATCTAAACATTTCTGCAAAGCTGCAGTGTGCTGGTGTCCAGTAACCGCAAAATTCAAATTCAGTCTGTGTATTGCCCATACCCGACCACTTTCTACACTCCAGGGCCTTCCACCACTCTCTGCTTTGTAAGATCTGGCACCAAAATACTCAGTGCTCACGGCTGTTGGAGCTGAGTGGCAATTGTGACAGTCCTTGGGCTGATTGGCTACTAAGTACAAGCATCCCATTGTGGGAGGTCACATGCTTTTCCCTACCTGCAAACACCAGGTATTATGAATTGGGAGCTAGAGATGATTGGTGGAGGGTGGCTGGACAGGTGAGTTCAAAACAGTTCATGGGGGCTTTACATGGGAACTGTCAATTTGCCCTAAATCGGCAAGGTGATATCACTTTGAGGCATCACAGGCCGGATTTAATTATTTGCCAAAATTTGTCTCAGATGTTTTCTTTGTGTCTCAGCAATTACATTGTGTATTGTAGAAGAATCCTTCCTAGCTGCCCTTAGTAACATAGCAGTTTACAAAGGGAAGATGATTGTGTCGGTAGATCACATAGGTTTTAGACTTTGCGGTCTACTATTAAGGTGGCCTTACATTTCAAATATAACTGGGTTAAGTTTCTGCTGAAGGGGCTCAAGCATCCCTTACCTGGAGCAAATTTCTTTGCAGGAAAAAAATGAATTTGATTCTCCCATCCAAACAGTGTTGACATGATAATCCCTCCCGCCGAGCCATTCTCTTCTCCCAGTCCTGGGGGAGGGGCATAGGGAGAAGACAGTGATTTTTTGCTAGCGGCTATATCAACTTGATACATTCAGCCTGTCCATGGTTTGAAGCTCCTGCTTAACTGGCCGAGATTCAAACAGACTATGGCAGGCATTGTAGGATTGACATGGAGATGGTCAGTTGGCAGCTCTGGCACAATTTTCTGCAGGAAAGGGGCCAAGTGCCCAATCTCTCTCTCTCTCTCTCTGTGTATGTGTGTGTGTGTGTGTGTATGTATGTATGTATGTATGTATGTGTGCGCACACACACTCTGTCCAGACAACAAGTGAAACTAATTAGTTAGCTGCTATTGTATTTCAGCCCCCTGCCGCTTTGCTGGAATCAGAATGTTACTTGTTTTACCTTAATCTGAGTTCTGTAATCCTCTGTAGTTACACGCAGGCTACCTCCCAGTCAGTAAAAATTTACTTATCCTCTCAGCAACTTTAAATTGTGGAGAGAAACATAGTACTGTACTTATGTTTTAATTATTTATTTTTTCCCTTCTACCTCAGGCTTTGTATATGTAGGAGGCAGCAAGTGGGTGTTCCAGCATTACAAGCAGGTGCATTCTGGAATCACCAGATTACTAACAAAAATGAATGGATTGAACTGGTGCCTACTTGCAATGCTAGTGCTAAGTACTGTATCTCAGGCTTAATGTTCAATTACGTTTGGATTGAAATTTTAACCACTTTAGCCCCAGACCATTTGGCTGGCCAAAGACTAGCGCACTTTTTGCGATTCGGCACTGCGTTGCTTTAACTCACAATTGTGTGGTCGTGCGACGTGGCTCCCGAACAATATTGAATGTTTTCCCCACAAATGGAGCTTTCTTTTGGTGGTATTTGATCACCTCTGTGGTTTTAATTTTTGGCGCTAAAAACAAAAAAGAGCTGCAATTTTGGAAAAAGCGATTTTTATTTTTATTTTTTTTATTTTTCTATAATAAACATCCCCAAAAAAATATATAAAACTTTTTTTTTTTCTTTAGTTTAGGCCGATACGTATTCTTCATATCTTTGGTGAAAAAAAATCGCAATATATGTTTGGCTTGAGCAAAAGTTATAGCGTCTACAAAATAGGGAATAGTTTTATGTCATTTTTTTTTTTGAATTTTTACTAGTAATGGTGGCGATCAGCGTTTTTTTTTTTAAAATTTTTTTTATCGTAACTGCGACATGGCAGACAGATCAGAGACTTTTGGCGTAATTTTGGGACCATTCACATTTATACAGCGATCAGTGCTTTTTAAAAATGCATTGATTACTGTGTAAATGTGACTGGCGGTGAAGGGGTTAACCAGGAGGGGGGCGCTGCAGGGGTTGTGTGTTCTTACTGTAGGGGGGGATGGGCTACGTGTGTCACGACACTGATTACCGCTCCAGATCACAGGGAGCTGTGATCAGTGTCACTAGGCAGAACGGGGAAATGCTTGTTTACATAAATTTGCCTTTCCCCATTCTTCCTCTCTGTGAGACGATCGTGGGTATCCCCACGGACATCGAGTCCACGGGACCCGCAATCGCGCTCACAACCACACGGCGGCAAATTTAAAGGGGCATATCTGTACGCCCATTTGCCTTTCTGTGGCATTCTGCCGACGTAAATGTTTGTGCGGCGGTCGGCAAGCGGTTAATGGCGCACTAATATTAATATAAGCATTTTGTTCCAATTCGATCGTGCCATCCTCCTTTAGATCTAATAACTATATGGTGCATAAGCTTGCCTGATTGGGTGGGCTCTCATATTATGGTTTTGGTAAAGGCTGGTACACATTAGTAGTGTTTTTTTTTTTTTTTTTTTATTTATTTTTTTAATTCGTTCAACCGAGCAGGCTAAATGAAGAAGGAAAAAAATAACCCTGAAGTGCTCAGGAGGTGCCGCTGTACGGACAATCTGATGTTGGTACAGTGATCTCCCCTGCTGTTCTATATATACTTTTCTACTACAAAGCCATGCTGTTGTCATAGATGCAATATGCAGTTTAGCATCGTCCTGCTGAAATATGCAAGGCCTTCTCTGGGTGGGAGCATATACTCTAAAACCTGGGCGTATCTTTCAGCATTGATGGTGCATTTCCAGATGTCCAATCCTATGTGCACTCCTATACCATCAGAAATGCAGGCCTTTGAACTGAGTGCTGATAACCCAGAAGGTCCCTCTTCTTCGCTTTAGTCCGGAGGATGTGGCGACCATGGTTGCCAAATGAATCACATTTTTAATTTGTCTTACCGCAGAACAGTCTTCCACTTTGCAGCAGACCATTTTAAATTGCCTTTGGTCCAGAGAAGACAGCGTTTTTGGATCATGTTCAGATATGGGTTCTTCTTTGAATTATTATAGAGCTTCACCTTGCTTTTTAGGATGGCACTGCCAACTGTGTTCAGACAGTCATTTTTGGAATTATTCTTGAGCCCATACAGTGATGTTTATCTTGGCATCATGCCTGTTTTTTGTGCCATCATGGGCAGCTAACGTTTGGTTTCAGCCTCCTTTGCGCACAGATTTTTTCAAATTCTTGGAATCCTTTGATATCATGTTCTGTAAATGATCTATTTTAAAGACTGCCATTTTACAAATTCACAATTGTTAGACACAGCTTTTCAGAAGGGTGAACCTCTGCCCATCCTTCTGAGACACTCCGACTCTTCACACAAGACGTTTAGCCCCATACACCGGAGTCCAGTGCCCAATGTCAGCAGATTCTTGTGGCTGGAATGATGGGTGCTTGCGACTAGCAGTGGCCGCTCAGCATGTACAAAGTATGGACAGGCTAACAGATGTTGTCTGTCTGCATGTAGCTGCACACCAAGTGGTTACCTGTGGTTGGGGATGGGTGTGAGATGTCAGATGTGTCCCCGCTTGGATATCCATCCGTAACTGCGGGTAACCTCTTGGCATGTGGCTACATGCGAACAGTTATGTTTTACTTAGTCTCGTAGGTCTCCTAATATTCAAGATCTGGACATTTATCACTGCTTGTTAACCACTTGCCGACCGGCTCACGTCAATATACGTCAGTAAAGTTATGCATTATAGGAGGATTGCGCGCCTGCCGGTGGCCCACGATCATGACACTGAGAGGTAGGACGGGGAGATGCCTATGTAAACAAGGCATTTCCCTGTTCTGCCTAGCAGCATGACAGGGATCTACTGTTCCTAGTGAGCCCAGCCCCCCCCTTACAGTTAGAATACACTGAGGGAACACACTTAACCCCTTGATCGCCCCCTGGTGTTTAACCCCTTCCCTGCCAGTGACATTTACACAGTAATCTGTGCATTTTTATAGCACTGATTTCTGTATAAATGGCAATGGTCCCAAAATAGTGTCAAAACTGTCTGATCTGTCCACCGCAATGTTGCAATCACGATAAAAATCGCAGATGGACGCTATTACTAATTTAAAATAATGATTAATAAAAAAATGCCATAAATCTATCCCCTATTTTGTAGATGCGATACCTTTTGCACAATCAATATACGCTTATTGCTATTTATATATTACCAAAAATATGTAGAATACATATTGGCCTAAACTGAGGAATACATCTCTTTTATTTTTTTTTTGGGAGATATTTATACCAAAAAGTAAAAAAATAGCTTTTTTTTTTTTTTTCTTCAAAATTTTCACTTTTTTCGTTTATAGCGCGAAAAATTAAAACCGCAGAGGTGAACAAATACCACCAAAAAACTATTTTTGGGGGGGAAAAAAAGGATGTCAATTTTGTTTGGGTACAACATCGCACGACCAGGCAATTGTCAGTTAAAGCGAGGCAGTGCCGTATCGCAAAAAAGGGCTTGGTCAGGAAGGGTGTAAATCCTTCCAGGGCGGAAGTGGTTAATGTCATTAAGTTGTCACTGTCATTTGCTGCCAGAGGAGTGCAGCAGCAGAGTTGGTGCTCTTGGCAATCCAAAGACCATGGCTCTGTATTGCTTTGATTCAGTAGCTTTTCACTTATGGCCTTGCAATAAGGTGCTGAATGAATTTGGATGTGTGGAAAAGAGGCAATTGATCGCTGATATTGAAATGGCAGTTGTTGGTAGGAATAATGATGGCTATTCTGAATGTTTATTTGTGGCATGCTGATGAGCGAGAGTTTTATAAACCTAAAGCCAAATAAACTTACAATTCAGGGGGCATCAAAGCAAAAGGTGCGCAAAATAATGCAGTGTGTCTTCTTTAGAAAGCAGCGATGGCCCATGTAGAGAGGACCACATACTATATGGAAGGACTGATTGTGGCTGCAATGGTCTTGAATCGTGATCTTTGAAGAAAAAAAATTGATTCTCATTTTTATCCAGAATTGTGCAGCTCTACTTTTGATTAAGAAAGCAGACATGGGGGTGTGTATATAAATAGATCCACATCAACAAAATGCTGTGTTCCCTGAACAAACCCCGTGTCCTTACAGCTTAGTCTACTGTTACCTAATAGGTGAGGTTGGACTTGTGTGATTATATGTCGGTATTACATTGTATATCCCTGTATGTTGTGGTCGTTCAGGTGCTTATCTAATAGTTTCAAAAAACTATCTGCTCCCCGCTGATACCACCGCCTGTGGAAGGGAATTCCACATCCTTGCCACTCTTAGACAAATGACAATTAACCACACACACACACACACACACACACACACACTTTTTTTTTTTCCTGCAGTTGAAGCACATGATGGTTCTCTAAATTTGCTTTATGTTTTCTTAAAGTGTTACTAAACCCAGGACCCTGTATTCACTATATCTGGTCTCCAGCAGTACACAGAACATGGAAATGCAATAAAAAAAATATATAAACTGCTAAATGCCTTTTCTCATCAGCAGTATACTGTATAGCAGTCTTGTGACTTCTACCAGTGTCTGGTTAAAGCTTGTAGGGGGAGTTTTCATTCTCTCCTGATTGTCCTATGAGGCTGCAGAACCCCTGACCCTCTGGACAGTGCTGATCACATGCACTCTCCCAAGGAAAAAACACTCAATGCACACCAAAATGAGCATGTGCCGCATGTCCCCAAGGTCTGTTCTATCAGCACATGGACTGGGAACATTGGAAGACAGGATCAACCAGCCTTTTTACACAATGTAGAGGAATAACCCATTAGGTTCCACAGTGATTATAACGAGCATGCTTTACTACATGTACAGACTGAATTTACTGTTGTAGGTTTAGTAACACTTTAAACACTGAATTGGACCATCTACTTCTGCATTATTATTGGTATTTTCATATGTAGCCACCATCAAAAGCCTTTTTACTTGAAATGTATGGCTGTGTTAGGACTGCACTGTAATAGGAATAGTTGAATGAATCACTGCTGTATGTCTGCTTTGGCAGCGTTGGTTGGACATGTCCTTGCAAGCTTTATTATTCAGAATCTGCATCATTAGGATCCCCTAAATGCAGTTACATGTCAGCTGCTGCTTCTTGTGATCAACTTCTGTTTTTATCAGAATAGTGAGATTGCCGTACATAAAATAGAATCCTAGTTCTGTTAATGCTGCTTATTGTACATATGTGAGCTCTGTCAGATGTAGAGCACAGCAGCTTTTCCAGCTTTTTAGAGCCAGTTAGCCATGCATAATTATTTGTCTTGTTCTTGCTCAGCCAGCCAAGCATCTTGCTGAGATATGTGTATGACAGGTTTGATAATGTGTGCTAGGGTCAGCTGTTTAGGACCCTGGTTGTGAACACTGTACATGTAGAATCATTTATTTCAATGTTTTCCTGTACCTTTAAAGAAGAATGTTAACGTGCACTTTTAAGCAAAGTGCACTAAGGCCTGTTTCACAGAGGCTTCAGCTTGTATTAGGCTTAGTTCACACTGGCATTAAGAGCAGGCGTTTGACAGGCATCCCTCAAATGCCTATGCACAGCATATAGTAGACAGCACATTGTGCTGTTCACACTAGGCGTTAGCGTTGCGTCAAAATTGAAGCCTCATGTCGAGTCAGGAGGCGTTTGAAGCCTTTCAACGCCTCCCATTCAAGTCTATGATAACACTCGGCAAACGCTCTGGCAGGCGTTTTCAGAGCGGTATTGATTTGGTTGCGTACCGTTAAAATTAGTCACTTTCCATTGTGGAGCAGTTTAAATGCTACGAAATAGGGTGCATAGGGCATTTAGGGAGTGTTTAACACTTGTAAAAAGACCCATTCTAAAGCTCATTGATGCCTTTCTGATGCCCATAATAACGCTATAGAAGCGTTTGAGCGTCAGTAATTTAGTCAAGTGTGAACAAGCCCTAAGAGCAGTGTGAACAGCAAGCTTTTACAGGGCATTTGCAGAGCTTCCAGCAAGCTTTTTTGAAGCGTTTAAAGTATCGTACAACTCCAGTTTGTAAATGTTGAACACTGATCTTAAGAGTGCCGATTGTGACTTTACACAAGCTGCTAGCAGGCTTCAGCACTACTTGAAGCTTTATGAAAGCCTTCTATACTAATATAGTTTTTTGGATATAGATCTACTTTAGGTAAAAATATCATTGCCAGCTTGTTTTTGGTGAAATTATGCAGGTTAGTAATACGGACCTATTTATATGCAAGTTTTGGTTGCTTACTTGTAAGAATAACTGTCCACAAGCTTGTCATTTTGAATTTAGCAATGTTTGATTCTATACTCTTGTAATGGGCTTCCTTTATTTTTAACCCCCCCCCCTGTTTGCCATACAATGTCTTTAATTGATACCTGTCTGGTGTTGTCCTGCTGCAAACCTGAGGAGTAACAATCTGGGTTCTGTGATGCCCTCTTGGCCCACCTCCGTCATCGTGAACTGACCCACGATGAAGCATGTTGAAGCCATCTAGGAGGTATCCTGCCCCTCTAACTTGCTGGGTAAAGCAAATAATGGTGCTGAAATACTAACCAACGGTTGGTTCAGGATATGACCTATTGTGAAACTATGCACCAGAATATTTACACACTTGCCCACTAGTGTGTCGTCCTCCAGCCATCACATCTGTGCTTCTCCTTGTTGCCCTGTCCAAGGCCACTAAAGTAGATTCCAGCCCCTACACTTCTGTTCACTGGGTCTGGGTGAATGACTTCTGTGGTGGTCACCATAGGTGAGGACAGCTCAAAAGGCCAGTTGAGATTCCTTAAACCAGGTGTTGGAAATGACAAGTAGATTAAAGTAGTTGGTGATAAAATGTCATGGACAGAGAAGAGCTTGTTACAGATAAAATAAGCATCGTAGTGGGCAAATGAGACGGTTTTTGAAAAAAGGGCAATAGAAATTAAACTGGAGGGTGCTAGGTGTGGGGAAAAATAAGTGGTCCAGGGTGGAGGGGGGGGGGGGGGGTAATCATAGGGGAAAAGTAAGATACGTAAAATGACTGAGATTCCTGGAGGTTATGCCAGCTTGTGGGTTCAGAATTAGCTGGAGGTGACGTGTAGTCATAGGAGAGAGGCTCCTTGGCCTCTGTTCTGTATGTCGAGCATGGTGCTGTACATGTGATTTAGCTATGACACCAGCCATTTGAGGCCTTAAAGGTTTGGTTGAGAGCTGACCTAAGCACACTGGCATCCTTGACAATGCCTTGAATGTAACGTTTTTAGGAGACTGCTAAATTGGTGGTTTAGTTCCACTTTAATTGTACCAAAAAGTACAGTTTGTGAATGGATCGAGAGAGCAAAATGTCGTCTTGTCCCATAGACTTGGCAGAGTCAATCATGTGCATGATTTAACTGCCCTTTGGCACTTGTTGCAAAGTGCTTGGCTAAAAGTTGTGTTGGGGGGGGGGGGGGGCTGCAAAGTGAGCATTGCTGCTTAACTGTCATTGAGGGGTCGGGGGGGGGGGGTGTTTCCTGTGAGATCAGTGGTCTTCCTTCTGACCCCATAGACCAAAACAGCTGGCTTGGGTGACTTGTCAAGTAGTTAGATCCTCTCCAGTAAAATAAGAATGTCATAAGAGATCCTAGGATCATGAATGGTGTGCTTCAGCTGAACAAATTAGAACGGTGGCAACATGGACAATTACAGCTTCAATGATCATTCTGATCTAATGGAGCATTGACTATAGTGATATACAAGTGCTGGATTACACGCATGTTTCCGGAACAAATTATGCTTGCAATCCAAGGTTGTGTTCATACATGCATGCGTGCGTGCATGCATACATACATACATACATATTGTACTCCTGTGACCTACAAGAGATGTATGACCAGAAAGGTTTCATGAAGACATTGGTGTTTTACCAAAACTGGAGACTAGAGTGCAAAATCAGGTGCAGCTCTGAATAGAAACCAATCGTGTGTGTGTGTGTGTGTGTGTGTGTGTGTGTGTGTGTTTTTTTGTCAATGCCTAATTGAACAAGCTAATGTTAGCCAATGGCTATGATGCAGAGCTGCATCCAATCTTGCTCTCTCCAGTTTTAGTAAACCCCCCCCCCCAAAGGCCCCCCCCAAAATAAAAAACCCCCCCCCCCCCCCATTGTGTTCAGAATTTTAGTTTCTGATCAGTGTAGCTGCCCCAATGTGGTTCTAGTATGGGGTCTAGTTGTACTCCAAGTAGTTTATAAGCTCTGTGAAAAAAAAATACAGAAATTAATACCACATGCAGAAGGCATCTTTCATGGTAATCCTGTCATTCACAATGTTTGATCTATTCATTGAAGCAAAAGTGCACTGTTTTTATGTTGCAGGTAAATGAAACCTTTGTTTCTGCCATTCAAGAAACCCTCTCATTACCGTCCTGGTTCCAAGATGGTTACTGGAGAGAATTGGAATAGTTATCTGATGCACTTGGTTAGAGAAACAAAATTCCCTTTTATGAATGGTCAGTGATTGCATGAGGCTAACTAAATGCACAATCCATTAAAGTGGTTCTAAAATTGAAATGTTTTTTACCTTAATGGTTGTAAACTCTGTACAACCACTCGTACCTACTGGTAAGCCTATATTAAGGCTTATCTGTATGTGCTGGAAATATCTCCTAAACCTCATTGGCGCATGCGTACTTTAGAAAGGGCATGATCGTGCCATTTCTAAAGGAATCGTGCTGTAACTGGCGGCTCCCACAGGACTCCGGACAGTCACAGAGCCGAAGTCTGCGGCCCCGGAAGGAAGAGGGGTGAAGATGTCACTGCTTGCTGGAAGCGTCCATCGCAGACTTCGTTTTCAGGTAAGTGACACATACTGGGCTACTATGCGATGCATAGTAGCCCATTATGCTTTACCTTTGCAGGGAATTAAAGAGGAAGTAAAACCCATTGGGGGGTTTACTTCCTCTTTAATGCATTACTTGCATTAAAGTTGTTGTACCTGTTCATCTGCAGTCTTCTCTACATCTGTTCAAAGTGCTAATCTATAAAGCTTGGCTGAGAGTTCAGATAAAAAGGGGGCAGGGAGTTGGAGTTGCACTCTGCGGAGGTCAGTGAGGAGAGCTCTGACAGCTAATTGGAGGGAAGGTACACACGGGCACAGAGCTGAGGCTGGTAATCAATTGGAGGTCCCTTCCCTGTATAGGGGGTCCCCGAGTTAGGAACTGCCCGCCTGTACGGAAGTCGGAAATGTTCGTAAGTCGGCTGCGTATGCGCAGACCGACAAATACGGAGATTTCCGATGTTCCGTCTAATGCCGTTCTGCACATGCGCGACAAATTACGGACATTTCCGGCATTTTCCGAGGCTCCGTATGGCCGCGCACGCGCAGAACAGCCGAAAGACGTGAAAAACACAGAAAAATGGCAGAGGGTCCCCGCAGCGCCCCGTTCGCAAGTAGGGGTTGTTCGTAGGTCGGGCGTTTCGTAAGTCGGGGACCCCCTGTAACCATTTTTCTCTTGGTGTCGGGAAAATTTGTCAGATGTGATTAAGCAGCAGACGGAAACTACACTTAATGCTCTGGATTGAGTACACACTATAGAGGGTTATGTTTTGTTCAGATTTCATGTCTGAGGTTTACAAGCACTTTAGGCCCAGTTCACACTGCGACATGCACTCCGACTTTGAGAGCACAAGTCACACCTCGTTAAGTGCAAAGGAACCGTTCTAATAGGAGTGACTTGAGTCGCTCTGAATTAGAAAAAGTTTCCTGCACCACTTTTTGGTCTGACTTCAGCACAACTTGCATTGACTTATGCTAAGTCCTATGCAAGTCATGTCAAAGTCACTTGGATGTCGGCTTCAAAGTCGCGGCTGTGTGAACCAGGCCTTAAAGCGAGAGTGCACCTAAAAAAAAAAAAAAAAAAAAAAAAAAAAAAAATTAAAGCCAACAGCTACAAATACTGCAGCTGCTGACATTTAATAAATGGACACTTACCTTTGCTGGAGTCCAGCGATGCCGAAGCCGATCAATCTCTCGGCTGCTGCCGCCACCGCCATTCTTGGTGAGGGAATCAGGAAGTGAAGCGTTATGGCTTCACTTCCCGGTTCCCTACTGTGCATGCGCGAGTTGCGCTGCGTGTCCTAAATGGTCCCTGCTATCTCCTGGGACCTGTGTGGAGGCGGTGCGGGAAGGAGCGGAATTTATTTTCTGTGGAACTCCGCTTTAAGGTAACAAAAAACCTCTCTTGTTAACCTCACCTAAACCAGCCTCTCTCAATCCAGTGCTGTACCTGTCTGCAGCAGTGCTGGTCTTTCTCTCTCTGCAGGGCAGACTCCTGCTGCTGTTGATAAAGTCCAGTGAGGAGGGGGCGGGGCCAAGCAGCACTGTGTGTCTCTGGACACACAGCCCGCATGTGTTCCCCCATCGCACACAGCTTGCTATGGGGGCACACTCTGGGTAGTTGCAGGAGACTCGAGAAGAGGCGGTAAAGGGCCAATTGTTCAATATCCCTGCACAGAGCAGCCAAGTAGAACATTTTTTATTTTAGGCAAAAAAAGTGAAGCTTTAGTATCACTTGACACATTTTAGACCTGGTGCTGCTGTTCTAAATTAAACTGTAGTCAGTAGACTTCCCTTTTCATACATTTACTACTTAAAACGTTTTACTGCTGTTTTGAGATTCTACTTTTGTCTTAAAAAGAAAAGTGCTGTGAAATCTGAAGTGGCATCGGTATGATAAATGACCCAGGTGGTGTAAAGACATATCAGAATGTAGAGGAAGAAATGTCAACCATCTGTGTGAGTAAGGTGGTGATTCCCCTTTAAATGCTGTAGGCCTGGCTTCACTGTACAATGTGGAAGACCTTTTTAGAATGAAATCCTAGATAATAGTTCGTATTACGCGCTAACCAGTTTTTCTGCCATGGATTATTGTTAAAGCTGGCAGCTCAGTAGCTTGCAGGCTGGGAGTAAAAGCATGTACTTTATGATTTATAGCTGATATTCTGTGGACCTAGCAGACATATCTGCACAGTATACAAATATGAACTGATGATGCTTAAGGTTTACATTGGAGAAGAACTACATTAATGTGTCCTTATCGGTACCATTTTTTAGTATGGTTTGAAGCTTGGCTTGAGTGTCTTTATCTGGTCAATGTGCGTCGGTGTGCAGAACGAGGGACGTACCATCCGCAATTGCTGGCTGAATGGGACTACACCTCTGGGTACAAAGCAATCTCTTTAGCAGCAGTGCGGGAGGATGGGGGAGGAGAGGAGTGACTGTGACGAAATCACTATATCCTTGGCAACTGCTACAGGATAAAGGCTGAATGCATGATCTGTTCTACTGTGCCTCTCTGCATTCATTTGTGTTTTTTTTTTTTTTTTTTCTTCCATGTGACCGATACTTAAGGCATTTAACCCACATCCCTCAACCTATATTGCAATAGATTTAAGTGCAGAACAGTTCTTTTAATATGTGGCTCTTTATGTATTTTTAAAGCCCCATACACACGGTCGGACTTTTTCATCAATTTGGTCCGATCGGACAAGGTTGTTGAAAAATCAGACCTTGTGTATGCACCATCGGACAGTGTTCGTCGGTTTGTCCGTCGGACAAAGTCTTATCTCCTGCTGGAAAGATTTCCCGTCAACCCGGTCCGATCACACCAAATCCGATCGTGTGTACGCTTGTCCGACCGGACAAAGTGCTACGCATGCTCAGATCACATTACAAGACCAAAGCTATTGGCTACTAGCCTCTACGTAGTCCCGTCGTAGACAACAAACGTCACCACGTTCAGAATGATCGGATTTTCCGACAACTTTGTCCGATCGTGTGTACGCAAAACCAACATCAGACAAAGTATGACGGACATGGTCCGACGGACCTGGTCCACGGATTGTCCGCGCGTGTGTATGGGGCTTAAGAAATAAAAAAATTAAATACATGCAAACGTGGCTAAATGTGTTGGGGCCCTTCCAGCTCAATGAAAGCATTCTTCATTCTGAAAGTGATGACATTAAAAGCTGCTGTCTCGTATACCTTCATCTTTTTGGTATGAGAGCCATGGCTCATGCACACGACTGCCTGGGACCATGCAATGGTACTGTTCACACGTATTTCCCACCTGGGAGCCATTGGTGGTATGTATAGCCACCCCATAGACATGGCTGGCTCTTTGTAGAACACGATGGAAAATCTGAAAAATTATTTGGCTTAGTTAAAACTGAACTTCAGCTAAAAAGTTTTAAATAACTAGCCCAGTAAGGCCCCTTTCACACGGTCGGACCGTTCAGATTCGCCTGTCAGTTTTGACGGCGGATCTGAACGGCCGCTCCATGTTAGTTTATGGAGCGTCGGATGTCAGCGGAGACATGTGTGCTGACATCCGACCCGGTCCGATCCGCCAAAAGCGGACGTATGGCTCTACGTCCGGATCTGTCGCTGGCAGATCGGGTGAGATCTGATAAACAGACACACTGTCCGTTTTCATCCGATCTCTCCATAGAGACCAGCGGCGCTCGCAAGCCCCTCCCCGCTCAGTGAGCAGAGAGGGACTTGCCATCCGCCGGTTCAGCGGAGATCAACGGAGAGATCTCCCGCTGAGCCGGCGGACTCCGTGGAAGCTGAGTCCGCCTCGTGTGAAAGGGGCCTTATACTAGATATAAATGCTTTTGCTGCAATACTTTCAGTCTGAAGCTGTACCTCATACTTCTGGGGAGGGGTGTCCCCCCCCCCCCCCCCGACTTATTAGCTTTAAATAACAAAACTTGTAATATTTTGCAGCCTTTGGATGTGGGGGCTAGATTAGGTTTTTGTTTGCTTTATCTGATGGGAACACACTTGCACTGGGCCTTGGCTGACAATGCTCACGTATAGTGGGCATTTATGATTTTTTTTTTTTTTTTTTGGGTTAAACCATATAAACATATCACACAAGGGGGGAAAAGTGTATGTATTCACACATTTTTTAAATGCACATGAATCACTGCAATGGTGTAAACTAGGCTAATTGAAATACATTTTCTTGCATTCAAACTGTTTGCCCTGAAGGAGACTGTACAGTCAAGTTGTAATGTTTTTGTGGCAATCTTAATGTGGATGTAAA
Organism: Lithobates sylvaticus; assembly: GCA_028564925.1. Classification (NCBI taxonomy): domain Eukaryota; kingdom Metazoa; phylum Chordata; class Amphibia; order Anura; family Ranidae; genus Lithobates; species Lithobates sylvaticus. The sequence goes on along the minus strand of CM053029.1, from coordinate 482,337,434 downwards.
CCTGATGAAATTTTGACCTAGGCACATATATCTGCAGTGTTTTTTTATCTCTCTCCAAAGCCCTAAGTCCCTGTCTTTCTGCTGCTCTGTTCATCTGTTATCAGCATAACTTCTGACAAGTTCTTCCACAACCAAGCTAAAATCGGCCTGTAATTTTGTGTGGGGGAGGGTGCTATAAATTGGCAGAGAGCTGGTCTGTTCACAGCTCTGCACATTCCTTCCTCTACCTATGTGGAGTGGGGGGTGTGTGCCTGTCCTCCAATCAGCTGTCAGTTTATGCCAAGCCTCCCCTACCACTGCTGAACAGGAAGAGAACATTTCTAACACAATGTAAAAAATCTAGCAAGCTGAAGACAGCAGATATACATGTGAATCTTATGTAGGGAGATTTGTTTCATCTGTGTATCATCTGAGGCTGTTCGCTTCACTGGGTATAGGAGAGGGTTTACATCCACTTTAAATAATATCTGGGTCGGGAATAAGAATTTTTTTTTTTTTTTTTTTTTTTATCACATAAGGAATAAAGCAATTTTATAGCAAGTGCATTCTTCAAAACGCCTGTTTCAGAAAGGAAAAATGTACCAACAGCAACGTACATTTCAATTACCTTTTAAGAATCACATAGGAATTGGCTAAAATAGTATTATGCAACTTTAAAGTAATTGATATTGTCTGACTCACTGGACAATCTCCTTAAAACACTTCTTGGTAGTAGAAGTGAGCAGGTGGAGTTGCATGGAAAGGTATTTTCATAGTCGCATGCATCTAATGTTAACCACCTTTTATTGTGCTAAAGTCCTTATTTAAAAGCAGATTAGAGCATGACCTCCTTGTTTCTGGCACTTAAAAGCTGTTTCCTATGATAAACCACCTCACTGAGCTGTATTCACGTGGATTCTATGCTAGGCTGACTACAGCTTCTATACAAACTACCCTGTAAAAGGAAGATGCTTATACTTGCCTATTCTCATGGAGCTTGGCTAGATCACATGATCTACCCCAGGGGTCTTCAAACTATAGCCCTCCAGTTGTTCAGGAACTACAATTCCCATCGTGCCTAGTCATGTCTGTGAATGTTTGTTTTACAATGCCTCATGGGATGTGTAGTTCCGCAACAGCTGGGGGGCCGTAATTTGAGGATCCCTGATCTACCCAGTGGTGAGCTTCAGAGTAGAGCGCCAACAATGGATGGAATGCTTGGGTGCTAATGTCACCCATAGGCTTACTATGGGGCATCTGTTGTCAGATGTCCCTCCTCTTCCCTGAAGCTGCCACTGGGAGCCAGTCATATGACCAGACCCTAGCTCCCTGAGAATAGGTAAGTATAAGCATCTTCCATCTACACTTAGTATAGGTGTTAGAATGGGGTGGGATTACGCTTTAGTGAGGTCTCGACCTCAAGATCCTTAGGTTTTACTGTATTTGTCAAATCTTAGTTACCGAATATACTCGAGTATAAGCCGATTCACGTAATTTTACCACAGAAAACTGGGAAAACGTATTGACTTGAGTATAAGCCTAGGGTGAGAAATGTGCAGCTACTGTAAGTGGAAAAGGGGGTCAACAATGCCCATTTACAGCCTCACTGTGCCCGTTTGCATACCTCACTGTGCCCATTTGCAGCCATAAGTCCCCCAAACTTCAAACTTGGTAGTTAAGGGTTCCTAGCACCAAGTGGTCCCGAGATACGGGGCCCCAAAGTCGGTTTGGAAAATGTCAAGCACTTTTCTGCAGCAGAGAATGACATTTTCCAACCGATTTTTGGGGCCCCGTATCACTTGGTGCTAAGAACCCCACTGGGTTTGCACACCAAATTTGGGGTTCCTAGCATGAAGTGGCCCTGAGATACGGGGCCCCAAAGTCGGGTTGGAAAATGTAATTCTCTGCTGCAGAAAGGTGCTTGACTCGAGTATAAGCCGAGGGGGGCATGAAAAGCTCTGCTTATACTCGAGTATATACGGTACATAGGTTGAATAGATACCAAAGGTCCAAAGTTGCATGACAAGTCGCACAAGTGTGAATGGAGCCTAAAGGGGGGGAAAAAAAAACTAAACTGACACAAGTCTGTCTTTATCCACCTGCCCGTGGGTCCAACACCGGTTCCCTATCAAAATGCAAGGAAAATATCTGTCCCTTTTCGCCCAGTTTCAGCACAGGATTTGTTCATGGATTCTCTGTGAACAAAGTGGACACAGCTCATGTGAAAGCACCCTTGGACCATGACAGAAATGTTCAAAGCATAAAAAAAATCATTGTCACCTGTTTAACCACTTGCTTACTGGGCACTTAAACCCCGTCCTGCCCAGACCAATTTTCAGCTTTTGGCGCTGACGCACTTAGAATGACATTTGCATGGTCGTACAACAATGTACCCAAATGAATTTTTTTCCCACAAATCGCTTTCTTTTGGTGGTATTTAATCACAGCTGGGGTTTTTATTTTTTGCTAAACAAACAAAAAAAGATGGAAAATTTAAAAAATAAAAAATCATGTTTAATAGTTATAAAATTTTGCAAACAGGTTATTTTTCTGCTTCATTGATATGCGCTGGTGAGGCTGCACTGGTGGGCGGCACTGGTTGGCATATATGTACAGCACTGTTCAGGTGCTGGTGGGCACTGACAGGTGGCGCTGGTGGGCACTGGTAGGCAGCACAGGTAGGGTAGGCACTGAGGAGCTGGGGCGCGTCGCAGTGATCGGGACTAATGTCCCTCTCACTGCCGCCGGTGATTGGCTTTTTTTTCCCCCCCTCCTCCTCGCGATGTCAGCGCAAGGAGAAAAAATAGCCAATTACCGACTGTGTTGTCACATGATCAGCTGATCACGTGGTAAGGATCGACCCCTTACTCGGATCTGTGTTCCAGCAAGTCTCAGACAAGCTGATCAGAGTGCACCCTCCAGGGGGCACGCAGGCCGCTCGTGCACGGGGCTACGTCAATAGATGTAGTCCCAGCAAAGCAGGTCTGCGCTGTAGCCGTCATTCGGCTATAGCGTGGATCTCTAGTGGTAAACACTTCCCAAAACCAAATTTCTTTCCTAATCATGTTTTTACTCGTCTTTGTGCACCGGTTTTAGGGGGCCTACCCCACTATCTGGTGCAGCTGTACATGGTAGCCAGTCGACTTCTAACTGTTCAGCTTGTCTAAGCTTTGACACACGATCCGAAAATCAAACAGATCGTCCGTTTTTTTTATTTTTTGGAGTTTTTACTAAAAAATTGGAAGTGATTTAAAGTGGCATTTGTATTGTATTTTCGAACAACTGTACTGATTACAAATTTTCATGCTTGTCCGATCACTGTGGTGATTGGCTCTCGAATGCTGTGTACGAATGATCTGATTATTGTGCGATAGTTTTGAAAGCAATATTTTTCGTACGATTTTTAAATCGTGTGTACGGCTAGGTTTACACCTATGCGTGTGGAATACACAGCGATTTCCCCCCCCCCCCACCTGCAGAGAAAATGCTGTTTTGAGACCGCGCGGGGCTTGCCCACACATGTAAAATCGCGAAAGGGTGTGTAGGAACCACACGTCGATTCCTCCTGCATGCCACGTTTTTGAAACAGGTGCATGCTCCTTTTTTTTTCCTGCGATAAAAAGCAGGCCCATTGAAATGGATGAGCTGGCGTGCCTGCGCATATGTGGCCTGTAGAAATGCATAGATGTGAACCAAGGGTTAATCCTTGAAGCTGATTTGTTACTATGCACAGCTACACCGGTTTTAGTAAATCTCCTCCTTTGTGTATTCTTCCTGGAACTTTTTAGATTAAACATGGATCTGGGACTCCACATCATAGACAGTTTTATTACTGCAGCATCTGGGGAGAATAGAGAGATGAGGTAGTGCCAAATTCTTTCATCTCATACTTTTCCCAATGTACTGACGCACTTCTATGAACTAGAACCTGCTATATTGCTGCTTAACAGCAATTTAACACTGAGAAGCTGTAGTGCAATTTTTTTTTAAAACTACATTATATTCACGACCAAAGTAAATCCTCGGGTAAAATATTGCCTTTAACTGTGCGGTTTGCTTGGTCGTCTTACCTTCAGTGCTGGATCAGGCCTTACTAACAGAACATAGCAGCTTGTTCTGTGCAGCAGCCTTTCCTGCTTGTGCCGGAACAAGAGCTCAGCAATTATTGTGTGGGCTGAATAATCAATGTTGGAGCCCCTGTCAGAATGAGAAATAACTGATTCAAAAGGCAGGCAACCAAAGCTCTTGCATGGAATGGCTGCTTTTCTGGTACTTTCTGTTTAATAACAGATCTTTGATTTAAGCTTATGGGGTTAAAGTAGCAACTGATCTACCCCACCCCCACCCCCATATTGTGTACATTGCAGTCTGTTATATAATTTTTTGCTGTTCCTTGTGCATCCTTCGTGGCCTTTTATATATCAAGGAGTGTTTTTTTTTTTTGTTTTTTTTTATATGGGAAATTCAGTTATGAAATTATTTTACCTTGTGTACTCGTTAACCACTTCAGCCCCGGAAGAATTTACACCCTTGGTTATCAAGCCATTTTTTGCAATACGGCACTGCGTTACTTTAACTGACAGTTGTGCGACGTTGTACCCAAACAAAATTGATAGCGCCTCTGCACTATTTATAGTTTGCGCTATACATTTAGGGACTTTATTTTTTTTTAATAGTAATTTAAAGCGTTTTTTAAAATGTAATATGGATAAAAGAGATGCACTTACATCAGAACAGCAGATAATGTCTCGCATAGAGAACATGGCCAGCCGGATAGCAATCGCCAGTTTGGACACAACGGTGCACAGCGATGACGTCAACCAACCGACCTATGTTTCGTCTCACATAGACGTTGTCCAAGTGTGTGTGTTATGGCATCCAAAGAGTTCAAATTTTGGTCACATCTGACCAGACTATATTCTCAGTATTTCACAGGCTTGTCTAAATATTGTACAGCAAACTTCAAACAAGCTTCAACATGCTTTTTCTTCAGCAGTGGAGTCTTGCGTGGTGAGCGTGCATATAGGCCATGGCGGGTTGAGTGCATTACTGATTATTTTCTTTGAAACATTTGTACCTGCTAATTCCAGGTCTTTCTGTAGTTCTCCACAAGTGGTCCTTGGCTCTTGGACAACTCCTGGTAATTCTTTTCACTCCTGTCAGAAATCTTACGAGGAGCACCTGGTCGTGACTGGTTTATGGTGAAATTGTTTTCCACTTCTGGATTGTGGGCCCAACAGTGCTCACTGGAACATTTAGAAGTTTAGAAATCATTCTGTAACCAATGTCATCAGTATGTTTTGCAACAATAAAGTTGTGAAGTCTTGAGAGAGTGCTTTGCTTTTACCCATCATGGGATATTTCTTATTTTTTTATAGGCCATCAGTTGAGACTGAGCCAGCTGATATTAATTTACACTGATGAGGGGCAGGTTTGCTTTCTAGTTACTAATAGATTTCACTTGGTGTCTTGGTTTTCCATGCCTTTTTGCACCTCCCTTTTTTCGTATTCAATACCTTTTCTGTGTCATTCCATTTTTATTAAACCTAACCTAAGTTCTGAACTTATTTGGTTTGTATGGATTGCATGGGTTGTTACCGACATGTGAAAATTGAACGTCAATAGCACCTTTAGCATTATATTTACCTAGAAAAATGGAGATGTGTTCTCAATACTTATTTTACCTGCTGCCATCGTAATAAGATCAATGTTAATCGCAACCCATCAATGGTGATAATGTTATGTTTGGTGTATATTTGTGGTTTGTAGGAAATACAGGGTAGGCTTGGCCAAAAATTTTTTTTTTTAATCCCCTGCCTGTGTAAAACTGGGACTAGAAGTGAAGGGAAATTTCCCTTAAAGACGCAACTGAAAGTTGGTAGGAATTTCTCCAAAGTGAGGGTAATTCCCCTTTTTAGACAGATGTCGCCATCGGATTTCACCTTCTCTCGTTTTGGGGACAACTTTAAAATTCTGCATTTTGGAAGTCTTCCCAATTGGATATTCAAGTGCAATAAAAAAAAGTCTCTCCTATTCTATCCAAAGCTTAAAGTGTTACTAAACCCAGGACCCTGCATTCACAATATCTGGTCTCCCACAGAACATGGAAATGCAATTATTTTAGTAAATGTAAACTAAATGCATTTTCTCCTTGGAAGTCACAAGACTGCTATATACTGCTATCAGTTCCTGGTTAAAGCTTGTAGGTGGAGTTTTCATACTGCACTGAGCTGTTCTCTCAGGATGCAGGACCCCTGACCCTCTGGACAGGGCTGATTGGCCCTGTGCTGATCACATGCACTCTCCCAAGAGTCACTAGCTGAGAGGGGAGAGCAGACAGAGCTGCGGATATCGTAGGCACGTAAACTGACCAGTGTCAGGGCTCAGCAGCTATGATAAACCGTGGTCAGTTTACCGGGGGAGAGGGTAGAAACTGGTAGGATCAGCTAGGTGATACAGGGGGCCAAATTACACAGCACAAGCAATGTGCTGTGTAACATGCTTTAAAGGGACAGGATCTTGTGTGTGTGTGTGTGTGTGTATGTATATATTTTTTTGGGGGGGGTGGTGTGTGTACCACATGCTTTAACTGCATTTACAGACTGATTTTACTGTTGTGGGTTTAGTAACACTTTAAAAAAGGTTTTGCCTAGAGATGTGCCAAAGTGTCTTACTATGGTACTTTGTTTTTTACCACAAATGTATTAATATACCGCTTTTTGAACTAGCCAGCAATTTTGGCAGAACACATTGGCGCATGTATGATTTAATCTCTTATTTGGTCACTTTGCTCTTGGGATACTTATCAATTTTTATGAAATGCTTGCTGTTCTGCAATAGATTTGCCCTTATTAATGGGAAAGTAATGTTTTTAAATGTTGACTAGTGATTCCTTGTTAACCTTTGATACAATTGATAACACCACCTAATATTGATTTCACTTGTATTTTTCAATAGATGTTGATAAACTCCTCTGCATAGAAACATTTCCTCAATCTGGAAATCTCATTTGAAGTGGTTGTACACCTTTTTTGAAATGCAAAATGAACAAAGCATATTCTCATATAGTGTATACCTGCCTCAATTCATAGCACTTTAGAGGGCTCCAGAGACGAGAGGACAGTATGAACTGGCTGTGTCGTGTTTTGAGTGCACTAAAATGCATATGCTACAAAGTCAGTGTAGTAGCAACAGCTGCTTGGGGTAGACATTGAAGGCCATGTTCAATATTTTAAAAAAAATAAATGCACATATTTTTCCAGGTAAAATTTTATTTTATTTTTTTCTGGATTTGTCATCAGTACCGTGTCAGGCTCCTGCAACCTCAGTATAGCTGTCTGCCAATACCGCCTGCTTGGGCAGACAGTTGCTGGAGAGCGGGAAGATCAGTGAACTACAAGAGTGCTCCCCTGTGCCCTCGCAGTTCATTGAGAGCTACAAGTCATCTGCCGCAATGGCACTGTAGTTCATTCATTCACAGGACTCTGATCAAATGATGCTGCCATGTGGATTTAGCCCCGTGCGGCTGAGCTCGCTTTAAATTGTGGCAGCAGGTGCAGGAAAGCACTGGGGTGCTTTTCAGGCATTTTGGCGCTAAAAATGGTGCCTGAAAAGCCTCTCAAGCCACCCTAGTGTGAAAGCCAGTGTGCTTTTCACACTGGGGCGGTGTGCTTGCAGGACAGGAATAAAACTCCTGCAAGCAGCATCTTTGGGGTGGTTCGGGAGCGGTGTATACACCACTCCCAAAACACCCTGCCCATTGAAATGAATGGACAGTGGTGCTGAAGCGCCGCAACACGGCGCTATTGACCCTTTCTTGGGTCGCTAGTGGGGGTTAAAAGTGCCTCGCTAGCAGCTGAAAAGCACCGCTATAACTGCTTTAACGCTAATGCCCGCACCACGCTAGTGTGAAAGGGGTTTAAGTAACATGTTATACCCGTAATTGGGGTTTAACATGTTACCAAGTGTGAACTTCACCTTTTTAATCTAATATTGTAAGGGCTAGAGGTGCACCAAATAAACATTTTGATGCCAAAACTGAAAATGCAGGGTGCACATGGCTGAAAACCGAAAATGACCATTTTTTTTTTTTCCCTTGTATTGTATTCTACTTTTTTAAATTAATATCGGTTTAAATGAATATGAATTTATTGTTGGTCATCCTTGGCACCTTTAGCGCAAGAAAAATGTATCCCTTTTTAAAATGGTTGTATACCCCACTTTCACATTTTTTACCTACATATGAGGCTTACCTGTACGTAAAATAAATATCTCCTGAACCTGTACGGTTAAGGAAATTTTCACCTTGCATGCATCCACTGACGTCAGCGGCGCATGCGCTCTGAAGGTCAGAACATCCTCGAGCATGCGCAGGAGTGACGTCATTATGGCTCCGGCCACTCACAGCGCCAGAGATGCGAACCCAGAAGATATGCTGAGGGAACATGTCGCCTTGGTGATGCCGGCACTTTGTTCTATGGTAAGCATTTCATAATGAGCTAGTATGCAGTGAATACTGGCTCATTATGCCTTTTGCGTTACAGGGTTTTTTTTTTGTGAGTATACAACCGTTTTAAATTCCATGTATGCCTTCACCATGGTCTGTTGGTTTGGATTTTCGTTGTGTTAAAAATCCTGCTTGCTGCATTTTTGGTCAGTTAAAAAAATATATAAAAAAAGCGCAAAAAAATGCACCTCCCCATTGAAAACGCAGCAAGAGCGCATCAACGCACCTTTTACGTTTTTGATGCCGTTTTTGAGTCACATGACCTATGAAAAACAGACCATAAGCACAGTAAAATCCCCTGCGGTTTTGCACCTTTCTCTTATCGGCAACATGAAGATAACACCATTTTTGCCCAATATGTTTCGGCGGCTGAAAATTTCAGTGCATCTGTAGTAAGGGCCCCTGGGCACCTCCTGTGTGCATTTTTTCACATTAGGTTTCATTGGCTATTTATTTTCAATATGAACCAAAGGGGGGAAAAAAGCGTCCACCTCCCATATATAATCTTTTTTTCCAGTGCATTACAGGGTAACGCATGAAATCTTTATTAGGGGTCACATGCGATTTGTTTACTGTGTTTATGCAATTTGTGGGCCATTGAAAAGGCATGGCAGCGCTCATACACAGTACATTCGTTATGTTTTCTTGCCATGCTGGTATAAAAGCTTTGAAAAGCTCTGCCTCCTTTTTTTATTTAATACCCAGTATTATGAGCAGGAACACTTCTTACTTTCCCTTAGCACATTGTGTGATCGGGACACCAGCTGATCTCCAAATGTTAATCTGTTTTCTGAAGTCTCTTAAGAGTCATCGTGTGTGGCAGCAGGATAAAAAAATCGCTGTTTCTGTATCCCGTATCCCACGCAGCAGCCGTCTACCCACTACAAGCAGAACCAGGAGGGATCTGTGCTGTTTCACTGTGAGATCGACATTAGTGTGTTTTTTTTTTTTTTTTTTTTTTGTTTGGTGACAAAAAGCATATCTCCTTATTGCTTCACTATCTTGTGCTGTGCAAGTCTTCCCTCTAAATTTTGTGAGTTTTAGCACTTGGTTTTTCTCCTCATTGGAAACTTGTGCTTCTGACGTATGCTGATGTTTTAAAGTTGGTGCAAACTCCTTTTTTTGTTTTCTAACTTGCTCCAGCATACAGGTTTCTTGTGCATTGGTTGCAAAGTTCCTTACCTGGAGGTCATGCCAGTAACAGAACTTCAGCTGCAGGCTGATGCTCTACACCCCAACAATGAACTGGTCTGCTAAACACTCCACAGGTTACCTGTTGTTGATTTTTCCAGGAATTTTGTGAAGGGGTAACTTCCAGCATGGTGTTATGAAGAACCGTTTTTGCCAAACCAACCTTTTAAAACGATAGTAAATGCCGTGCAAAAAAAAAAAAATTCCTCCTGCTAGGCAATTTCTTAATGTGCTAGTATGCATTGCATACGAACACATTATGTGAAACTTGCCTTAAAACTAAGCCCCCTAGTGGCACGCTGTCACTTGCTTTTCCAGGTTGGCAAGCTTCGGTCCCTGGGACGAGCAGCGATGACTTCACTCCCACGGGAGCCAATGATCAAAGCACAGGGCTCTGAAGGAACGGCACAGGTATTCCGTTCCTTCAGAGCGCATGCGCTGGTTACGTCACCCACCCATTCACAAGTAAATATCTCCTAAACGGTGCACATTTTAGGAGATATTTACAGTACCTATAAATAAGCCTTATAGGCGTACCTATAGGTAAAAATCGCCCATGGGAGTTTACTCCCACTTTAACATTCTGTGGGAAGGTAAGTTGTAATTGGGATAAAGGAAGGCCTATGGACTTGGTCTATCTGGATTTCACTTTTGCTTTTACATTTTGATACAATACCCCATTAAGACAGTTTTCACACGAGCCGCGGCCGAAAAGGGGTTAAATCCACCCGCAAAACGCTCCCGGACCGGCGTTTTGCCAGCGGTATTGCAGCGCTGCCCCATTGATTTCTGTGGGGAGCAGCGGTGGAGGAGCGGTGAGTTCACCGATCCAAAGAAGCTGCTGGCAGGACTTTTTGTGACGCCCTGCCAGTGTGAAAGCCCTCGGGCTTTCACACTGGGGTGCATGGAGCAGCTCTTTTTCAGGCGCTATACAGGCGCTATACAGGCGCCATTTTTTGCGCTGTAGCGCCTGCAAAACGCTGGCAGTGTGAAAGGGGTCAAACACTTTGTTTAAAAATGTAAGGTCTTTTGGCATTGATGAGATCACATGTGTACAGTGAGGGGAAAAAGTATTTGATCTCCTGCTGATTTTGTATGTTTGCCCACTGACAAAGAAATAATCGGTCTATAATTTTATTAGTAGGTTTATTTAAACAGAGAAACAGAATAATTTCAGAAAAACGCATTTCAAAAGTTTTTTTATAAATTGATTTGCATTTTAATGCGTGAAATAAGTATTTGACCCCTTTGCAAAGCATGACCTTATACTTGGTGGCAAAACCCTTGTTGGCAATCGGAGATCAGATGTTTCTTTTAGTTGACCACCAGGTTTGCACACATCTCTGGAGGGATTTTGTCCAACTCCTCTTTGCAGATCCTCTCCAAGTCATTAAGGTTTCGAGGTTGTTGTTTAACTCAAACCTTCCACATTTTCTATGGAATTAAGGTCTGGAGACTGGCTAGGCCACTCCAGGACCTTAATGTGCTTCTTCTTGAGCCACTCCTTTTGTTGCCTTGGCTGTGTGTTTTTTAGGTCATTGTCATGCTGGAATTACCCATCCACGACCCATTTTCAATGCCCTGGCTGAGGGAAGGATGTTCTCGCCCAAGATTTGTCCGTACACTGCCCCGTCCATTGTCCTTTTGATGTGGTGAAGTTGTCCTGTCCCCTTAGCAGAAAAAAAAAAACCCCAAAGCATGATGTTTTCACCTCCAGAAAAGCTAAGCAGGGCAATAACGGTACAGCAGGATAAAAGCAACTTTATAAGAGGACCAACTTGGAAAAGAGGGCAGATAAATGGCGGATTAGGTTTTAATATTGAAAAATGTAAAGCAAGTTCCACGATAACCTCTGAGGGAATAGATTATGGGAAAGGATCTGGGTGTCCTGGTAGATGCAAGAACAGCCGTCTCTAAAAGGTTCTATTTATACAAGAGAACTATAATTCTGCCATTTTACTAAACCCTGGTTCAACTATTTCTGGTCACCAACCCTAGGAAGGATGTGCTGGAGATGGTATAGAAAAGTGCAACCAAGCTAATAGGGCAGCTGGAAGATCTGTTATGAGGAACTACACCAATAAACTTCTTGTCCCTGGCAATGAGACACTTGAGAGGATGACTGTGATTTACAGATGTTTGAATGGTGACCCCAGCATTGGGAGAAAGCTATTTAATCTTGGGTCTCTAAAAGACAGACGGCCACACAATGAAGTTGTATGAGAAGCTGTTCAAGAAGAGACAGCTGCCCAAGGGACATGCCCTACTGACTGTAAGTGTCCCTTGTGATTTTTTATTTATTTTTTTGTTTGTATCCTAAATGGAGTCACAAATTAAACAATCTAGAAAGGTTTCCACTATGCTAGTGAAAATACATATTCAAATCGTCTGATATATGGGACACAAAGTGGTTTTAAACAGCCGTTTATAGATGAACAGTCTTTCTTATGCTAGTTTTTTTTATTTTTTATTGTTTTGCAGTTTGATATGTGTACACCAGAGTTTGGTCTGATTTTAATGTTTTGGGAGTGTTCAGTGATTGAGGATATCTCGTTTCATGTTGCACCATCTAGTGGTGGCTGTAGCAGCTGCAGTCATGGTGAATACGTTTCTACTAGGTGCCATCTAGTGGTGACTGTCCAAACTGCAGTCAATGAAACTACATTTAAACTACTCTCGTACCTGGTCATCTGTGAGCTTTTTATTGGTGCCCTGGCAACTGGGATTTGTCCATCCCTGCACTGGCTGCTATATTCCTTTTGAAGTGCTTGCTTTTAACTATAGTCCTGGCATTTCATTAACTGCCTAACCTCCGACAATAGGTATAGCAGCATGTTGAGGAAAACTCCATGTCCAAATGCTCCTTCCCTCTTCTCAAGCCGTAATTGTCTGTCAGTGTGAGGACTATGACTCAGTTTTGAGACGGGTGCAGCTATCTTGGTGTAGGAAAACCCATGGTGGCATGGGTGTGGAAGGGTGCCTCATGCAGCTCACTGACTTTTGTTTAAATCCCCTTCCTCTTCTCAGGCACTCGGTGCTAAAATTCCATAAGTCGGAATGAAACTGCTAAACACTGTTCCTGGAGCTATGTGACAAATCTGGTGCTAAGTGTAGCAAGTACTAGAACTCTGGATCTGAACTGAATAGTAAAGGTATGCGATCGGATGCCAGCGAGGTGTGTGTGTGTGTGTGTGTGTTTTTGTTTACAATTATTTTGCAGCAGGAGTACAGGTGGTACAGCTTGATGTATTGTGATGGTGCTTAACCCCCCACAAACCCACACTAAACAGTTATTACATTTGTGAAATTTCTTGCTGTTTTAAGAGATGTCTGATTTCATGAAGGAAGTCGGCTCTGTGATTCAAAAATGCATAATTTTTTCTGGCAGGGAGGATCTATTAGAACAGTGATTGCAACATATTGTCTGTCTAGTCATATACAGTTTGCGTAGTGCTGGCTTCTACTGTAGTTCTGGGGCAGATTGGCCCAGGCCTGGTTTAAAGGGGTTGTAAAGGCAGAGTGTTTTTTTTTTTTATTTTTTTTTTTTTTTTATCTTAAAGCGGAGTTCCACCCTAAAGTGGAACTTCCGCTTATCGGATTCCTCCCCCCCTCCGGTGCCACAATTGGCACCTTTCAGGGGGGAGGGGGGTGCAGATACCTGTATAATACAGGTATATGCCCCGCCCATATCCGAGGGTTCCCGTTGTGTCTTGGGAAACACAGTTCCCAGGACACAGCGGGGACCAATAGAGGCGCGCATGCGCAGTAGGGAACCGGGCAGTGAAGACATTGCGTCTTCACTTCCTGATTCCCTGACAGAGGATGGTGGCGGGGCAGCGCTCGCTCGTCACATTCTGCCGACACCGCTGGAACCAGGAACAGGTGAGTGTCCATTTATTAAGTCAGCAGCTGCAGTATTTGTAGCTGCTGACTTTTAATATTTTTTGTGCGGGTGCAGCTCCGCTTTAATGCATTCTATACATTAAGATAAAGCCTTCTGTGTGCAGTAGCTGCCCCAGCACCCCCCCCCCCAATACTTACCTGAGGTTTTTCTCTGTCCCTCTAGCCAGCGATGTCCACAAATGTCTCAGCTGTCCGAGATTCTCCTTCCTGATTGGCTGAGACACAGCAGCGGTGCCATTGGTTCCTGCTGCTGTCAGTCAGCTAGCCCATTAGGGCAGAGAGTGGTCGGGGCTCTGTGACTGAATGGATTCATGGAGCTGTGACTCGGCTCGGGTGCCCCTATAGCAAGATGCTTGCTGTGGGGGCACTTAACAGAATGGGCCAGGAAGAGGAACCCGAGAAGAGGATCTGGGCTGCTCTGTGCAAATCCACTGCAACAGAGCAGGTAAGTATAACATGTTTGTTTTTATAGGAAAAAAAAATCTCCTTTTACAATCACTTTAAAGTGTTAAACCATTTTTCACTGTATTAGGTAAAACACTGAGGAACCCTTTATTACAGTAATGTGAAAGTAGACACTTTTTATGGGAGTTTTTTGATATCACCTGGATTAGAATTGCTTATAGAGGCTGTTGAAAGTAAAACCAATGCCTTATGTAGAGGGCAAGGGAGGGTGAGGCAAAAGTTTTGTTACTCGAGAGCAAAAATACGTTTTTTTTTTTTTGTTTTTTCTTTTCTTCTGGCTATAGGATGGGGTTCTAAATGTCATGCCCGTCCTCATTCTCAACAGCAAGGATGTAATTTTCATCTGTCTGTACTGGAGGCTTTCCTGGAGTGAGTAACTCCATCAGTAGGTCAAAGTAGGCTTTGTGCAAATGATATATTCAATAATGCTTGCATTGTTGCTTTTATGCTTCTTAAGATATTTGCACAAATCAGTGATTTATACCCATATAATGGGGCTTTGCTTTTGGTATCCGTGTCAAGTTTCTTTGACGTTGTAGTGTATCTTGTGACATTTCTCATGTATGTTGACAAGAGAACTAAAGGCTCAGGGTCAGTGACTCAAAAGCATGTTTGAAGCTTATCGCCATCCATAAACCTGCTAAATCTTGCTTATGAACAGTTATTAATGAGAATTTGATTTTGGCAATTGCATTGAACGTTTCTTACAGCAAGAGGGGTGATTGTGGACTACAAGTATGATACAGTTCTGGTGTTAATGCCAAATGGAAATTGATTTGTTTCAGAGCTGTTATTTTAACTACATGTGTAAGGCTGAGAATTGTTCGGGGAAGATCACAATTTAAAAAAAAATGAATAAAACACTTTGCCTATGCAAGATTAGTCTTGGACTGTGGCATGTGTATGCATATGGCCACGCGAGTCCTTAAAAATAACTAGTACTTCGTGAGTTCCTGACCCTGCATGTATGTAACAAGTGCTGACTGCATTCATATTTCAGGTTGAGTACTAAAATCTGTAAATTACATTGTACAGTGTCACCGTAAATGTCAGGCCTACATGGTTTAAAACTGGAATAGGCAACCTTTGAGAGGTGGTGATCTACCTGCACAGCATGGAAGAGATCAAAGATCACCATCTCTCAAAGGTTTTATGTAAAAGTGGGTACTCTCAAAATGCCACTGACAAAAGGCCATAAAAACAATGCATGGAAATGCACAGAACACTGGGTACAGCTAATGCGTTTTCAGGGGCGCACCCCCTTCCTCAGAGCTAGGCGTAGCTCTGAGGCAGGGGGGTGTGACCCCGAAATGCGTTGGCTGTACCGCGTGTTCTCTGCATGTCCATGCTTTTTATTTTTTATTTTTTTATGGCCTTTTGTCAGTGGCATTTTGTAAATACCCACTTTTACGTAAAACATTTTTATTATCTTTAGTAATGCACTAGGTGTTTGCGCCTTCCATTTCTGCTTTTCTTGTAGTTCTTTTTCTATTACCCCATCTGAGGAAGGCAGCATACACCCAGTTTTGGATACCATATATACCTTTCACACCACCATTTTATCTGACATCTGTTACTCCACACCTCGGAAGACCTATTGGCACTGGAAGTGACTGTTTACATTTAAAAAAACAAAACTGTTGGACTATCTTAAGAGTTAGCTGCAGTAAGAAACGTGGCGTTCACTTTCAATCAAATTTTTTTTCCATGTCTGGAAGAGTAGTTGGTCACCCCCCACAAGTCTGATGCAGGAGTCAATCATGAAGTCAGAACTGGTACCACAGGCGGACTTGTTCAACTAGTTCAAGGCCTGACTGGCTGCTCTGAGTTCTGGTCAGTGTAGTGGGGCCACAGGGCGTGGGTCAGTGATCAGGAGGGCCTGGTAATGGGGGGGGGGGGGGGGTTAGGAGGGCACAATACTGGTGACAGATCTACTTGTGTGTTTGATGCTCACCAACCCTGCTCTCTCATCCAGTCCACATGTCCACCCACAAGTGCCTAGGATGAACTGGCGGAGGGCGAGTGGGGGGATCAGCGCAGTACTTTCAGGAGATGAGGTCAGGCATGTTCAGACAAGAGCCTAAACACTCCTGAGTCATCCCGCCTGAAAGATGTCAAAGCTGACAGTGAATCCTATGTTGATGAGGCCTTCTCTGCGTCCCACAGCTGCACGTATGCGAGAGGCATGTTGCATAGTGGGGAATGCCTCCACTGCCTAGGATTGGCTGTCGGCACTGACACCTTCCCGGTGGGAGAGCTCAGATGAAATTGGACTGAGTTCATAACTTTCCTGCACCACTCTGGTAGAGGCGCATATGATGGTCAGCAAAGTGGGTACGGGATTGCATTCTACCAGTCACCTGGGGTTACGTTTATTTTTTATTTTTTGATCTTACCTTGTTCTTGATTACCAGGAATGGGCTTCCGTCTTCTTTTACAAATGGCTGTTAGATATGTAATCTCCAGTGCTACATTTTGATGGTCACAACGTTGAGTGATGCTTATGTGTACCTCACTGTACACACTAAGGACTGTACATGGACTTGTTACACAAAATACATAAGGTCTAAGTGGAGGAGCAGGTAACATAGTATAGCTTTGGGTAGGGCCATCTCCCCGGAGCGCTGCAGTGATTGAGCTGTAATACTGCGTTACTACTGTTAGAAAAATGTCCCTTACAGCACTGGGAGGATGTTTCCCCTACCCCACCTACCTTCTACATAATACCATTCCTAGGTGCCTTAAGCTGACCATACACTAAGATTTTAGAACAAACATTCATCCAAAAATCCTTCATAAATTCAATGACTTGAATCAAATTAGTTTGATTTTTAACATTCAATTTAGAATAAATGTTTCCAAAGCAACCTATGTTAGAAATTTCGTTCAAAAATTACATTGATTTGACCCTACTTAGAAATTTGAAAGCATGTTCTTAAAATGAAACATTTTTAAAGATAACCTGAAATTTTTGGAATTTTAACTTTAAAAGGATCACACTTGAACGAATACCCCTTCACACAACTAAACCTGCCCACATTTTGAATTGTTAAAACTCTCATCGGAACCAGAACTCTGTTTTTGTATATCTGAATATTGGGTCAGTTGAATCTGAAGCATCTGGTTATCTGCAGTTTAAAGTAAAAGGGTATTTTATTGTGACCAGTTTAGAAATGTATGCACAATGAAATGGTAACCAAATCTGACAATTTTTTGAATAATTACTTTTAATTTTGTCAAAAACTATCTTTCGACCTCTTGACTAGGGATGAGCCGAACACCCCCGGGTTCGGTTCGCACCAGAACCTTCGAACGGACCGAAAGTTCGCGCGAATTTTCGAACCCTATACGTTATAATGGACGCGAACGTTCGAAATCAAAAGTGCTAATTACAACGGCCAATATGCATGTTAATGTCATAAAACAGGTTTGGGGACCCGGGTCCTGCCCCAGGGGACATATATCAATGCAAAAAGAACTTTTAAAAACTAACGTTTTTTCGGGAGCAGTCATTTTAATGATGCATAAAGTGAAAAAAAAAAAGTGAAATTTTCCTTTAAATATGGTCCCTGGGGGGTGTCTAAAGTATGCCTGTGAAGTGGCATGTGTTTCCCGTGTTTAGAACTGTCCTTGCACAAAATGACATTTGTAAAGGGAAAAAAAGAAGCCATTTAAAACCACTTGCGGCTTTAGGTTTGTTCTTAAGTAGAATCTGAACAGGTACATTATGAAGTGTAGCTCCATCCCCAAAAAATCTATTAAGCTTTTTGGAGAACATAGGGGTTATCACCCCTGTAACATTTGCTGTCTTTGCACATCTGTTCAGAACATGTCACCTCACTTTCCGTCCCAATGACAAATGTTTTTGGAAAAAAGTGGGGTTTTAATTGAAACAAGGATTGGTGATAAAGTATCAGTAGAGAGGAGATACCTTTTTCCCAAATTAAATCTAACAGGATAGAATTTCCCTTCCTAGGGGTAGATTTCCTCTCACTTCCTGTTTTCCATTTGCAAGTAGGAGTCGTTTGTAAGTTGGATGTTTGAAAGTAGGGGCCTGGCGTATATACTCTGCGGAAATTTGCCCTATTAGATGTTGGTGTAGCCACAAGACTGGTGGGCACAGGAATGGGCCCTGCTGTGAGTTAATAGATCAAGATTTGTAATTGCATGCACCTGTTGAACAGGGCAGAAAAATTGGGGGTGGTGGTGGTGGTGGACGGTGTTGCCACAAGACTGTAAGCTCTCAGTTACTCTTGGTGGGCGCAGGAATGGGCCCTGCTGTGAGTTATTAGATCAAGATTTGTAATTGCAAGCACCTGATGAACAGGGCAGAAAAATTGGGCCTTTGGCGGTGGTGGTGGACGGTGTTGCCACAAGACTGTAAGCTCTCACAGTTACTCTTGGTGGGCGCAGGAATGGGCCCTGCTGTGAGTTATTAGATCAAGATTTGTAATTGCAAGCACCTGATGAACAGGGCAGAAAAAATTGGGCCTTTGGCGGTGGTGGTGGACGGTGTTGCCACAAGACTGTAGGCCCTCATAGTTACTCTTGGTGGGCGCAGGAATGGGCCCTGCTGTGAACTATTAGATCAAGATTTGTAATTACCCGCCCCTGTTAAACAGGGGCTGAAAAATTGTGCCTTAGGCACTGGTGCTGGTGCCACAACACTGCAACCCCTCACAGATACTGTACTTGGAGCACAGCAGTCACACGTGTTGCGAAGCATTTTTTTAAAAAATTGTAAGTACACGCCCCTGTTAAACAGGGGCTGAAAAATTGTGCCTTAGGCACTGGTGTGGTGGCATGGATCATTGAGGAGGAGGAGGAGGAAGAGGATAGTCAGTGAACATAAGAGGACAGTCACTCAGCATCAGCATAGGCAGTCTTGAAGGGATGTGACATTAAAAATTATTCGGTTATATCCGCCTCAGGTGCCTGGTAGCTGGTGGTGATCCAAGACTGATTCATTTTGATGAAGGTCAGTCGATCAACCGAGGCGGTGGACAGGCGCACCCTATGATCGGTGACAAATCCTCCAGCAGCACTGAATGTGCGTTCGGAAAGAACGCTGGAGGCAGGACAGGCCAGTAGCTCAATTGCATACTGTGCAAGCTCTGGCCAGTGATCCATCCTCAGGACCCAGTAAGCCAGAGGATTTTCGGTGGGAAAGGTGTCCAAGTCTGACCTTGCCCCAAGGTATTCCTGCACCATGTATATCAGACGCTGGCGATGGTTGCTGGAACCGATCATACCTTGGGGCTGCGGACTAAAAAATTGTCTGAACGCATCGGTCAGACGTCCACCTACCCCACCGCTCCTTCTGCTACTGACCGAAGCCTCAGCAACTCGTCGCCCAGGACCAGGAGTTTGTAACCTCCCAGTTTCTGGGAACGCGTTGCACAGACCTTTCTGCAAGGCCTCCCTGAGATGTCTCATCCTCTGCTCCCTCTGCGACGGCAAGATAAGGTCCGCAACCTTACCCTTGTACCGCGGATCAAGGAGAGTGGCCAGCCAGTAATGGTCCCTCTCCTTGATCCGAAGAACACGAGGATCCTTCCGCAGGCTTTGCAGGATCAGGGAGGCCATGCAGCGTAGGTTAGCTGAGGCATTCGTTCCGGAGTCTTCTGGGTCACTGAGGATGACATGATCGCCAGCCACCTCCTCCCAGCCACGTACAAGTCCACTGGTTTGTTGGGACTGTACATCATCCCTAAAAGACTGCTGCTGCTGATGCTGAGTGCCAGGCTCCACCTCCATGCTCACACAATCCTCCTCCTCCTCCTCCTCCTCCTCCTCCTCCTCCTCCTCCTCCTCCTCCTCCTCCTCCTCCTCCTCCTCCTCCTCCTCCTCCTCCTCCTCCTCCTCCTCCTCCTCCTCCTCCTCCTCCTCCTCCTCCTCCTCCTCCTCCTGTGTGATGGGTGGGACAGAAGGAACACTGTCCGGATAAAGGGGGCCTTGAGAGGCAAGGAAGTCCTCCTCTTCCTGCCTCTGTTCTGCCTCAAGTGCCCTGTCCATTATCCCACGCAGCGTATGCTCCAACAGGTGGACAAGAGGGACAGTGTCACTGATGCATGCACTGTCACTGCTCACCATCCTCGTGGCCTCCTCAAATGGTGAGAGGACAGTGCATGCATCCCTGATCATGCTCCACTGACGTGGGGAAAAAAAACCAAGCTCCCCTGACCCTGTCCTGGTGCCGTAGTCGCAAAGGTACTCATTGATGGCCCTCTGCTGCGTGTGCAGTCGCTGCAGCATGGCCAACGTTGAGTTCCACCTGGTGGGCATGTCACATATTAGGCGGTTCTTGGGCAGGTTCAGCTCCTTTTGCAGCTCAGTCAGCCGAGCACTGGCATTATAAGATCGGCGGAAATGCACACAGACTTTCCTGGCCTGCCTCAGGACATCCTGTAAGCCTGGGAACCTGCCCAAGAACCGCTGCACCACCAGGTTGAGGACGTGAGCCATGCAGGGCACATGGGTGAGCTGCCCCTGTCGCAGGGCGGAGAGGAGGTTGGTGCCATTGTCAGAAACGACCTGGCTTAAGCTGACGTGGCGTCAACCACCTCTCGGCCTGCCCCTGCAGAGCTGCCAGAACCTCTGGCCCAGTGTGGCTCCTGTCCCCCAAACACACCAGCGCAAGCACGGCATGGCATCTTTTTGCCTGCGTACTTGCGTAGCCCCTTGTACGCCTACGGAGCACCGCTGGTTCCAAGGACAGAGCACTGGAGGAAGAAGAAGAGGAGGGGGTGGAGGAGAGAGGTGTGTCACAACCAGTAGCAGTAGTAGCGTTTTGGAGGCGTGGTGGCGGAACAACCTCCAACACTACTGCACCTTGTCCTGCATCCCTCCCAGCTGCCAATAGTGACCCAATGGGCCGTGAAAGAAAGGTACCGTCCCTGTCCATGCCTGCTGGACCATGAGTCAGCGGTAATATGCACCTTACCGCTGACCGCCCTGTCCAGCGAGGCATGGACATTGCCTTCCACATGCCGGTAGAGAGACGGAATCGCCTTCCGTGAGAAAGTGGCGTTTGGGAACCTGCCACTGAGGAACCGCACATTGAACAAACTCACGGAAGGGGGCTGAGTCTACCAACTGAAAAGGCAGCAGTTGAAGTGCTAGCAATTTAGCCAAGCTAGCATTCAACCGCTGGGCATGTGGATGGCTGGGAGTGTACTTCTTTCTACGGTCCAGCAGCTGGGGCAGGGAAATTTGCCTGCTGCAATCGGACGTCGGTGTACTGCAAGTACTTGGTTGTGACACACCTAATTCTACACCTTCAGTCCTCTCAGAGCAGCTTTCAGAGAGGACTGAAGGTGTAGTGGGGATGGAGATCCCAGCTGATGAGGAGCAAGGAGAGGTCCGCTTAGTTCTTTGGTGTGGGTCTTTTATGTGTGCCTGCCAACGAGCTGCATGGCAGGTCGACATATGTCTGGTCATGCTTGTGGTGCCCAAGCGGCTGATGTTTTGGCCACGCGAGATTCGCTTGAGACAAATATTGCAAATAGCAGTGGTGCGATCTGATGCACTCGTCTCAAAAAAGGCCCACACCAAAGAACTTTTCTGATAACGTGCAGAGGCAGCGCCCTGCACAGGCGGAGCTCTGCGGTGTTGTACAGTTGCTGTGCTGGCCTCTACCTGGCCTCCAGGGGGCATCCTGCCTCGTTGGACATGTGACGCCGCATCCTCCTCCTCCTCGTCCTCCTCCTCATCCTCTCTCCCTTCAGGCACCCACGTGGAGTCAGTGACCTCATCATCCCCTCCCTCTTCACCACTAGAGCAAACCTGGCAGTAAGCTGCAGCTGGTGGAACAGTACTGCCAGATTCCTCAAGCTGGGTATCATCATCCGAGCCTTCGAATCGTTGGGCATCCTCCTGGAGCATGTACCCAACACTGTGCTCAAAGAGTTCGGGGGACTCCTCAGGAGGACATGGTGGGTCTAGGGAAGGGGTGGCTGATGATGCCATTGAGTACGCGTTGGCAGCTGCTCTGCCAGTACCCTGAGCCTGGGTGAGAGAGGATGAGGAGGATGAGGAGGGCTTGGTCATCCATTCTACCAAGCCTTCAGCATGATGCGGCTCCACATGTCCAGCTGCCGAAAACAAAGACGCGCGTGTCCCATGGCCACGTGCTGATGACTATGCACGGCCACGGCCACGTCCACTAGAAACAGAGCCTGCCTGCCCTGTGTTCTTGGCTCTGCACGCTCTGCCTCCCCTTGGCGGTCTTCCAGCCATTGTAGTCGGTAGTCCTGTGGGTGCTGCTGAGAAGAAAATATAGGAGCTCTGTGTGATGCCACTAACACACTAGAAGTCCTATGGGTGCTTCTGCAAAGAAAATAGAGGAGCTCTGTGTGATGCCACTAACACACTATTTAGAAATAAAAAAGAAAAAAGCGAGGCTTGTTCGTGCTGATTGGGTTGGCAATGTTTTGCTAGGATACTATATGTTCAACCCCTGACCATGTGTACCTAAAAAAGAAGTATCTCCAAAGAAAGAGATAAAAAAAGTGGGGCTTTTTGAACAAAGGTATCAATTGCAGGAAAGGTCACATAACCATGTTTTTAAATAATGTATTAAGTTTATTTGTGATTATTCATACAATTGCCTTATACCCAATCAGATATAAACACCATGATACCTATAGAGAAACACAATCCATGTTACATAAAAAATCACCGTGCTGGTCAAAACTTTCCAGAACAGGTGACTGAGGACGACAGGGGGGACAAAACGACATATAACAAAAACTATACAAAAAACACCGTACGGATGCCAGAGGAACATTCATGTCAAGCCTAGCATAAGCTGAAATCAGCATTTGCTGTCATACTCAGATGCGCAAAAAAGAGGGGAAAAGTCACCCAAAAAATATTATGGTAAGCTGTCACGAATGCCCCCTGGGGGCTCGAGCCTATCGTGGGAAAAGGGAAGAAGGAGAAAGGGAGGTGGGAAGGGAAAGTATCTCTAAACAGTATTGCTTATCAATGACTTTTCCTTAGTAAGACAAAATAATATACATTTTCCTTTGAAACAGGTTGCAAAGGTGATTAATTGTTGATATGGTGAAAAATCCTATGAGCTGGTATAGAGATAGTTGCCGTTGTCCAAAAACAATCAATGGGAGGTCCCAGTGTGATTTTGAAACAAAGTTCCACTTAGTTACGCTACCAGTTACCAAGCCTATTTGGTCTTGCAGTATTGCATTAGATGAGAGGCACTTTCAACATACATTACCCGTCCTGCAGGGATGGATGATCATCGGTCCCGGGCTGTAAAAAGCCTCCGGAGCCTCTCCAGTGTCCGAGTGCAGTGTGTTGAACCGCAGTGTTGTGATTGGCGTATTGCCGTATCAATGTGTTGGTTTTCTCAGAGATGCATTCTTCCACTCATCTGGAAAAGCCGGTACAGGTATAGTGGTAGTTGTTGGTTTCCTCCGTGCCTGGAAATCTGTGTCCTTATAGACAGGTACGTGCCCGGTAAGGGTAGCGGTAACGTTTTCTCCTCCTTCCTTTCAAATATTGTGCCGGCTCGTGCACTCACATGGGGGATTGCGTCATGTCCTCAGAGCATGGCGTCCGTACGTGTGATGACGTCGACGCGTTTCACAACGGGGGGAGTGTGTGTAGCTTCTTCTGGACGTAGTGATGACGTGGAGGGGACTCCTTCTTGTAGCTGTCCTATCCCCTCCCCCGTCAATCATTTATTAAACAATGATTCAATTTAGAAGGTGAAGCCCCGTGTCTCTCATGTATTCCTAACATTACGTGCTGGATTCAAATCAGCTGAACATGGAATAGCTGTAAAGGCATATCACATCCATGTTGTTTTGGAAGTAATGTGTATATATTTTCCTGAGTCTCTTTAACGTTGTTTTTCACATTTGGGCAGGTAAACGGTCTGTCATTAAAAAGGTAGACTTATTTTTACAAAAGTACCCATTAATTAGGTAGGTTAATCAATGCCGTTCTTGTACCTACTAGGAATAGTGTATCAATATTTATCAAAAGGGGTCAAATATTGCATATCTAGTTACCACCTAAAATGTGTTGAAAGGGGAATTTTTGTAGGGAAAAACCAACATGGGATAATACCACATAAAAGACAACACAACAAAGAAAAAACAAAAAACAAAGAACATTCTTGGGTATGTAGATACACAGAGGAAGAAAAAATTAATTAAATCAATTAATTAATTGAAGATCACCGAGTATGGTTATAATGATCTATCATGCAGTGTGTTACAGATCTATTACTTGGAAAGATAAGAATTTAAAATTCTTCATATATGAACTGATCATACTTTTCTATACAGTTTTTTTATATATATGTAGATCTATAATAATTCGTTGATTTTTATCATAGTGTATTTATAGAGGGAAAGGGGGGGGGCCCTAGAAAGGAGAGAAGCAGGCAGGGTAATACAGTTGAATAGGGGAAATATAATGTATTTCATAAACAATCCCTATAGTGATGTCCCTACTAATGGAAAACGGGGTGTCAGGACTGAGATGGTGAATAGTAATAGTAAAAATAAAAAATAGAAAAATAATAAATAAAACATAAAAATATAAACCATAAAAATAGCAATAGAGATGGAGCAGAACGCTTTAGCATATATCTGCATCCATGTCATGCATTATAACAGTTTTTCTATTGTTATTTTTATTTCCATTTTTATGTTGTCAAAAAGGGTTGTAGATTAAATTCTGTGAGGCCCAGGGGGGCAAGTGTACCCAATCTAAAAATCCACCTTTTTTCTTTTTGTTGTAAAACTTGATCATAGTCGCCCCTTCTTGGGGAAAGGTTAAGGGCATAGATACCCTTTACCTGTAACCCTGTCAATTTGCCCTGGTGAAACCTGGCAAAATGTTTGGCCACCGGTTTCTCTGGATTTTTTTCCCCTATTTCCCTTATGTGCTCGCCAATGCGTATTCTGAGTTGTCGTGTGGTTTTTCCTATGTACTTTTTGTTGCAGGGACATGTAATCATGTAGATTACTTTCGTGGTGGCACAATTTATTAGATCTTTGATTTGGAATGTCATTTTGTCCTGAGAATCACTAAAAGTCGCTGTTCTCTGGACAAAGGGGCATATTTGGCAGTGTCCGCAGGCAAACATGCCTTTGGTTCTCGGGAATTGTGATAGCCAGGTAGTGTTCACGTTGCGGACATATTCTGATTGTATAAGGCTGTCCCCTAGATTGGGTGCTCTCTTGGCAACCATCTTGGGTTCAGGTCCCACTATTTTGGCTATACCCGGGGTATTAAGAAGAATCCCCCAGTGTTTACGGAGTACATTCCTAACTTCTTCCCATTGGGATCCAAACTGTGTTATAATTCTTACTGGTCCATAATCCGGCGGTTCCTGATTGTTAGTGTCTGTCTTTCTATTTAGCAAAGAGGGCCGATCTCGTTTTACAGCTTTCCGTTTGGCTTTTCTAAGTTGCTTATGGGAATATCCCCATTCCCTGAATCTGGTGTATAGGTCCGCACTTTCCCGTCTAAGATCCTCTGCGTTAGAGCAGTTTCGTCTAATGCGTAGGAACTGGCCCACTGGTATGCTATCCTTTTGCCATTTTGGATGATAGCTATCGGCGCGTAGTAGCGTATTGGCCGATGTTTCCTTGCGGAACGTGTGGGTTACCAAGGTTGTGCCTTTGAGCATTATCACCAGATCCAGGAACGAGATCTTTTCATAACTGTAAACAAAAGTAAGTCTGATGTTGCGATCATTATTATTGAGCATTGCCACAAATCGCTTAAGTGATTCCTCATCGCCTTTCCACAAGACTAACACATCATCGATGTACCTGAGCCAGGTATGTACATGGCTCAGGTACATCGGCGAGGTGTAGACCAGGTCCTCTTCCCACATCCCCAGGTGTAGACATGCATATGCTGGAGCCCATGGTGCCCCCATGGATGTACCATTGATTTGCTGATAATATTTCTCCAAAAATTGGAAACAATTGTGATTTAATGCAAACGTGAGGAGATCTACCAGAAATTCGTTCTGGGGTCCACACCTGGGGAAGTTTTTGTTTAGGAGTGTTTCGACCGCTTTAATGCCCCACTCGTGGTGAATCGACGTATATAGGGATTCCACGTCGATCCCGACGAGGAGGAGGCCCTCCTGTAATTGCAGGTTGGTAATATGGTCTAAAACATCACCCGTATCTCTGACATATGATTTAAGGTCCAGGACCATTTCCTTGAGCATATTGTCAAGGAATTTGCCTACTCGTTCCAGGGGTCCCTTGATGGCAGAGACAATTGGTCTCCCAGGGGGATTGGTTAGCGATTTGTGCACCTTGGGAATTATATAAAACGTCGGGATATTAAAAACATCGACTCCGAGGTAGTCTAGCTCCTTTTTGCTCAAAAGTCCAGCTTCCTGTGCCAGTTTCAATTTCATATTTAAGCAGTCAACTAGTTCAGGGAAGGGGTCTTTATCAAGTTTCCTATAAGTGTCACTATCTCCCAGCAGCCGGAAGACTTCTCTTTCATAATCTTTCCCGTTGAGTATAACTACATTTCCCCCTTTGTCACTGTTTTTTATTACCACTTCATTAGCATTGGATAGCTCTTTTATTGCATTCCTCTCATCATTTGTCAGGTTATCTATGAATCTATGGTTCCAATCTACCTTTTCAAGGTCCATCTGTATCATGTCAAGGAACAGGCTCAACCACTTATGTTTGTTAAGTGGGGGCATCTTCCTTGACCTGATATTCAAATCTACCCTTCTTTTTGTTGGTTCTAATGTGGTCTCTTCCACCTCAGTTACCTTCCTCCCATAGGGACTCCAATGTATCTAACATTTCCCTTTCCGAGTCCTCTGGCATCTCCGTATGTCCAACCGTATCATGTTTGTCCATATGGAGGAATCGAAAGAAGACTTTCCGAAGGAAAAGGGAAATGTCTTTGAAGACCGTAAACTCGTCCATTTGACTGGACAGGGAGAAAGACATCCCTCTTTGTAATAAGTCTATGTGTCTTTGAGAAAGTTCAAAATTAGACAGATTAATTATCTTCATATCTTTTATTTTCTGATGTTTCACTCCCTAGTCCTGTTGGTTTCTCTGGCTTCTTGTGCGGGTTGTTCCCTTGTGGGGGTTTCGGTCTCTGTCTCTCCTGGATTGAGATTTGGGGGCTGATGTTTTCTGTGTGCCTACTCTTTCTTCCTGTGTTATCTCCCTTTCTTTGCTCACTGCCCCCCCTTTCTCTAAAAAAGTCACTGTCTTAGTGCTATCGTCGTCTTCCTGTTCACTCTGTGATCTGTTACCTCTTGACTGAGATCTTGGGGTACCACGTCTTATGCGACTACGGCTTCTGCGTGGTGTAAGGTCAAAAATATCTCCCTTTTCCCAGTCTCCTAGGTCTCGTCTAAATTTAGACTGTTTTGTCGTTTTTAAGTTGTGTTGTACTTTTTCTATTTCTTTTTTGACTATATCATTCAGTTTCTGAAATTCCTCAAGTTCTTTAAATGGTTCTAAACCCAAAGAGCTTTCAACTATTTGGGATGTCAGTTCCTCAAGTTGTATTTTTTCCTCCTACTATGAGTTTCATCACTGAGACTCCGTGGTCTATGCATAGCTCCTTCCACTTCTCGAGAAATCTCGGACTGTGTAGGTGCTCTGCCGGGATCACTTTATCCCGTAGGCCTCTGGGAATTATTTTCTTCTCGATGTAAGTTTCTAGGAAACATACATCCCATTTCCTGTTGAGGTGTTTAATTAGTATTTTTTTATGCTCTTTGAATCGAGATTTGGTGTCCTCCTCCTCAGAGGGTGTGGTGATGGAATCCCTACTGAATGCCTGGCTTATTTCTTGGTCTATCTCTTCCCCAATGACAAAAGCCATGCCCAACCTGGAATTTGTGGAGAAACTGGAATCAAGTGTGTAAAGTTAGTATTGGAAAGGTTAAGGGTATCATGTGTTTCTTGGAATGCCTTCTGAATGGATCACTAGTAATCCGTAAGCAAGTATTTAGAAATAAAAAAGAAAAAAGCGAGGCTTGTTCGTGCTGATTGGGTTGGCAATGTTTTGCTAGGATACTATATGTTCAACCCCTGACCATGTGTACCTAAAAAAGAAGTATCTCCAAAGAAAGAGATAAAAAAGTGGGGCTTTTTGAACAAAGGTATCAATTGCAGGAAAGGTCACATAACCATATGTTTTTAAATAATGTATTAAAGTGGGGTTGCAACCAAAAAACAAAAAGGGGCTTAAAAATCATAAAAAAAATTAAAAAAAAATAATTGGAAAAAAAAAATTTTTTTACTCACCTCTAAATGCCTGTTGCTAGGGGGTCCCTCGAAGTCTGCCACCTTCATTGCCCGGGCTAAAAGTCACTTCCTGTAGGCAACGCACAGTCATCTGGGACATGTCATGTGTCCCAGATGAGTGAGCGTCGAATCACGGCGCACGGCGCCGCTCGCGCATGCGCAGTGGGTGCCCGGCTGTGAAGCCCAGCCGGGTTCCCACATTAAGAATGCCGGCGTCGTGAGCGGCGCGGGGAACGAGGGGGGGGGTCTCGTTCCCCCGCATCGCTGGACCCCGGGACAGGTAAGTGTCCGATTATTAAAAGTCAGCAGCTGCAGTATTTGTAGCTGCTGACTTTTAATTTTTTTTTTTGCCCGGCCCTCCACTTTAAGTTTATTTGTGATTATTCATACAATTGCCTTATACCCAATCAGATATAAACACCATGATACCTATAGAGAAACACAATCCATGTTACATAAAAAATCACCGTGCTGGCCAAAACTTTCCAGAACAGGTGACTGAGGACGACAGGGGGGACAAAACGACATATAACAAAAACTATACAAAAAACCCCGTACGGATGCCAGAGGAACATTCATGTCAAGCCTAGCATAAGCTGAAATCAGCATTTGCTGTCATACTCAGATGCGCAAAAAAGAGGGGAAAAGTCACCCAAAAAATATTATGGTAAGCTGTCACGAATGCCCCCTGGGGGCTCGAGCCTATCGTGGGAAAAGGGAAGAAGGAGAAAGGGAGGTGGGAAGGGAAAGTATCTCTAAACAGTATTGCTTATCAATGACTTTTCCTTAGTAAGACAAAATAATATACATTTTCCTTTGAAACAGGTTGCAAAGGTGAGTAATTGTTGATATGGTGAAAAATCCTATGAGCTGGTATAGACCGGGACCGATGATCATCCATCCCTGCAGGACGGGTAATGTATGTTGAAAGTGCCTCTCATCTAATGCAATACTGCAAGACCAAATAGGCTTGGTAACTGGTAGCGTAACTAAGTGGAACTTTGTTTCAAAATCACACTGGGACCTCCCATTGATTGTTTTTCTATACTAAACTTTATTCCATATACAATCATTGTTTTTGGACAACGGCAACTATCTCTATACCAGCTCATAGGATTTTTCACCATATCAACAATTACTCACCTTTGCAACCTGTTTCAAAGGAAAATGTATATTATTTTGTCTTACTAAGGAAAAGTCATTGATAAGCAATACTGTTTAGAGATACTTTCCCTTCCCACCTCCCTTTCTCCTTCTTCCCTTTTCCCACGATAGGCTCGAGCCCCCAGGGGGCATTCGTGACAGCTTACCATAATATTTTTTGGGTGACTTTTCCCCTCTTTTTTGCGCATCTGAGTATGACAGCAAATGCTGATTTCAGCTTATGCTAGGCTTGACATGAATGTTCCTCTGGCATCCGTACGGGGTTTTTTGTATAGTTTTTGTTATATGTCGTTTTGTCCCCCCTGTCGTCCTCAGTCACCTGTTCTGGAAAGTTTTGGCCAGCACGGTGATTTTTTATGTAACATGGATTGTGTTTCTCTATAGGTATCATGGTGTTTATATCTGATTGGGTATAAGGCAATTGTATGAATAATCACAAATAAACTTAATACATTATTTAACCACTTGCTTACCGGGCCTATTTTGGCCTATTTTCCTCATGTAAACATCATCATTTTTTTGCTAGAAAATTACTCAGAACCCCCAAACATTGAGTACGTTTTTTTAGCAGACACCCTAGGGAATAAAATGGCGGTCATTGCAACTTTTTATATAATATGAAAGATGATGTTACGCCGAGTAGATACCAAACATGTCACGCTTTAAAATTGCGCACAACCGTGGAATGGCGCCAAACTTCGGTACTTAATAATCTCCATAGGCGACGCTTTAATATTTTTTACTGGTTACCAGTTTAGAGTTACGGAGGAAGTCTAGTGCTAGAATTGTTGCACGCGCTCTAACGCACGCGGCGATAACTCACATGTGTGGTTTGAGCGGCGTTTACATATGCGGCGGGACTTGCGTGTGCGTTAGCTTCTGATCGCGAGCTACAGGGGACAGGGGCGTTTTATTTTATTTTTTTTTTTTTTATTAAAAAAAAAATATTTATTTTTATTATTACTGTCATTTTTTTTATATTTGGGGTCAATAAGACCCCACATCTCTCCTCCAGGCTGGAAAGCATGAGATCGGTAAAAAATTTTTTACCGATCTCATGCTGACAGCCGCGATCGCGGCTTTGTTTACAT
This sequence comes from Lithobates sylvaticus, assembly GCA_028564925.1. Taxonomy (NCBI): domain Eukaryota; kingdom Metazoa; phylum Chordata; class Amphibia; order Anura; family Ranidae; genus Lithobates; species Lithobates sylvaticus. Next base: position 482,306,844 of record CM053029.1, on the reverse strand, counting down.
CCGGTTACCGGAAATCTCTATGCTCGTCATCCGGCGGCGAGCGATTCTTTCTCCGGGCCCCCGATGGCACGGGAGAGCCCGGAGAAGCACCGGATGGCGGCGGGAGGGGGGGGACGTCCCCTCCCGCTGCCTATAAGAACGATCAGGCGGCGGAACTGCCGCTATGATCGTTCTTATGGTGCACAGAATCGCCGGCCGGTAAAAATGATATCTGAATGATGCCAATAGCTGCACGCATCATTCAGATATCACCACTTAAAGTCAAGGACGTCATATGACGTGCTTGGTCGGCAAGTGGTTAAAAACATATGGTTATGTGACCTTTCCTGCAATTGATACCTTTGTTCAAAAAGCCCCACTTTTTTATCTCTTTCTTTGGAGATACTTCTTCTTTTTTAGGTACACTAACACACTAGAAGTCCTATGGGTGCTTCTGCAAAGAAAATAGAGGAGCTCTGTGTGATGCCACTAACACACTAGAAGTCCTGTGGGTGCTGCTGAGAAGAAAATATAGGAGCTCTGTGTGATGGGACTAACACACTACAAGTCCTATGGGTGCTTCTGGGAAGAAAATATAGGTCTGTGTGATGGGACTAACACACTTCAAGTCCTATAGGTGCTTCTGGGAACAAAATATAGGATCTCTGTGTGATGGGACTAACACACTTCAAGTCCTATAGGTGCCTTCTGGGAAGAAAATATAGGTCTGTGTGATGGGACTAACACACTTCAAGTCTATGGGTGCTTCTGGGAAGAAAATGTAGGTCTGTGTGATGGGACTAACACACTTCAAGTCCTATAGGTGCTTCTGGGAACAAAATATATGATCTCTGTGTGATGGGACTAACACACTTCAAGTCCTATGGGTGCTTCTGGGAAGAAAATATATGATCTCTGTGTGATGGGACTAACACACTTCAAGTCCTATGGGTGCTTCTGGGAAGAAAATATATGATCTCTGTGTGATGGGACTAACACACTTCAAGTCCTATAGGTGCTTCTGGGAAGAAAATATATGGTCTGTGTGATGGGACTAACACACTTCAAGTCCTATAGGTGCTTCTGGGAACAAAATATAGGATCTCTGTGTGATGGGACTAACACACTTCAAGTCCTATGGGTGCTTCTGGGAAGAAAATATAGGTCTGTGTGATGGGACTAACACACTTCAAGTCCTATGGGTGCTCTGGGAAGAAAATATAGGTCTGTGTGATGGGACTAACACACTTCAAGTCCTATAGGTGCTTCTGGGAAGAAAATGTAGGTCTGTGTGATGGGACTAACACACTTCAAGTCCTATAGGTGCTTCTGGGAACAAAATATAGGAGCTCTGCCTGCCACGAACACACTACAAGTCCTATAGGTGCTTCTGGGAACAAAATATAGGAGCTCTGCCTGCCTGCCACGAACACACTACAAGTCCTATAGGTGCTTCTGGGAACAAAATATAGGAGCTCTGCCTGCCTGCCACGAACACACTACAAGTCCTATAGGTGCTTCTGGGAACAAAATATAGGAGCTCTGCCTGCCTGCCACGAACACACTACAAGCCCCTCTTTCTAAATCAATCTTTCTAAATGAATCTATCTAACTCAATCTCTCTAAGTAAATCTCTCTAACTAAATCCAGCAGAGTGACACAGAACGATCCTGCTCTATCTACGCCGGAACAGCATGTGACCGGCGCAGACGGCGTGGCGGCCTTTTATAAGAGGGGGCGTGTACTAAAGCCCCTGAGCTGTAATTGGCTACAGGCGTCCTGCCTGTAGCCAATTATGGCTCTTCGAGTTTCCGGCGCTGTGATTGGCCAAGCATGCGGGGTCACAGTGCATGCTTGGCCAATCATCAGCCAGCAATGCACTGCGCCGGCCGCAATGCATTGCGGGGCCGCTCGCATCACACGAATGTGATGCGAACGGCCCAAATAGTTCTGGGCTCGCCGATCGAGCGAACGCCCGGTGCTCGATGCGAACATGGGTTCGCATCGAGCACCGGGCCCATCCCTACTCTTGACCTATGCATTCAAATATGTAGAGGGGGTCATTTACCCTTCAGAAAGTGTGTGTGTGTTTTTTGTTTTTTATTTTTTATTTTTTTCCTGGATCTGATTCCAGTTTAGATTGTACGTATGTTTTACTCCAAGTACATTTTGGTTGCTGTTTTACAACTTTTTCTGGGAAAGAAAGGTGGTCATGTTGGGGTTGTGAAAGAATTGGGTCTTTGCAGGAATGGCTAATTGAGGCACACAATGCGTTACTGGTATTCAGTCTCTATTGAATGCCCCTTGGCAGTACATTGTGTTCTGAGAGTTTAAGAACGAACAGTGTTTTTTTTAATTTAAATTTTTTATTTTTTTTGGTGCATGTTGAAGCTTAGCTACTTTATTATGGCATATTGTTATTAATACATTCTTTCTTGTCCGTTTTAGGGATGCGAGAAGTCTTAAACCTTTAAGTTATACTGCCACCTATAGGAGAAATTTACACTGTCCAGTGAAGTTTCCCTGTCTCTGCAGCTCATTGTGAGCACCTAGTAGGTGTATGCTGGATTTGAGGCTTCTTCTGTTTGACACTGAGGCTACTTTGCTACATAAGCAACTGTAGCTGAATAGCGTGTGTGTGTTTTTGTGTTTTGTTATCTGATTCCTTTTTGTACTTTGCCCGTTGGCCACATGGGGGAGAGCCCTCTATTTCTGTGGTTCTAAAGGCAAAATTTTTTTTTTTTTTGATGGAATAAAGGATAAGATCTGTCACTTGTTGCTGTCTGTGCCCCCGTTAAGGAGATTCTCCCTCTCTTTGTCCTGGTTACCATTATTCAAAGTGAAAGAAAATGAAATGCCAAATTTTAGATTGTCCCCAAAAAAGTAATAAAGGGGAAATCTTCCAATGGGCACACTAGTTCTGGTAACTTAGGGGTCCCCAAGAGATTCCCTTAATTTTGCAGGGATTTCCTCTCGCTTCCTGTTTTGGCTATGGGGCAGCAAGTGAAGGGAAATCTCCCCAATGGGACACAGATGGCAAAAATAAACCTTCCAGAGCTCATAAACATCCCTTTCCTTAATCCAAAATGAAAAAGTTTTGCGTAATGTTCTACTTTAATGCTTTCTCTGTACATCACCATGTTACCCCCTACATAAACACTTACCTGAGTCCTCGATTGATCCAGCGCTGTGCCCGGCTGTATCTCCTTTTTTTCACTCCCTGCTCACCGGACACATGGAGCAGTGGGAGCCATTGTCTCCTGCTGCTATCCATCCATATCCTGTTAAGAGGGAGTGGGGAGCGTGGCCATGTTGTATGCGTCTATAGACACACACATTCTGGCTAGGGAGCACGCTTGCATGTGTGCCCCCATAGCACATGATTTGCTATGGGGGGAACACATCTGAGTGGACTCTAGTAGAGAGGCAGTAAGGTGCCTTTTTTTTTTTTTATACTATATATTTTTATTTTATTTTTTTAGAAGCAGTGATTTTAATGCTTAAAGTGAAACAATAAAAATGCCCGGTGGTTGTGGCAGGTCTGCGGGCGGGGGGCTTATCAGAATCTGGAAGCCCCCTTTAACAAGGAGACAGATCGTCGGGCGGCATGAGATGGTTTTACATCATGGACATTTTTTATTTATTTTTTTTAAATAAAGAACTTGTCCCAAAGTGTCTCCTGTCATTTTTACTATTTTGGGCACTTTTTTTGTGAATTGGTAGGGGTACAATGTACCCGGTACCCATTCACATAGGGGTCGTTAAAGGGGCCTTCCAGATTCCGATAAGCCCCTTGCCCGCAGACCCGCCACAACCACCGGGCAAGGGTTGTGGGGAGGAGGCCCTTGTCCCCATCAACATGACTCCAAAGCACCCCCCCCCCCCCCATGTTGAGGGCATGTGGCCTGGTACGGATCAGGAGGGGGCGCTCTTTCGAAACCCCCCTTTTCCTGCGGCCTGCCACGTTGCATGCTCGGATAAGGGCCTGGTATGGATTTTGGGGTGGACCCCCACACAATTTTATTTTTTGAGTTTTATCTATATTGAAGGGATCTAACAATTCATTACAGCCGCGATCAGTTTTAAATAACTTTTTTTATTTTTTATTTTATTTTTCTGTGGTACTCTTCTTAACACGGGAAAACTGTGCCACTTTAAAGTCATACTATAGACACCCCCCACCCTCCTCCTGGAAAAACTGCAGTTTTTTAAAACTTATTTTTTCTATTTTTGCATTGATGCATGTCCCCTGGGGCAGGGCTTTTTTTTTTGTTTTGTTTTGTTCAGGTTATGTGGCTTCAGCCTATGTGTTGGGCATGTTGAGTTATCTCCACACTTATAAAAAAAGTTTACAGGATAGTTTTGGGTTTCAAACGAAACATTATTTCCATTGCTCCTCTCCTTCCGTAACTCCAGACCCAGGTTAACATGCTTTATGTCTTTACCCCTTTGTATTGCTTGTACAAAGCCTCTTTTTGTTTGGAGCAATTTAACCGTTCTCCTGGCAACAGATGTGCTTATCGGAGAGTAACTGAGTTACATAGACGCCAGTGAGGATTAAGCAGAGGCTGTAATTACAGAGAAGCACAATTTGTCTTCTAATATTTATTTGTGGGAAGCCCTTGCTTATACAATAGAAAATATTACTAGTGGTACATCCACATATAGATAATTTGTGGCCTGGAATTAAAGTATCTAGTCCGCCTATTTCATTTCTGCAGGTTTTTGATTATATTTTTATTTTTTTCTTAAATCCAAATTTTCTAATTTTAACAAGCTTTATTTTAGGATTATCAAACTTAAAGTAATATTAAAGGTGTTTTTTTTTATAAAGAAGTTATACCTGTCTGCTCTGTGCAATGGTTTTGCACAGAGTAGCCCTGATCCTCCTCTTCTCGGGTCCCTTGCTGGTGCTCCTGGCCCCTCTTCTGTGTGCCCCTATAGCAAGCTGCTTACTATGGGCTAAAGCTACAGAGCCAGTCCAGGCTCAGGGAAGATCGTGACCGTATGGTTGGGAACCGCCCACATGCCTGGGCCAGCCCCCTCCACAGCCCAGCGCTCCAGTGAGCGCTGGAGGAGCAGACAGTTGTGACCGACAGTCACCAGCTCTCTGCTCAGATTGCTCAGTTCTCAGCCTTAGAGCCGGCAGGGGACAGATGCAGCATCAGAGCGATGCTGCATCCAGCTAGGTAAGTATGATTCTCAAACAATTCCCATAGTTTTTTTTTAAACGGGTTATTCCTTCGCTGCTACACTACATGTTCAATTTGGAATTTTCAGAGTACAGTATTTTAAAACCAAAATAAGCCCTACTCCAAAAATAAGAACTACCATGATTTTCGGGGAAGGCTGCAATATAAGCCCTACCCTGAAACTAAGCCTAAGTTTAAATTCCTTGTAAAAACATGTAATCCGTTTTGGAAAAAGATTATAAAATGTGCAGTGTCTCCTATTGTAAATTTATTGCAGAAAACGCCTCATTTACAGCACTGGGCACTCACGTGACCCGCCGGAGAACTTCTCTCCTGGCTGACGTCAGCTGCCCCTTCCTCTGCAGTGCTCGGAGCGTGCCTGACGGGGATCTTTGCCCCTCCCTCTGTAGTATTCAGAGTAGGGGGAAGAAGAGCTCCGGGTCACATGAGTGCACAGCGGCGCTGTAAAGAAGGTCATTTCCACAAAGTTACACAAGGAGACACACTGCACATAATGTAATCTGTTTTGTCTTTAACCAAGGTTTATTTTTGGGATTTCAGAATGTCCTCCTGAGTTTTCTTTCAGCGGGAATGTGTGTGTGTGTGTGTGTGTGTGTGTGTGTGTGTGTGTGTGTATATATATATATATATATATATATATATATATATATATATATATAGTGTGTGTGTATGTGAACATAGAGAGGGGTAAATGACACGGCACAAGCACTGTGCTGTATATGTGTGTGTGTAAAATTTTATATAAGGCCCAGTCTTATTTTCAGGGAAGCACGGTAGTAGTTTGAGCAAATGCATGTATTGTGGAGCCCAGTCATTAATTGCTGCCTGTTTTGATCTTTATGCCAACAAGCACCTTTATTTTCTAGTGCATGGGGTTCAATAATAGTGTTGTAGATACTGCCCGAGTGAGCCAACAATCTATCATTGCTTTGTACAAATGCTTTCCCACGACTGGTGACTTTTTTTTTTTTTTTAACCTTCCTGCTGAGTAAAGAGCTGCTGTGGTATTTTTCCAATCTTTGGATGCATATATAGAAAGTGTTTGTCAGCATATCTGCTCTTTTGAGATTACTGGGGAGAAAACAAGTTGGTCAGAGACAACGGTGTATCAGTATTTTTTGCACCTTATTTATGCAGTAAAATATCAGCGGTGTGATTGTCCTGTCTATTTATCACATCTGTTGTGAGCCCTTTGCATATGTTTGCCTCATGTTGTAGAGCTTTTTTGAAACTTTCAGGTAAAATGCATGAACCTGCTTTAATAAAAGTATGGTTTTGGGCTTTTTTGCAGTTTTATACTTGCCTAGGTGGATGCTGCATCTGTCCCCCGATGCCTCTGCACTGAGAACCGAGCAATCGAACACCGCAGATCGCTTGGTTCTAACAGCTCTGTGAGCAGAGTGTTGCAGACTGTCAGTCGCAGCTCCCTGCTCTGCCTCCTCCACGCTCACTGGAGCGCTGGGCTGTGGAGGGGCAGATCGGTTGGCTCAGGATCGGAGCGGCTTGCTGAGAGCCTAAGCTGGGTGTCGTTATACTCACTGCGGAACTTAAGGGGTTAATCCTCTGTATTGTGTAAAAAGGATCTTTGATCTTGTATGGACACATCCTCCCCCTCCTGTATGGTCTCTCTTGGCAAGGCCAGATTGGACACAGTGAGGGTAGTACTGCTGCACATGCTCAGTTTGGTCTCTATTGCTGGAGAGAATATTTCCTGTTTGAGCTGAGCTTTTCAGGTCACATGGTATTGACATCACACATGTGGGTCTGTAAACGGAAGTCCCTCTCTCCTCCGTCATGCCCGGTAACTAAAAAATAACACAGTGGGTGGGATGTCGCATGTTGATGATCTGCCTCCCATAACAGCAGGAGGACACATGCTGTAGTGGAAATCTACCTGAACACTCAAAGCAGACCCTGTGCACTGGGGTGGGGGGCGGGGGGGGTCGTATGAACTGTTTCCATATTACTGAGTTTAGTAACACTTTTAGATAAAAAGCCTTCTGTGTGCAGCAGCCCCCTCACACTTACCATCTCGATCCAGCAATGTTGCACGAGAGACTCTGCTGTCCGGGAGTATCCCTCCTCTTTGGCTGAGACGGCAGCTAAATGCCATTAGCTCCCGCTGGTGTCAGTGAGCCAATGAGAGGGAGGTCGGAGCCAGGCCTCGGCTCGGTTGCCCCCATAGCAAGCTGCTTGTGGTGGGGACACAACAGGAGGGAGGGGCCAGGAGCACAGAAGAGGGACCCGAGAAGAGGATCTGGGCTGCCCTGTGCAAAACCACTACACCGAGCAGGTAAATATGACATGTTTGTTATTTTTAAACAAAGAAAGACTTTAGTATCACTTTAATCTTACTGTTTTACCTGTAGGTACATTTTTAAAAGCACCTAAATCTGCACCATTTAGTAGATCTTGTCAATGGATCAGGCTGTGAACATCAGTGGCATGTGCCGTGACAGCAAAGTGCCATACTGCAATGGTGGCTCCCGTGTGACAAATGGCCTGGACATTTAAGCGACTGGAGGTCATGAACCGGGTGAAGATGGGGAGCTCCAGCAGCAGTGATGGTGTTGCACCAGAGGACTTAATTTCTAATATGCACTAATGCATATAACTAGCACATTATAGCATCAACCATTCCCCCCCCTCCCAAAAAAAGCGTGCTGCTTTATTAAAGCGCAACTTCACCCAAAAGGGGGACCTTCCACTCTTCCCTCCCCCCCCCCCCCCCCTTCTCTGCTAATATTTGAGACATTTTTGCACGGAGCAGGGTACCTAATTTTTTACAGGTACCCACTTCCAATCGGATCACCTAGGCGATTCAAGCGGTTCTCCTCTCCCTGCTCGCAGCCTTCTGGAAAATGTCCCCAAGGTTCCCACAAGGCTACAGGACTATTCACAAAGCGCAGTGTGGCTCATACATGTGCAGTGGGCAGCTGACTCTTAACCTGCAAGTAGTCATAGCTCGCTCCCCACGATTAACATGCCAACAACGGGGATGAATCTGGCTTGAGTGAGTTTGTTGCTGCTGTATTAACATTTTTTTTCTGAACTGACTGAAGAACCGCTTTAAGGCCCCAATGGGGTCTAGACTCTATGCATTAAGGTGAAAAACCTTCTGCGGTGCTGCAGCCCCCCTGAGCCCCCGTTTTACTTACCTGCCCCCGATCTTTCTCCGGCTGGCAACGAGCACACCTGTCTCGTGTCCTGATTGGATAGATTGATAGCAGCGTAGCCTTTGGCTACTGTCAACAAACTCCAATGGCGCTGGGGGGCGGGCTGAGTCCTGCGGTCTGTGTGAATGGACATAGAAGCAGGACTCTAACCCTTTTTAATAAAATCCATAAACAGGTTAAATAGGAAAAAAATGTTGGGCACATTCCCACCACAGTACTACATTATGCTTTACGTAGGTGAGGTATAACTTGAGAAAGAACAAAATCAAGTTCAGTAAGTCTGAGTTAAGGCTTTGTTAATAATTTGCAGCATATTCACATTATTCTTTCTGTTATCTGAATACCAGCTAATTGCCAATCTCCCCTAGTGCTGGCCTCCTACTTACCATTATTTAACAGCATACAGCAGAAAACCTTTTTGAATATTGGATCAGAATTCTTCCAATGTATCCAGTTTTTCCTAATAAAGGTATGCTGGCTTTATTTCCCACACATCAGGCTTTTTCAGTGCGTCTTTTCTGGTTGTTAAACTGTAGCATCTATTCTCCATCTAGTGGCTGTTTTGAAAATTTCACATTTTGAGGAAAATTTTGGATATCTACCTCTGCTCTGATTTTATAATTGGTGACCACCTCCCATATGCATGGCAGAACTGGCGATAAGAAAGCTGCCTGCATGTTGGTGTCCATTCGATTTTGTGCCCCATGAGACCAGATGTTGACAGAAGTTTCAGCCTGGATCCCTCTTCACACAAGAAAATGCCAGTTTTCTACTATTAACTCGTGTTAAAGTGGGGTTGCGGTCAAAAAAAGGGGCTTAAAAATCATAAAAAAAATTGGAAATTTTTTTTTTTTTTTTTTTTTTTTACTCACCTCCAAATGCCTGTTGCTATGGGGTCCCTCGTAGTCTGCCACCTTCATTGCCCGGGCTAAACGTCACTTCCCCCTCGGCGCCGCACAGTCATCTGGGACCTGTCACGTGTCCCACATGACTGAGCGTCAAATCACGGCGCACGGGGGGGCCTCGTTCCACCACATCGCTGGACCAGGTAAGTGTCTGATTTTTAAAAGTCAGCAGCTGCAGTATTTGTAGCTGCTGACTTTTAAAAAAAAATTATTTTTTTTTTTCCCCAGGACGGAGCTCCGCTTTAATGACCAAGTCTAAGTACCCCTGGCAAACCCTTGCAGTGGTGACTTATCTATTCTGAGTGAAAATGGCTTTATTTTAATTAGGCAATGTGTAACAAATATTCAAGCGTGTAGACAGCATATAAAGTCAGAGAGAAATTCCCTGCTCAACTAAAGTCGGTGTACCTCAATTCAAATTTAGATGGCCGTTCCTAATGTTGGTTAGTTCCTCCCGAAGATCTGCCCAATTTGTTGGGCTGACTACATCGAATGATTTTGTAATGCATTTGCATAATCTGAGAGAGTGACAAATTATGTATGGGATGTGCTGTGCCACGAACTGAGCTCTGGGTTAATTGGGAGGTTTTTCCAGCATGCAGGAAATATATGGTGACCAGTCATTGGCTACCATTTTTCTTTTTAAATGGATAAACCCCTATCAGCTTGGCACTTGTTTTGAAGTGGAATTTTAAGTTGGTATACATTTGTGGACCGGCTTTAAAAAAGTTTTTTTTGTTTTTTATTCTGTGTGAGTTTTTAAAAAAGGTGGTACATATATTTTTATAACAGATGGGATGGTACAAATATACAGTGGAACCTTGGTTAATGAGTAATGCGGTTAACGAGCATTTGAAAGACTAGCAACTTTTTGAAAAAAAATCCTGACTGTGAGGGTCTCGCAGAATTCAAGCTAATGTGGTGAGCAGTACCACATTTGGCCAGAGGTGCGGGGGCACTCGAACAGTTCGGAGCCGTTTGGAAATGCTCGAAATCACTCGGAAATACTCCATTCCTGACTGTTTCTGGGTTCAACCGAGCTGTCCCTGAGTATTTGCAAGGCTCTCCGGTGACTCCCGGTGACTTGAAAGTGCTGGTGTGTGAATGACGACAAACCGTGGGACTCGCATTTGAGATGCCATTCATTTAAATGACACCTAAAATCGCAGTGTGGATGTAGCACGATAAATTGTATTGCAATGGCGGCGACCGCATCGCAGAAAGCATGTCGCCCAAAAAAAGTTCAGGATCTACTTTTGGGGAGACGAGCTTCCCGCAATTGCAGCACAATTTATCGTGTAGCAATAGAAGCAGACCCGCACTGTGATTTGAGGTGTCATTCAAATGAATAGCATCTCAAATGTAAGTCCCAGGATTTGTCATTTACACATCGGCGGTTTCAAATTGCAGGCAGATTTGCTGAAACGCTGAAGTGTGAATGCAGCTTTTATAGAGGGGGTTCTTCCAATGGGGATTCAAGCTCTTGACACCATGGTGATAACCAAGGATTCCCTCAGTTTGGAAAGATTTTTCTATCGCTACCTGTGTTGGCTATGGGACAGGGAAGTGAAGGAAAATCTCCCCAATAGGACACAGATGGCAAGGGAAAAAACAGAGCTTATAACTTTTTTTTTGCCTTTTTTTTTTTTTTTTTTAAGTTCTACTTTAACATCACTGCAAAACTGAGTGTTTGACTATTAGCCATTGGGTTATTCAGTAGCTGAAACACTTGTAGAGGGTTTGCTGTATTTGTGTACTACCTCCAGTAGGTGGTAGTATTTGTTGGGTAGCACAGTATTTAAAAAAAATAAAAGAAAACTGACCCGCAAGATATAATTGCTGATTCTTTGTTCCAATTAGTATTACAGCAATCGTGGCATATTTTGTTCAGTGTGAAAGCTGGTTTTAATGAAGAGGGTAGGCTGAAGTATCTCGTGATCCATGTGAAGTCTCCTTGCTGAAGATTTATACTATACTTTTTTTTTTTTTTTTTTTTTGTCACGTGAGGGAATAAATAATCCATTGTAGCCAGAAAAATAATTATGAGCTGGGGCAAGTTTGACAATAGAATAATCTTGTGTAAAGTGCGCCTGTGTCCAGACTAGGGACAGCTGCTGAAGTGGCCTCCCAGTGGGCCACTGGAACGCTTTCAGAAGTTGTGGAAGGAGAAGCGGAGTGATGTCATGGCGTCATCTACGGTGGAAGTAAAATATATATATATATATATATATATATTATTTTTTTTTTTTTCCTTTAACCACCTCCATACAGGGCACTTACACCCTCTTCCTGCCCAAGCCAATTCTCAGCTCAGCGCTGTCGCTGTGTAAATGACAATTGCGTCGTTGTACTAGACTGTACCAATCAGAATTTTTATCATTTTGTTCCCACAAATAGCTTTCTTTTGGTGGTATTTGATCACCTCTGCGTTTTTTTTTTTTAATTTTTTGCTAAACAAAGAAAAACGAAAACATTTTTGTTTGTTATAAAATTTTGTAAACAAGTGAGTTTTCTCCTTTCGATAATGAGCCCTAATAAGGCGGCACTGGGGGGTGGCACTGGGTGGCACTGCTACGCATTGGGGATGGGCACTGATTGGCATTTCCCTGGTGCTCTAGGGTGGCATACCTGGCAGCAGCCTGGTGGTCCTGGTGGGCATCTGAGAGGTGCTGCGCTGATAAACAATCAGCACAGACCCCACCTGTCAGGAGAGCAGCCGATCGGCTCTCCCCTACTCGCATCTGTCAGACGCGAGTGAGGAAAAGCCGATCAACGGCTCTTCCTGTTTACATCGTGATCAGCTGGGATGGGACATGGCTGATCACATGGTAAAGAGCCTCCGTCAGAGGCTCTACCGAGATCAGTGTACCACCGATCGACAAGATGCGTGCCCACAAGGGCGCGTGATAGCGGTTGTTCTAGGAGTCCGTCATACAACGTCCACCCAGAACGAGAGCAGCGCCTCCCAGCTGTCATTTGACGGCCGGTGGGCAGGAAGTGGTTAAAAGCAAAATGGCTTTTATTTTTTTGGGATCCTTTGAAGGTAAAAAAAAATTTAAAGCGTCGCCTATGTAGATTAAGTACCATCGTTTGCGCAACTTTAAAGCATGACATGTTGGGTATATACTCGAGTATAAGCCGAGTTTTTCAGCACATTTTTTTGTGCTGGAAGTGCCCCCCTCGGCTTATACTTGAGTCGAGCACTTTTCTGCAGCAAAAAATGACATTTTCCGACCCGACTTTGCGGCCTCGTATCTCAGGGCCACTTGGTGCTAGGAACCCCAAATTTGCATAGGTTGTAATGTTGGTTCCACTGGGTTTGCACACCAAAGGGGTTCCTAGCACCAAGTGGCCCTGAGGTACGGGGCCGCAAAGTCGGGTTGGAAAGTCATTTTTTGCTGCAGAAAAGTGCTTGATATTTTCCGATCCGACTTTGGGACCTCGTATCTCGGGGCCACTTGGTGCTAGGAAACCCAAATTTGGTGTGCAAACCCAGTGGAACCAACATTACAACATATATAATTTGGGGTTCCTAGCACCAAGTGGCCCTGAGATACAGGGCCCCAAAGTCGGTCAACTGTGTCCATCTGCAGCAATGTCATTTCGGGACCCTTTGAGTCCAGAGACCCCAAATTTTGGCTGCAGCTAGGTGGCATCTAGGAACCCTTAACTACCAAGTTTGAAGTTTGGGGGGATCTATGGCTGCAAATGTACACAGTGAGGCTGCAAATGGGCATTGTTGACCCTCTTTTCCACTTACAGTAGCTGCGCATTTCTCACCCTAGGCTTATACTCGAGTCAATACGTTTTCAGTTTTTTGTGGTAAAATTAGGTGCCTCGGCTTGTATTCGGGTCGGCTTATACTCAAAGTATATAATGTATTGTGTTTTTTAGATTTTCATTCAAATTAATTTTTTTTCCCCAAAAAATTGCGTTTGAAAAAACGCTGTGCAAATACCATGTGACATAAAAAATTGCAATGATCACCATTTATTTTCCTAGGGTCTATGCTAAAGAAAAAGATAATGTTTTGGGGATTATAAGTAATTATTTAGCAAAAAATACTGACTTGTAAACTTGTGTCAGAAAAGGCTTGGTTGGCAAGTGGTTAAAATATTTCATTTTTTCCATGGAAAGTCTGCTCGTTACTGAGTCACTTGTTTGTCTTCTGGTACTGGTTTCAGTAATGCTGCTCCTCACAACCTTGGATGACCACATCTTTATGACCTTGCAGGTATATAACATTTTTACATGGTTTTATTTGCTTTTTATGTAAGGGTTTGAGTGTTTACATGCTGATAACATTTGTTGTCTGCTGGTAATGTGTATTTCCTGAACTTGCAGACACCACATATATGGACTGGTAATCTGTAATGTAACATTTTTGTTCTTGGGTTTAAATGTTAATAAAGGGTAGACAGTCGCCACAAACTATATTTTTAAAAGTCTGACTTTAAAAATTGAGTTTGTTTTTGTATATAGGCAACCTTCCCAATCTCAGAAATTGAGACAAATGTTAAAGCGGAGCTCTGCCGAAAAAAAGAAAAATTAAATCAGGAGCTACAAATACTGCAGTTGCTGACTTTTAAAATAAGGACCCTTACCTGTCCAGGGTGCCCACGATGTCCTCACCTGAAGCCGGCCTGTCCCTCGGCTCCCCTGTGGAGGCGCTGGCATCTTCAGTAAGGGAATCAGGAAGTGAAGCGTTGCAGCTAAACAGCCTGGTTCCCTACTGCACATGTATGAGTAGCACTGCGCATCCTGACTGGTCCCTGCTGTCTTCTGGGACCTGTGTATCTCCCAGAAGACAGTGTGTGTGTGGGGGGGGGGGGGGGCAGAGGAGGGGCCGGACATGGCGTAGATGGGAGCCAATACCTGGATTAGACAGGTTACATAGTTTATAGTAGGCGAGTTTGAAAAAAACAAGTCCAAGTCCAACCCATGTGTGTGATTATGTCAGTATTGCATTGTATATCCCTCTATGTTGCGGTCGTTCAGGTGCTTATCTAATAGTTTCTTGAAACTATTGATGCTCCCCACTGAGACCACTGCCTGTGGAAGGGAATTCCACATCCTTGCCGCTCTTACAGTAAAGAACCCTCTACGTAGTTTAAGGTTAAACCTCTTTTCTTTAATGAGTGGCCACGTGTCTTGTTAAACTCCTGTCTGCAAAAAGTTGTATCCCTATTGTGGGGTCACCAGTATGGTATTTGTAGATTTGAAATCATATCCCCTGTCAAGCTTCTCTTCTCCAGAGAGAATAAGTTCAGTGCTCGCAACCTTTCCTCATAACCAATAGCCTCCAGACCCTTTATTAGCTTTGTTGCCCTTCTTTGTACATCCTTCCTGAGGACTGGTGCCCAGAACTGGACAGCATACTCTGGGTGCGGCCCGACAAGATCCTTGTAGAGTGGGAGAATTATCGTTTTTTCTCTGGAATTAATCCCCTTTTTAATGCATGCCAATATTCTGTTTTGCTTTGTTTGCAGCAGCTTGACATTGCATGCCATTGCTGAGCCCATCATCTACTAGAACCCCCAGTTCATTTTTCCTTCCTAGATTCCCCCAGAGGTCCCCCCCCCCTCCCCCCAGTGTATAAATTGCATTCATATTTTTGACACCTAAATGCATTATTTTACATTTTTCTACCTTGAACCTCATTTTCCATGTAGTTGCCCACCCTATTAATTTGTTCAGATCTTTTTGCAAGGTTTCCACATCCTGCGGAGAAGTTATTGCTCTGCTTAGTATCGTCCGCAAATAGAAATTGAACTGTTTACCCTTCCTCCAGGTCGTTTATGAACAAATTAAACAGGATTGGTCCCAGCACAGAACCCTGGGGGCCCCTACTACCCACCCCTGACCATTCTGAGTACTCTCCACTTATCACAGCCCTCTGAACTTGCACTTGTAGCCAGTTTTCAATCAATTTACTCGCCCTATGGTCCATGCCAACGGACCTTATTTTGTACAGTAAACGTTTATGGGGAACTGTGTCAAATGCTTTTGCAAAATCCAGATGCACCACGTCTATGGGCCTTCCTTTATCTAGATGGCAACTCGCCTCATAGAAGGTTAATAGATTGGTTTGGCAAGAACGTTTCTTCATGAATCCATGCTGATTACTGCTAATGATACCATTCTCACTACTAAAATCTTGTGTATATAGTCCTTTATCATCCCCTCCAAGACTTTACATACTATTGATGTTAGGCTAACTGGTCTGTAATTCTCAAGGATGTATTTTGGGCCCTTTTTAAATATTGGTGCTACATTGGCTTTTCTCCAATCAGCTGCAGTCAGTAGACTGTCAGTAAAAATTAAGAACAATTGTCTGGCAATTACCTGACTGAGTTCCCTCGGTGCCATCTGGACCCGGTGATTTATTAATGTTAAGTTTCCCAAGTCTAATTTTTAATTCTTTCCTCTGTTAATCATGGAGGTGCTTCCTGTGATGTGTCATAAGGATAAACACTGCAGTTTTGGTTACTGAAGCCCCCCGATTCCCTTGTGAAGACTGAGGAGAAGAATACATTCAATACCTTTGCTATCTCCCCATCCTTTGTAACCAGATGTCCTTCCTCATTCTTTATGGGGCCAATATGGTCTGGCCTCCCTTTTTTTACTGTTTACATAAAGAATTTCTTGGGATTTTTTTTTTTGCTCTCCTCTATGCATCTTTCATGTTCTACCCTTACATTTCTTGTTGCATTCTTTATAAAATCTGAATGCTGATGATGATCCCTCTACCTTGTATTTTTTGAAGGCCTTCTCCTTTGCTTTTATATGCATTTTTACAGCAGGTATCTACCCCCTCCACCCCCCCCCCCCAAAAAGGTGCCAAATGGGACACTGGAGGGGGGGGGGGAACTAATAAGCGGAAGTTACATTTTTGGGTGGTACTCCGCTTCAAAGTAGAAGTTAAGCCTAAAACTACAATCTCTAAATCGCGAAACGCGATTGAGGAGTGGCCTGTCCAGGCTGAGGTTACCACTCCATTCATTGCAGTAGGACATCATAAATGTGACTTCCAGGGGTTACCCTTCCTTTCTAGTACATTGCCTCCTTGAAGTGAAAAACGTTGCTAAATTTTTTTTTAAATTCGCCTCAGGAGGAAAATGTGCTAGTATGCACTTGTCAAAAGTCCTCCAGTGCTGTGCTTGTCAGTCTTTGGGAGTTTCCATCTTTTCGTGACTTCCTTCTGGGTTGCTTGAATGGCTGACCACATTGGCCCTCCTGTGCATGCGCACCGGAGTCACTTCATCATGGAACACAGCGGGGGAGGAAAATGTACTCTGAGCTGCGCACGCACAGCTCTGCTTGCATTACTGCGTACAGGCAGAAGAGACCAATGGGGTCATAAACAATACTGGTCAGCATTTTTTTTTTTTTTTTTTTACTACCTTTTTTTTTTTTTTAAGCAATTTTCGTCAGTACATTGGCAGACATGACGAATGATGTTCTAAAGTACCTCAAAAACATTTTGCTTTTAACATGAGTGGACTTTCCTGAACAAGAACCATATTCTGTTAGAAATTCAAGAACTTACTATCTTTCTTCTTAGAAGTTTCTTATCACTGCAGTTGAAATGAACATTGGTTTGACCCCCAGAAAAGATTGGAAAACCACATTTTCTTGAAACGAAAGTTTTGGAGGTAATTCCACTAATGTATGGCAAGCTTTCATTGCACAGTGGGGAATATTTCTTAAAGTGGAGGGCCACCCTGAAAAAAAACTTGATAAAAATGTTAATAAAAATTTAAAATGAAGAAGAGAAAATATTTTTTTTTTTTTACTTACCAGAAATGGCTGTTGCTAGGCAGATCGTCCTAATCTGCCTCTTCCGCGGAGCTGTTCTGTCTTCTGCTCCTAGCGCTGTCTTCTAGTGAATGGGGCGCGGTGTGTTATGGGAACTGTGTTCCACAACACATAGCGTTCCCCATTCACAAAGCGCCGCGCGACGACTCGCGCATGCGCAGTAGGAAACGGGCAGTAAAGCTGTAGTCTTCGCTGCCCGTTTCCATTACTGAGGATGGCGGCGCTGGGACCGGAGCGCCGCGGGACATCTCGGCCTCCACGACCGACATCGCAGGCGCCCTGGGAGGAGGGTAAGTGTACTTATTAAAAGTCAGCAGCTACTTTTTTTTTTAGCTGCTGTCTTTTTTAAAAAAAAAAAAAAATGTTTTTAGCTGAAACACCCCTTTTAAAGCCTGTGCACTCAGAATCTCGTGTAGCAGTGCATGGTGTCCAATCGTCTAATTTCAGCTTGTTTAATTAGGCTTTGGCAATGAAACCTGGAAGCTGGTTTCTATGCAGAGTTGCACCATATTTTGCGCACTCCAACTTTAGTAAACCACCCCCTATGTGTTCCTGCCTACATTATCACCTCTGGCATAACAGAAGCAATTAGTAAAGTTTACTAAAAAGATCATGATTAAATAACTATTGTCAAGTAGTGTTACAGGAGAAAAGGAGGGGCGACATGCAGCACTATAAATTTTACCTTGGTCAGGTCTTGTGTTGACCTTGATTAAAATTGACTTGTGTAGCCAGGGATTTGAATGAGTCATTGTTTAAGAGTATTGACATTGCAAAGTGCAGATACCACCAATAGTACATGGAGAATGCAAGATAGTGCTTACGAAAGGAGGGGCCTGATAGATTTCCTATGTCAGAGAAAGCATCCTATTACAGAGTGCTACTGGACTGTGGAAGATTAGCCGACTCTTGAATCCGTGCATAGTTGAGTTTTTGTGCACAGTTGGAGAGCAGGGGGAGGCTGCATCTCTTAAGCTTCTAGAGAGGCTGGTATTGGATTTATCAGAGCTCTCTGCTGAGCACACAGCTTTCCCAAACACTCGTCACATCACTTTGAGAAAGAGCTGCAGTTACACAGGTGAAATGGAGAGATCAGAAAGCACGCAAGATACCGCTGCCTTCAATATGCCCGACTGGATGGTAAGGCTAGAACCCTGCCCACTCAGTATTCTAACGAATCACTCCTTGTTTGTTGAGAGCTTTATTAATTGCAGTGCCTAGGCAATTTGCCTTAGGGGAAAAGTAAAATTCCCAAGTATATCAAGTTTTTTTTTTTTTTTTTTTTTTTTTTTTTGGTTCTTCATGAGACTTGTTGGAATAATAGAAATGTTACTTTTCCAGATTGAAAAAGATTGTAAAGATCGTGGCATGACAAGCTTTTACCCTCATAGTTATGTGGGTATGTTTTGTAGAATGAAGGTTATGCGAATATAGACACTTAATGCTCTTTTTTATATTAAGAGAAAATACAGAAATACAAAGCGGGGTATCATTTTGTTTTCGTAGTGTCTGAAGTTCCTAAGTGGTAAAATACACAAGGTGTTTGGACCAAACTCAAATCCTTACAATGAAAGGCAAAGTTGGATGTTGGGACACGCATCAATAATTAACGTTGTTTCTGTTTGAATGCATAAAAAGACATTCATTAATCTTTGTTAGATAGTGGTGTTATTGTGTACTTTGAGAGAAGGGAACCACAGTGTACATAACCTTGGGGTTTCACAGGTGACTGCGTCTAGAACTGTGATTTTCTTTCCAGCTTTGCCACACACACAGAGTTGTGATCTCCATTTTCTAATAGTTCTACACTTTACATGATATGTCTTTTTTTTTTTTTTTATATATCCCCCAACACCTTTTTGTTTTTTTTGTTTTAAGGTCCTGCTCCTGTTTGCAATCTGTAGGTTTAGATTGCCTTGCAAATGTTGCATAGCATAAGTGACTGTTTTTTTATAATGCATCCACTATGAATTCATGGCCATCTTGGGCTTAAATGTACTTTGTATTGCATATACTTTGTCTCGGGGTGGGCGAGAAGAACAATAAAATAAAAGTAATGTTTCTCTTTTTTAAGTGTTGCGTTTTCCGTAATCTTCTGATTGAAGTAGTGGTGTCAGTTGGGGTGTTTTGGGCAGAGTTGATGCATACAACACAAATAGTTTAAACACTGAGATGTGGTCTAAATTTTAGCCTTTTGGGTTTCGCAATACTTCCACTTGGGTCCGTTTCATACTTTTGCTTGTGATTTAATCACCTATGCACTTATTTCAGGATTACAGATCAAATGAACAGCATACTGTATATTAGGACTTTGGTGTATTGGAGGATCCCTATTTTTCATGTGCTATGCATTCATTTGTATAAATGAAGGGATAGTCACTTAGAGCTTCAAAACTTCTAGAATACCACAGGGTGAAAAATGGACGGCTTTATATTTTCATTGTACTTTTGCATGTAGGAAATGTAGAGACTGTTGATTTTACTTTGAAGACTATCTTAGAATGATGACTATTGAGCTTGTTCACATGGACAAGGGCCTTTGCTAAGATATTAAGATGCTTTCCAAATGATTTTCTTAACCACTCTCCTACTGGGCACTTTCACACTTTTTGACCAGGCCAATTTTCAGCTTTCAGTGCTGTCGCACTTTAAATGACAATTGCGTGGCCATGCAACACTGCACCCAAACTATTTAAATTTTTTTTTTTTTTTTTTTTTTTAACCACTTCAATACAGGGCTTTTAAACACCCTTCCTTACCAGAGCACTTTTTGCGATTCGGCACTGCGTCGCTTTAACTAACAATTGCGCGGTCGTGCGACGTTACACCCAAACAAAATTGACGTCCTTTTTTTCCCACAAATAGAGCTTTCTTTTGGTGGTATTTGATCGCCCCTGCGGTTTTTATTTTTTGCGCTATAAACAAAAGAAGAGCGACAATTTTGAAAAAAAACACAATATTTTTTACTTTTTGCTATAATAAATATCCCATTTTTTTAAAAAAAAAACATTTTTTTTTCCTCAGTTTAGGCCGATACGTATTCTTCTACATATTTTTGGTAAAAAAAATCGCAATAAGCGTATATTGATCGGTTTGCGCAAAAGTTATAGCGTCTACAAAATAGGGGATAGATTTATTGAATTTATTTTTTTTTTTGTTTACTAGTAATGGCGGCGATTTGCGATTTTTTTTTTTTTCGTGACTGCGACATTGCGGCGGACACTTCGGACACTTTTGACACATTTTTGGAACCATTCACATTTACACAGCGATCGTTGCTATAAAATTGCAATGATTACTGTGTAAATGTGACTGTCAGGGAAGGGGTTAACACTAGAGGGCGCTGGAGGGGTTAATGTGTGTCCCTAATAGGAGTGATTCTAACTGTAGGGGGAGGGGACTTAAGGGGAGGAGACCGATCATGTGATCCTCTGTACTGGGATCACATGATCGGTCTCCTCCCCGCTGACAGGACGTGGGGCTGTGTGTTTAAACACACAACACCACGGTCCCGCCCGGTCCCGTTGTTTTAACGGGCAATCGCGGGTGCCCGGCGGACATCGCGGCCGCCGGGCACTCGCACCGGGTCCCGAGCGATGCCGCGGGCGCGCGCGCGCGCCCCCCAGGCGGCCGGGAACCCGAGGACGTCATATGACGCCCACCCAGGATGGTAGATCCACCTTGTGGGCGTCATATGACTATGGGCGGGTATTGAAGTGGTTAAAACCGTTGGAGCTTTCTTTTGGTCTTATTTACTTGCCACTGGGTTTTTTTTTATTTTTTTGCTAAACCAACAATAAATGTCTGAAAATTGAGGAAAACAAAATTCTTAGTTATAAAATGTTGAAAATAAGTACTTTTTTCTCCTTCCCTGATGAGGCCCGCGGATGAGCATTGGGGGGGGCGGCGGCGCTGATGGGCATTGGGGGGGGGGGGCGGCGGCGCTGATGGGCATTGGGGGGGGGGGGTGGGGTGGGGGGGCGGCGGCGCTGATGGGCATTGGGGGGGGGGGCGGCGGCGCTGATGGGCATTGGGGGGGGGGGGCGGCGGCGCTGATGGGCATTGGGGGGGGGGGGGGGGCGGCGGCGGCGCTGATGGGCATTGGGGGGGGGGCGGCGGCGCTGATGGGCATTGGGGGGGGGGGGCGGCGGCGCTGATGGGCATTGGGGGGGGGGGCGGCGGCGCTGATGGGCATTGGGGGGGGGGCGGCGGCGCTGATGGGCATTGGGGGGGGGGGCGGCGGCGCTGATGGGCATTGGGGGGGGGGGCGGCGGCGCTGATGGGCGTTGGGGGGGGGGGCGGCGCTGATGGGTACTGTTTTGGTGCTGTTGATCAGTGTAGATGTCCCCTCTGTGAGTTGCCGCTTATTGATTCGCCTCATGTGCTGTCAGCGTAAAGGAGAGAATTGCACATGACCTGGAAATAGTTTATACTGTGATCAGCTGGTCACATGGTAAAGAGCCGCTGTTATTGGCTTTTTACCCTGACCTGTGATCAGCTGTGTCCGAAGGATAACTGCAGACGAGTTCTGCAGGAGGCGTTCGGAAAGCGCAATCGCGGGAGGATGTCAATAGATGTGCGACCATGCTGTAGACGTCATTTGGCTATAGCACGGTAGTTAAGAGCTCAATATTTAAAATGTATACAAATCTTGGAACACATTAGCTTTCTGAACAGTCTGGAGTTGAAAAGGTGGTGCCTCTCAGTGTTTGATACAAAGCTGAGCAATGCAATACCTTTTCAACCGGATACATCAAATTTACAGATAGACTTGGTAAAATAGGAGTGGGCGGCTGTATGGCAGATGAGGTTAAATATTGAAAAATATAAAGTAATGCATTTGGGAGCTAAAAATATGCATGCAAGTTACTCACTAGGGGGGGAACCTCTGGAGAAATTGAGGATGGAAAGTTATCTTGGGTAGCATGCAATGCCAAGGTGCAGCAAGCAAGGCCAGCAGATTATTGGCATACATTGCAAAGGTATTTTCTCAGGAGATGAGGTTCCGGGTTGCCCTGTGCGGTTTCACAGCAGGCTTTCTGCCACACTGCACTTTGTGAATTGTATCAGCCAGTCAGAAGAGGGAGTCCCAGACGATCGAGGCTCTTATGGACATCGCTGACTAGAGGTGGGGCTCGGGTAAGTATTGGGGGGGGGGGGGGCTGGCTACTGCACACAAGACTTTTTATCTTAATGCATAGAATGCAATAAGATTAAAAAAAACTACCTTTACAACCCCTTTTTAAGATGGGGACCGAAGACGGTGAAATAAACTGCTTGGGTGAGCACAGAGCTGGATCCTGATTCCTGGGACAGCTGACTGTTATAAGTCAGTAGCTACAGTTTTTGTAACGGCTGACTTTTAATTTTCAAAAATATGACTCGAGCTCCTCTTTGATATAAATCAACAAGCTCTTGCATGTTAAACGCATGGTAACTTTTAAAATAACGCACACGATCTTGGTGGTAATATGAGCTTACTAAAAACACCCTTATGAATCAGCCATTAAAATATAAGAGATTTAAAAGTACAAATAAAACAAGTGTCTGACTCCAAGGCTAATGTCATGTCTAAATACAGCAAGCCAGCACGTTGGAACATAAAAGGTGATTCCTTTCATGGTGTAAAAACCCTTGAATGTTACCCTATGCCCTAGTGGGCTGCCATCTTGAGCTGAGGACTGGTAAAAGACAAAGCGGTGTAATGTCTCTGCTTTTTAACTTTGTAGGACGACAGTGGTGACATGTTGTTGTTTTTCTCTGTGCCAAAAGGATAACTAGAACTCATGAAGTTTCAAGCTTTGTGAATCGCTTGTGCTCAGCCTTCTGTTCACAGGTGGCATTGTTGGGAAGGTGGAGGAGGCCAAGCATTCAGAAGAATCTGGTCTTTTAATAAGGTCATGTAGGGTGTTCTGCTGTGCTTTCCCTTCCTTTCTCTTGTAGGCCTAGAAATGCAAGTTAGGTTGATCGAATGTGCATGTTTTGTCAAAAGGTATTTTGCAGGTTGGATCTGAAGTAACTTTTTGTAACTAAAATTCATTTATTTTGTTTCCTGGTTAAATCACATGATACTTCCAGCTCGGCTCCTGTTACTGCAAAATACCAAGTAATACTAGTAATTTTTGTCAGAACTAGGTTGATCACATACCTTTATTCATATAGTGTAGGTTAACACTTGACTAAAGCGCTTTTTTTATTTTTAAACTTGTTTCATTTCAAAATGTGTTAAATATTTAGTTTTAAAACCACGGGCCTCAATATTTTGTTGGCCTCCGTATGCTGCTATAATATATCGGGGGCTCTTCGGGGAAGGCTTTCAACAAAATGGAGTGTATGGGAATTTGTTGTCATTCAGCCAAGAGGATTTGGGAGGTCCAGGACAGGTACTGATGTTTGTTTCGAAGACTTGGCACACATTTTGTGTTTTTCAGCTTATCCCAGCTGTGTTCAATAGGCTTTTGGCCAGGACTTCTATGCTGGCCACTTGAGTTCCAACTCATCAGACTAGGTCTTGATTGGCCTGGCTTACTACACAGGGGTACATTGTTCGTAAACAGAGCCTTCCCAAACCTGTTGCCATAATGCTGCAAGCACAGAATTGTCTACATCTTTATTGGCAATAGCATTAACGGTACCCTGTAGTAGAAACCCCCTAAACCTGAGACATTTAGCCATATAGTGTACAACTGATAGTCCAGCCAGCTAGGTGAAATGTTCTACCCTCTGGCATCCACAGCCAGTACTGCACTCATTGTTTGTAGGCCTAAAATAACACTTGGGGGTATATATATATATATATATATATATATATATATATATATATATATATATATATATGTATGTGTATATATATATATATGTGTATGTGTGTGTGTGTGTGTGTGTGTGTGTGTGTGTATATATATATATATGTGTGTGTGTGTGTGTGTGTGTGTGTGTGTGTATATATATATATATATATATATATATATATATATATATATATATATATATATATATATATATATATATATATATATATATATATATATATATATATATATATATATATATATATATATATATATATGCTGTGCAAATATCTCAAGCCTTCGTACAACCTAAATTAATAATCTCTAATTTGCCCAATACATTTATTTCCTATTATCAGTGCCTTCTAATGGCTATAATGTAGTATTTTCCTAAATTGGGTATTTCAGAAAAAGATGGCACTAAACCACTCGATGGAGCTGACAATCATTGGAAATAAATATATTGGGCAATTTACAGGATTAATCATGAGATTTGTGAGTGCTTGAAATTTGCAAAATTACCGTATTTATCAGTATATAACGCACACTTTTTTTTTTTCCCCTTAAAATCGGGGGAAATTGTGGGTGTGTGTTATACGCTGATCCCCGCTGATTGTGAGCGGAGCGCGCACCGCCGACATGCATAAAGCCGAGTACACTTGGCTAGTCTCGGCTCCGCTCAGTCACGTGGGCGGGACTGAGAGGAGCCGAGACTTGCCGAGTACACTCAGCTTTGTTTGGCAGCGCTCACTCCGCTCACAATCAGCGGAGATCGGCGCCAATTTTAAATTCCTGCAGTGAAGTTGCAAAGAGACTGGGCAGGGCTGCATTGATGGGCATTTAAATGTAAGTTTTTTTTTTTTTATTTTTAATTTTATTTTTTCCTTAACTTCCCTCCTAAACTTGGGGTGCGTGTTATATACCGATTAAATACGGTACTTTTTTTTTTTTTTTCCTATCTTTATTCAACACCTTTTGTGTAAGATCAAGTAGTTTTGTTGTCATATCTGTGTGCCTATGGTCAGTTTTCTGTAACCTGCTGTTATGCTGTGTCTCCGTGAAGAAGTCCATTCAGAAATATAGGAGTTTAGAGGGTTTTTTTTTATGTGAAGAAAATCTAGATTGCAATTGTTTTAGGTCAGTTTTATTGTAAAGCACCAGAGCATGTCAGGGAAACAGATTATAGCCTTCAGATATGTTGCCAAGATACTAATCCATATTTCTAAAAGGCTGTCTTTATGCCACATTCCCCCCATACTTTAAGGTACTGGAGCGGGGGGGGGGGGGGGTATAAGGTGATGAAAATACCTCCTAACATGGCAGTTACTACTTTTTTAATTTTTGTTTTTTGGCCAGTAGTCTTTACAGCGTGTGCTAATGTGTCTTATCTTGACATTGTTGCGAGATTTTGTATGCATTTTATAGCCTCGTGGATATAGAGGGGTCACTGTTGGATTCAAAGTTAAAGGTCCGCAACAGATCCAGGTTTTTAGTAAGGCCGTTCACGTCTCGCAATTTAGAACCATGGGCAGATTTGCAGCGATTCCAAATTGCATGGCATGCGTTTGGGTGCCATTATCCCTCAATGGCACCCAAAACATGATGCAAATCTGCTACGCACCAGGATTGCGCAGCAACCTGTAGTTTTCAAAATCAGGTGAAACTTGTTGCCCAAAGAGGAGCAGAAGTTTCTTTTCAGACAGACGGATTAGGCCATCCCACTCAAGTGAATAGGCTGGCCCTATGCGACAAGTAAAATCGAGTGCAAATTGCTTTAAAAAAAATCACGTAATGGGAATGCTTGTTCCTGCTACGTCATGTGAACGGGGCCTGAGTACACCTTTTACAAAGCACTTGTTTATGTTTGTTAGTTAAATCAAATGCAACAATGAGTGAACTGAAAATCGTTACTAAGGCTCGGTTCAGGCCCCATGCACACGAGACGCAGTTAAACGCGCGTTCAGAGGCAGTTGGACACTTTTTTCAACTGCCCCTGAACGCATGCAATGTTATCCTATGTGTCCATGCACACAGTCTAGTTTTTTCCCGTTTTTATGCAGTTGCGTTTAACCTCGTTTTTCCAGAAGCAAAAAAATGCGTTCAGACACTTTGCTTTTCCACGTTTCAGACGCAAAACGCGTCTAAACGCAGGCACCTGCGTTTAGCCGCATTTGCGTTTATAAGCCTTTTTAAAGGAACCCAATTTTTTTGACCAGAAAACTCAGAAATATGATGGTAAACCATAAAAAATACTAGAAAAAATTGTTTAAAATGTCGTAATTAGTTTAGTTCATAGAGCATATATACTCACTGATGCATACATGTTTGTGAAATATCCAACGGACATTCGCTGTGCCATCAACGGATGGGTCCAATATCGACAAGCTCTGATTCTGGACCTCTCATACAAATTTGCGATGACATTGCTGCCTCATGAAGAGAACATCGGGAGCATTTCCTGACATATAATCAATTTAAAAAAAAAAAAAAAAAAACACAGAAAGAGAGGCAAATGCAAGTGTACAACTGCTCTCTCTGCTGCTCACTCTGATCAGAATGGCAGAAATAGTTAATAATACATGCTTTCTGAGCTTGGGGAGGGTCTGTATGATATCTTTACAAATGCTTATAGACGCAAACGCGTCTAAACGCGGCATGAAAACACAGCCAAACGCGTGTTTTTAAACGCAGGTTTCTGCTTTTTAAAACACGCGTTCAGCAGAGTTTGCATCTGCGTCTCGTGTGCATGGGGCCTCACACTGCAGGGATGCAAGAACCCTGCAAATCCACTGCGGGTGCCCCTATCGCATGTCTCGTGGTGGTAGTTCACACTGCCCTATGCAAACTGCTGGCAGTGTCAATTGAAAGTTGACACCCTTAAATCAGTTTGCATATCGCAGTGCAAACTGTTTCGGACAGGAATTCTGCTGCGGACCAAAAAGGTCCTGTGAAAGTTTGGCCTGAATGTGATGCAAATTCAGCCATAAGCACTGTTATCTGTATGGCTGAAATCGCATTGTACAGAGATCGCATGTGTTTGCACTGCAAATAACATCCGATGTCTGACATCGTATCAGTGGGAAACCAGCCCTAAAAGTAACACCAGAACATTCCCGGAAGAAACGCACAGATGCTGTATTGCAGATGCACATGGATGGCAGTGCAGAATGAGTTATGTACTGTACACATGGCATGTGTTACATGACCACAACCTCCAATGTTCACTGCTTGGTAATGTCATCAGCAATTATCTTATCCAGAGCTGGGGAATGGAGTGCAGTCAATATACATGGTGGTATCACCCAGTGCTTCAAACTTGCTTTCATGGATGATGAGCTAAGCTGGCCATACATTATACAACTTTCTTCAAATTCCATTATATTTACCTATCAACTATGTAGTTCAAGGGCCTGCCTGATTGAATACAAATTGAGTGTTTTAGGTTTTACCTCATATTATATGGTTTTGGTAAATCTTAAGGAAAATCGTGCAAGAAAAACTTATAATGTATGGCCAGCCTTAGAGATATATATATATATATATATATATATATATATATATATGTATATATATATATATATATATAATATATATAATGTGTGTGTGTATTCGAATATAAGCAGGGGCACCTAATTTTACCACAAAAAAATGGGAAACTTATTGACTCGCGTATAAGCCTAGGGTGAGAAATGCGCAGCTACTGTAAGTGTAAAAGAGGGTCAACAATGCCCATTTGTAGCCTCACTGTGTCCATTTGCAGCCATAAGTCTCCCAAACTTCAAACTTGGTAGTTAAGGGTTCCTAGATGCCCCCTAGTGGCAGCCAAAATTTGGGGCCCTGTATCTCGGGCCTCTTGGTGCTAGAAACCCCAAATAAGTTGTAGTGCTAGTCCCCCTGGGTTTGCGCACCAAATTTGGGTTTCCTAGCACCAAGTGGCCCGAGATACGAGGCCCCAAAATTGCTGCAGAAAAGTGATTGACTCGAGTATAAGCCGACGGGGGGGCACTTTCAGCACAAAATGTGCTGAAAAACTCGGCTTATACTCGAGTATATACATACATTTTTTTTTTTTTTCCCCACTTTAGTCTGTCCTTGGCAGTTTACTGAGCTGATAGTTTTCTTTCGTTCAAACCAGTGGGTTGAATAAGAAAAAACTGTGTACCAGGCTTAAAGCGAAGTTCCACCCAAAAATGGAACTGCCGCTTTAAGTGCAGATGAGCCTTTGGTATGTCATTTTGGGGGGGGGGGGGGCTCCCAGTCACTGCGTGAGTGTCCCATTTAATAAGTCAGCAGCTACACTTTTTGTAGCCCCTGACTTTTATATGGGTGGAACTCCGCTTTAAGAATCATTGAACACCTAAAGTCCCTGTACTTTAAAAAAAAAAAAAAAAAGACTTCACAGAATACAATACAGCTGTGCCTTTAACAATGGTTGGCGTTCCAATACTAATGAAGTAAACATAAGTCTGCCATATAATTGTAATGTTAGTACCAGTTTCACATTTATTTGACCTTTTTAATTGAAGACACAATAGGTTAATCTCAGTGTATGTACAACAGGTTGTAGATGGTCGTGTGTAAATCTTTGACTAGCTTCAGGCTTAACGCACCAAAATGTGCCTAATTAACAAGGTAATTACAGACTGTTGCGTACATAAAATTAAGCGGTTGATGTTTTGGCCTTGTTAGAACCATAGTTTAGAGGCCACTATGTGTAATTGGCTGTTAAACCACGCAAAGTAGCAGTAAATTCTGGAATGTCTCATTAACTTTAGGGGTGGGAGGTCTACTCTTACCAAACATATCTGGCAAGATAGAACCAGAGCAGACAGGATGGGGGCATAAATACCTGACTATACCTATGCCCATACTCAGAGATGTCTGATAGCTGGTGGTCTATCGGTGTGCTGAGTGGCAAAAAGAAATACAACGTCAATGGAGAGATGGATGGAAAATCTCAGGTGAGGCCCTTATAGACTTGACATTTACAGAATTTGGTTTTTGGTTTTTCAAGTGATCCTTGCTTTCTGCTAAACACTTCCTATAATGTCTCTAAAATAGTTTAGTGACCTCGGTTCCAAGCTATGCCCCAGCTTATGAATATAATGAATGCTCAGACTTTAAACTCTCCACCGTGTGCTTGGACAATGGAAGGCTTCTAGCTGTTCTCTGGTTAACTGACTTTAGGTTTAATCTCGGAAATGATACAAATGTGATTTAGAAACTGTATCGCACAACTTTCTTTCTCGTCAATAATTTATGTAATGTTTAAATACATTTTTGCAATTAAAACTTAGTGAGTTCTTGTGCTTCATTTGACACTCGAAAAACTTCCATAAAAATCCTTACAACTTTAAGCAGGTTTATGAACTTGGATACCTGAGATCATAAACCTGTAAAACTCTGTTCCCTGGTTTCATCATATCACGTTGCTGCAAAGGTGTCAGTGCCATCATTGATTTTCTTTGTTCTTATAATTATCTAGATCACAAACCCTATAGAAAGGCAAATATTTAACATTAATAATCTTGTCCTTGAGAATTATATTGTTCAAGTTCACCGGTTATCAATTCTTGAGACATTTTTGGTAATAAAAAAAATTCAAGTTTACTTTTTTTAACTGAAAGTAAATTTTGTATAGATACTCATGAACTTTTTTGATGTTTTCCATATCTTTTCCAACCTTAAACATTGTAAAAAAATGAATATATATATATATATATATATATATATATATATATATATATATATATATATATATATATATATATATATATATATATATATATTCTCATTTTTTTTTTTTTAACTTGCCTTATTTAATATGATTATGGTCAGAAATGCTCTCAAGTGGACCATGCAAAGAGTGAATGTGGGGTCCCCTACCCCACTGTGCTAGCCCCCCTTCCTGCGATGGTGGGTGCAGATGACTTTACTGGGCCTACACCCCCCCCCCCCCAAGATTTGAGGAAAGCTGAGGATCCCATATCTCAGACCTCTCCTCAGCCCTGGAGTATATTCCCACCAGAATTGGATTTGTCAGTATTCCCAAGATTCCCATGGGAAGGCCCAGTGAAGTCATCCTTGCCTAAAGGAAGTATCCAGAAGCCGGTGTATTACTCTATTTTTTTTTTTTTTTTTTTTTTACTGGTTTTACATGTGGGTCCTACCAGAAAAAATGTGTAGCATTTTGATGCAATGTCCACTTCAAATGTAATTTAATTTTAAACTCTTAGATGAACTGCAGTCAAGTCGCTGGTTCTAGTATTTTTTTGTTTTTTTCGCAGCAGATCCAGTTTGCAGATCAGAAGCGGGAGTTTAACAAACGCCCCACAAAGATAGGTCGTCGCTCCTTGTCTCGTTCTATATCGCAGTCGTCAACCGATAGCTACAGCTCTGGTAAGTACTGTCTTAAAATCCTCTCAAACTGTTTTCTTATTTCGTGTTCAGGATAGTGCATACTGGAACCTTGGTTAAAAAAAAAAAAAAAAAATTCAGTCTTCCGTTTAAAAGAATAATTACTTTGAGCTATGCAGTTTCAGAATACAGTAATTGTCTGTTAACTGATACTGCCTTTCTCCGTATTACTGGATGAGTGTACAGCTTGGGGGAAACTTACAAGGCTTTTGCCTATAGAAGATGGCAAAAATGGAGTGAGCGTTTTTTTTTTTTATTTGTTGGCCATAGTACAAACTATCAATATTGCAGAACTCAAGGCTAAATTTGCCATTTTTAGGCTTCATGTACACTGCTGCTGGTAAATGGACGTTTAGGAGCAGTTGGGCGTTTTTTTTTGTTTTTTTTTTTTCCAGCTGCCCCTCAACTCCTCTTTTATCTTATCAGTACATGTACACGGGGTCCTTTTTTATAGTAGTTTCTAGGCAGTTGAGTTTTAGAAGCATTTTTAGGAAAGCAAAAAAATGCGTTCAGGACGGATGTTCAGAGGCATTTGAAACGACAAATGCTTGTAAACGCGTTTTTTAATGTAAATTTTTTAATATTGTGTGTGTGTGTGTGTGTGTGTGTGTGTGTGTGTGTGTGTGTGTTATACATGCATACATATACACTTTTTTTTTTTTTTTTTTTTTTTTTTTTTTTTAATGCAAATGTCGCAAAATAAAATTTTTTAAACGTTTACAATCTGTCAAGGTAAATCATTGAGGGAAGGTTGTAAAACATCCCGTGTACATTAAGCCTTGGGATCACTTAATTTTCTTTACTATTACAATTTAATTCACACTGAAGAGTACATTCAATGCTG
The DNA here is from genome assembly GCA_028564925.1 of Lithobates sylvaticus. Lineage (NCBI taxonomy): Eukaryota > Metazoa > Chordata > Amphibia > Anura > Ranidae > Lithobates > Lithobates sylvaticus. Next base: position 482,275,701 of record CM053029.1, on the reverse strand, counting down.
CAACTATTAACCACTTCAGCCCCGGGTGATTTTACCCCCTTCCTTACCAGAGCACTTTTTGCGATTCGGTACTGCGTCGCTTTAACTAACAATTGCGCAGTCGTGCGACGTTACACACAAACAAAATTGACGTCCTTTTTTTTTTCCCCACAAATAGAGATCTCTTTTGGTGGTATTTGATCACCTCTGCGGTTTTTATTTTTTGCGCTATAAACAAAAGAGCGACAATTTTGAAAATAAACACAATTTTTTGCTATAATAAATATCCCATTTAAAAAAAAAATATATATTTTTTTTTACTCAGTTTAGGCCGATACGTATTCTACTACATATTTTTGGTAAAAAAAATCGCAATAAGCGTATGTAGATCGGTTTGCGCAAAAGATATAGCGTCTACAAAATAGGGGATAGATTTATTGTTTTTTTTTTTTTATTTTTTACTAGTAATGGCGGCGATCTGCGATTTTTTTTTTTTTTTTTTTTTTTTTTTTTTTTTTATGTGACTGGCAGGGAAGGGGTGCTGCAGGGGTTAATGTGTTCCCTAAGGTAGTGATTCTAACTGTAAGGGGAGGGGACTCAAAAGGGGAGGAGACCGATCAGTGTTCCTCCTTACTGGGAACACATGATCGGTCTCCTCGCCACTGACAGGACGTGGAGCTGTGTGTTTACACACACAGCTCCACGGTACCGCACGGTCCCGCGGTTTTCACGGGCAATCGCGGGTGCCCGGCTGACATCGCGGGCACGCGCACCGGGTCCCGAGCGACGCCGCGGGCGGCCGGGAATGGTAGGACGTCATATGACGTCCACCCAGGATGGGAGATCCACCTTGTGGGCGTCATATGACTATGGGCGGTAGGGAAGTGGTTAAAGCTGTGGATCTCCTATGCAGAAGCAGTACCGTATATCTGCCTCTCCTCTTGACCAGTCACAGAACGCCTTGTATTTTGTGAATGGTTCAGTAGTATGTCACCTTTTATTTTTCTGCTTGTGCAGTGAAAGCTGACTTATTTCTGCTTGTGGTTATGTCATGTATCACATGCTGGTGGTGACCATTTATTTTGAAAAGTGGAAAATTTTTGAAGTATGGCTTTTTTTTGGTATCATGTTTGCCTAGGTGGATGCAGCATCTGTCTCCCCGCCAGCTCTAAGACTGGTACCTGAGCAATCAAACATTGAAGATCAGAGCTCTGTGAGCAGAGAGCTGGTGATTCCCCCCCCCCCCCCCCCACGCTCACTGGAATGCTGGGCTGTGGGGGGGGGGGGGGCTTTCTCAGGCTCGCTGAGCCAAGTGCTTCAACCTGCTATCAGCTGGAAACGGGTCACATGAGTACAGAACAGACGAGCTTTGGCTATACTTCTCCTTTTAAACTTATGAGATCAACAGTAATTGACATTTTTACAGTTCTCAATAAAACCTTTTTGTTTTCAGACAGTTCCTGTATAGTACCTACGGTACAGCTTCTAAATAGCTGGATTATTTAGCAACTGAATTGATCAACATGTCAATGTTTGGCCTGATTTTTCACATGGCATTAAGGAGGAGAATTATGGGGTATACATAAACGTACTCCCCTCCATGCTGCAACATTCATGTGACACTGCAGCTGTCACGTTCTAAGAGCTGACCAACTACAAGACCTCTGACAAGTCGGCTCACAGCGCCTGCTCTGCTCCTACAGCACTCGCTGGGGAGAGGATGGGCGTGGCTGCTATCAGCCTGGCTGTCGGGCAGTAGTCCACTATCAGCTGACTCTGGGTAACCGGAGAACATTAGAAAATTTACTCCTGTGACCCAAAAGTGTAGCCAAAAAGGTTTGTTCATACTTCAGTTGTCCTTGACTTCATATTTGTCTCTGCCTGGAGATCATGTGATAAAAGAACAATGTACTCTGTACTCTAACTTTTCTTATCCAGTTAGTAACTAACAAACCTAAATTGCTCTTTTGTCAGTTTAAAGAAAGAAAAGTCAACTTTTTTCCCCCTGAAATGTAAACCTATCCTTTTTAATAACACAAATGGTAAGGTTTGGAGAGAAGAGGTTTAGAACCTGATGCAAGTCACAAGATCTGCCTTTTTTTTTTTTTTTTTTCTGAGTGAAATCCAGTTTGAGCTGGCTGATCTTTTTCAAGTCTAGGCATTCTCTCTTCATTCTCATGCAGATATTCTGTCAATGTCATTCCTTTATTAAGCACAGATTTCTAGGGCTTTATGGTCACCGTGGGATTCTAGCCCAGAAAATGCCAGGCTCCTGTCTCTCAGGGATTTGCAGGTCAGGCTGTGCTGGACAGAGCCCTGCTGGGGACTGGCCTTTGGGCAAATATTTCTGCACAATCCACTCTATTCACTTCTGCAAAGGTCTGCTGCCCGATGCATCACATCGGTCTTCTTTTCACCCTCTCTCCCATACTGCCATCCTGGTCATACCTTTATTTCATGTTGCACTGGTTCTTTAGTATTTGCCTATAAGAAAAATTCTGGACTGAAGATTAGACAGTGTTTAGGTTTGACCTCCTATTATATGGTTTTGTTAAATCTAAAGGAAAATTGTACAATACAATACAATGTATGGGCAGCTTTACATTTGTGCCCTGCTCAAAGTGCCAGCCTTCACACAGATTTGTTACTTTTCTTTTACTCTTCACATACTCTGTGTATGTTTACCAAAAATATATAGATGCTCTTAGTCCGTAGGGTTCAATATTGAGTTGGCCCACCCTTTGCAGCTATAACTGCTTCAAATCTTCTGGGCCGGCTTTCCGCAAGGTTTAGGAGTGTGTCTTTGGGAATGTTTGACCATTCTTCCAGAAACGCATTTGTGATGTCAGGCACGCATGTGGATGAGGAGGCCTGACCAAGTCTCCACTCTAATTCATCCCAAAGGTGTTTTATCGGGTTAAGGTCAGGACGCTGTGCAGACCAGTCAAGTACGTCCACCCCAAACTCATTCATGTCTTTATGGACCTTGCTTTGTGCACTGGTCCAAATCATTTGGCGGGGGGGGTTCAGGGGTTGGGCTTGGCCCCTTAGTTCCAGTGAAGGGAACTCTTAAAGTGGTTCTAAAGGCAGAAGGTTTTTATCTTAATGCATTAAGATAAGAAAAACTTGTGCAGCAGCCCCCCCTAATACTTGCCTGAGACCATCTCAATCCTGCGATCTTGCATGAAAGACTCGGCTGGCAGGCTCTTTATTGGCTGAGACAGCAGTGGAGTGCCATTGGCTCCTGCTGCTGTCAGTCAGTGAGGGGAGAGAGGGCTGGGCCACGGCTTCATGTCTGCATGGACACGCAGAGTAGCGGCTCGGCTCAGGTGCTCCCATAGCAAGCTGCCTGCAGTGGGTGTACTTGGCAAGATGGAGGGGCCAGGAGTGCTGAAGAGGGACCCGAGAAGAGGAGGCTCAGGGTTGCTCTGTGCAAAACCATTTGACACAGCGGGTAATTATAATGCGTTTGTTATTTTTAAATGACAAAAAGTCAGCCAAGGAAGCTGCCATCTTGCCCTCTGTTTAATCTACGACTGTTTTATGGTTGGGTTTACTTCTGCTTTAAGATGTCAGCGTACCAAGACATTTTGTACAATTTCATGCTCCCACCTTTGTGTGCACAGTTTGAGGATGGCCCCTTCCCGTTTCAACATTACTGCGCACCGGTGCACAAAGCAAGGTTCATAAAGACATGGATGAGCATGTTTTGGGTGGATGAAATTGACTGGCCTGCAAAGTCATAACCTCAACCCGATAGAACAGGGAATTTGCAGGCATTATGGGGCACACAGCAGTAAACGCTACAGTACTGATTTCACTCTAGACTCTTCTGGGTGTGCTGTTCACTGCTGACCCCTCCTGTCCATCTCATGTGATGTTACATACAAGCACCTGGGATGGACAGGAGGGGGTGGAGACGCCTGCGGGGGATGCGATCTACCCATCGGCTGCCTGTGATTGACCTTATAGATCCCCAGTTGAGAAACCCTGCTATGGAGGTCCATTGTTGCGCTATCCAATTCTGAGGTGTAGATGTACTTTGAATCCAACATCTAATGAGGTTGTACATTTTTTTAGAAGTTTACTTGGGATGTGTGTGCACATCATACATGGTTAAAACATGGTGGCATTCTGTGCTGCTTTTCCATGCTCCATCTTTCTCCAGGTTGACTGAGAGGAAAGTTTAGAATACAGCTATCATTTGTTAAAGCGGAGTTCCAGCCTTTTTAAAAAAAAAAAAAAAGCAAAAATAAAATGACATTTATGTGATGGTCGCATCTTGCATAATACATTCTGGCATATTTAGTAAATTAACTTTTTTTGTTGGGGAAATTACCATCTTCAGTATGGGCATCTGAGGCCCACTCGTAGCTCCTTCCAGGATTCCTGATCTCGTGCATGCGCATTACACAGTGCGGCGGACTTGTATTGCAGAGGCTGCCCATTGATTCCTGGTATTAATGGGATACATCCCAGGAGCCAACAGGTGGCCGGATATGATGTACCAGCAAAAGTCCACCAGTGTTATGGCCAAAACAGGTAAGATCTAGGAAAAAACATTCCAATGATACATGGCAATATGATCAGCAACACGGAAGGGCAAACTTAAAATATTGGGGGGGAACTCCACTATAACATGAGTAGTGATGTTTTAAACGGGCAGAAATCTTGTTGAAAGGTTTCTGATTCAGTAAGTCCAAAATTCAGTAATAAGTTATTAGACATAAAACTGGGCAAACAATTTCAGTGGTTCATAGGAGTGACGGGGCAAACTTTGGGCAAAGCTCTGGTCTTGCCAGCCACCAGTCACCTTTATCATTCATTAGAAACCTAATTCAAGCATAAGAATTTCTTCTAACCAGTGTAAAATATTAATTTTTTTATGGCGCATCCCTTTTAACTGGAATGAAATACAAGCTTGTGAGTATTGTTTTTCCATGTTTTCCACAAGCATAATTTTTTTTTTTTTTTTTTTTGAACATCTACATTAATGTTTTAACAAAAGTAATAGTTGGCATTATGTTCAGAAACTTCTGAACATGCTTTATTAGAGGCAAAATATTTTGCCTTTGCTTATTATATCCTCTTTCACTAGCTGCTTCCTACACAGACAGTTCAGACGATGAGACTTCACCGCGGGACAAGCAGCAGAAGAACTCCAAGGGCAGCAGTGACTTCTGTGTCAAGAACATCAAGCAGGCTGAATTTGGACGGCGGGAGATCGAAATTGCAGAGCAGGGTAATAATAATAATGATGATATTCACATTCAAATGTTGGCAATTGACTTTTGTGTCTTCCCACTGTTGCAGTTCATCTCTTTTGAAACCTCATATTTCTTGTTTGTAATGTTGATGTGAATAGAGAATAGTTTTAATATGTTAAGCTAGTATTGCCACATGTACAGATTCAGTATAACGAGCTGTGCTTCTAGTCTTTAATTTCTTTAAACATGTAAGGTTGTTGTAAGTGTGGGAATACTATGTAAAGTTCACACTTGTGCATGCATTTTTTGTAAGTTTTTTTTTTTTTATTTTATTTTTATTTTTTGGTACATTGGCACAGGTTGCTTTGTATTCATTACACTTTAGTTGGCCTGAATGTCTACAAGCTTAAAAATATACTTGATTTTTTTCAGCACTGTGGAGCAGGTGTTTGGTTTGCCAATGTACATGTGCTGTGTGCCATTAAAAATATATGCAACACAAAAATGTGCAAGTATATGCTGCAATGCTTGTGCACCAGAGTGAATGCAACCTAAGGCCCCTTTCACACATGCGCCTCCGCTGAGCAGGTGGATGACGGATCTGTGCCCGCTCCATTATGCATAGCAGACGCTGACACTGCTCTCCTCTATGGGGCAATCCGATACGCCAGACAGATGGGCAATAAAACAACCATTCGCAGGTCTGTCTGAAAAACTGACAGGTGAACCTGATCAGACAGCCCATGTGAAAGAACCCCAATGGTCAAGTCACACTATTTGCTGGATCATTGGAAACAAATAACCAGCAACAAAATAATTTAAAGCGGTTCTGCACACATTTCATTTAGTAAATCTCTTTGCCTTCCAAATCAGGCAAAGAGTACTAAATGAAATGTGTTTTTTTTTTTTTATTTTTTTTTTTTTTTTTACTTACCTTGTAATTGATGACTTCCGGTCTTCTCTCTCTTTGGCGGTGGGCGGGGTCTCTGCGTCGATCGTCGTCAGGCCGCACTGTCTCCTGGGATCTGGTGTCATTGTTCCCAGGAGTCAGTGCGGACATCTTCCGAAATCTCGCGAGATTTCGGCCACATCTTCCGAAATCTCGCGAGATTTCGGCCACATCTTCCGAAATCTCGCGAGATTTCGGCCACATCTTCCGAAATCTCGCGAGATTTCGGCCACATCGTCCGAAATCTCGCGAGATGTCGGCAGATGTGCCGTTACTGCGCACCCGCGAGTAACGTCGGTGCATGCTGGGCCATCTAAAGTGCCTGTGGGGTTTCACATGCCCACAGGCAAGATGGCCCCCAGCACAAAAGAAGAAGATGAGGAACTTCATCGGACGAAAACCGGCGGCGATCGAGATGGAAGATGGAACAGGTGAGTCCCCCAATAAAGGTAAGTATCCTTTGTATACCCCCCCAAAAAAAAAAAAAAAATATACAGAGTGCAGAACCGCTTTAAGTCCACTCACCCTCTGTGGCATTGCTCCCTCTCTGGCTATAATAATGGAGGATGTGCCTCCATTGCTAATCATTTAAGATTATGCAACATTGCAGCCAGCAAAGGAGGGTAATGCCCATGAAGTGGAGCTGTACTTGGATTCCAGTGTGGCAATAAAATAAGACCTAATACTCCTTGCTTCAATCAATTTAAAAAAAAAAAATGTTATGAAAAATAATGTAAGGAAATAAAAAAGAAAATTACCATTAAAGTTATATTGGGGTTTTTTTTTTTTTTTACTACTTCAGCTGTCAGCAATGGTACAAAGCATTGAAGAGTTAAAACATTTTTTTGCGCTTTTTTTTTTTCTATGTGAAACGTGTAAATAGACCAGAGCACTTTTTGCGACTGCACTGTGTCGCTTTAACTGACAATTGCGTGGCCGTGCAACGTCGCTCCCAAACAAATTGACGTCCTTTTTTTCCCCACAAATAGATCTTTCTTTTGGTGGTATTTGATCGCCTATGCGGTTTTTATTTTTTTACGCTATAAACAAAAACGACAATTTTGAAAATAAACAATACTTTTTGCTATAATAAATATTATTAATATAATAAAAAAAGTAAATAGTTTTTTATTTTTTTTTCACCTCAGTTTGGGCCGATACGTATTCTACATATTTTTGGTAAATAAGCGTTTATTGATTGGTTTGCGCTAAAGTTATAGCGTCTCCAAAATAGGGGATAGTTTTATGGCATTTTTACTAATGTTTTTTTTTTTTTCTTAAAACTAGTAATGGCGGCGATCGGCTTATTTTTTTTCTTTTTTTATATCGTGACTGCGACATTATGGGGGACAGAACGGACACTTTCTGCGCTATTTTGGGACCATTCACATTTATACAGCGATCAGTGTGATTAAAAATGCATTGATTACTGTGTGAATGGGTTAACCACTAGGGGGCACTGAAGGGGTTAAGTGTGTCCTAGGGACGTGTTCAAACTGTAGGGGGGATGGGCTACGTGTGTCACAATACTGATCACAGGGAGCTGTGAGCAGTGTCCTGTCACCAGGAATAATGGGGAGATGCTTGTTTACATCAGCATTTCCCCATTCTTCCACTCCGTGAGACAATCGTGGGTATCCCCGCAGACATAGTCCACGGGAACCGCAATTACACTCACGGAGCTCGCAGCGGGCGTGCTCCCACAATGCCGCATCTTGAAGGGCAACGTATAGGTACGTTAATATGCCTGTACGTGCCATTCTGCCAACATATATCGGCGTGAGCCAGTCGGCAAGTGGTTAAAGGTGTAAAAATATTAATGAATATAGCAAACCAAAAGTTTTTTCATTAATAGTTTTATAAAAAAAAAAACAATCTGCAAGAATATAATAATTAAATGGAGAAGGAGAATAAGGACCTAATGGGACTGATTACTCCTACTTACTTCTGGCTCTGGGAGCTGACTGCACCATGAATATCCTCAGTCACTCTGATTATACCCTATGATGAGTAGCATCCAGTCAAAACTCAGGAAAGGCACCTCATGACTTCAGCATGCCCAATCATGCTGTGGTGTGGCGCAGCCAATCCTGGGAGAGCTGTGGAAGAAAGGAGGAGGTATGTGAAGCTTGAATCGTAACACTCTCTGCTCTCATGCTGTGCATGAGATGAAGAAATCAGATGTCAGTCACAGCAGTGGGGGATGTGGCGACACAAACTTATCTGTCATTATTTTTTATCTTGCTAAAAAAAAGACAAGATTGCTCAGAGCTGGATTAACTCTTCGTGGGAAGACTGGGCGCAAATGACTTGACATCCTCTACTGTACCAGGTAGATGTCATCATTGAAAATTTTATTACAGGTTTCAAGTTAAGGGGTTAAACAAGAACAATGTAATAAAAATGTATTTTACTTGACAAGGTTGCTTTAAACTGACTTCATTTGCAGACCAAAATTCATCCCTTTGATCTGTAAATTAATAAACAGAAGGACAAATAAGAATAGGGGGTCTCAACCTGGTGGCCCTCCAGCTGTTGACTCGAGCATGACTCGCAGCTCTGCCTGTAAGTCATGCTTGTAACTATCAGCCTTGCAATGCCTCATGGGACTTGTAGTTTTGCAACAGCTGGAGGGCTGCCAGTTTGAGACCCCTGGATAAGAAACATTGTTTTTCTTTTTATCTGTCTTTCAGCGCTGAGCAATGTTAAACACCCTTTTTTTTTTTTTTTTCTCCCGATTTTTTTAATCTTGCATCTAATGCCTATCCAGATGATATCACAGGAGTGACTTTCACTACAATTCAGCCTAATCATAATGTTGTAAATTCTGATTGTGTGTGGCCACCTTGAGGAGTATGCAGTCCTGAGAGCTTCTGTTCGCTTAATTATTTATTTTGGTTACTACTTGCTGTTATGATATAAGCTTTATGCTATTTTGCTTTGTCAGAAATGCCTGCGCTGATGGCTTTACGCAAGAGAGCACAAGGAGAAAAACCATTGGCAGGAGCCAAGATTGTGGGTTGTACTCACATAACCGCACAGACTGCGGTAAGCATGTATCTTTTAATTTCATGATGGGAATTGCTACTTGTGTGTTTTTTTTTTTTTTTTTTTTTATTTTTAATGGTTTCTTAGGTGCTGGTGTTTTTAAACGCTTGAAAATTTGACTATTACTGGGTAGTAGTGCAGATGGGTAGCAATCACTTACATTGTGGTGTTTTTGTTAGATGTGGCCCATACATTGGGTCACATTTGTCTTGTTTTTGTATTTCTGCAAAAAGGAATGTTTGATACATTCTGTATGATAACTTTTTGCTTGTTCAAATTATCCAGAATATAATAAAAATTATGGAAAATGAAAAGTGCAGATGACATCCACTTTAGGGTACATTAAAGGCTCCTTGAAATAGCAGCTTATAACCCATGGTCAAGATTTAAAGTACGCACACTGGCAAACAAAGTTGCTGGGTCAGGCAATATAAACCCTCTCGTTCCCAGCAATCATCCGTTTTTTGCTAGTGCCCTTAGGTGATGGATGACCCCTCTAGTGAGAGGTTTTCAACCCTATAATTCTTATGTTGAAAGAACGAAGACTTGAAATTTGAAATCCCTTTTCACACTTATATTTAAAGTACAACTAAAGGCAATTTATCTCCTTTTTAATTTTTTAAGTTTTGGAGAGTGATTAGAACCTCTAAGTTTTTTTTTTTATTGCTGTCTGTGCCACTGTTGAGGACATTTCGCCCTTTCAATTTGTCCTGTTTACAATTATTTTTAAAAGTGAAAGTCAAAGAAAATTCAAAATTTTGAGTTGCCCCAGAAAAGTAATAAAGGGGGAAATCTTCCAATGGGGATGCTAGTTCTGATAGCCTGGAGGTCCCCAAGCAATTCCCTTTAATTTGCAGGGTTTTCTTCTCACTTTCTTTTTTAGGTATGGGACAGGAAGTTAAGGGAAAGCCCAACATTGAAACGAATGGCGAAAAAAAAAAAAAAAAATCTAACAGGGTTATCCCTCCCTTACTCTATCCAAAACGGGGGAAAAAAAAGTTTTGACCATAGTTCTTTCAGCCTAGGTTCACATTGCGATTTGTCATGTCAAATCACATGCCAAATATTGCCGGAAATGGCACTGTTCGAATCGGTGCAATGCCTCAAAGCTTTGTGGCTCTGCACCGATTCCCAAAAGTAGTTTCTGCACTACTTTTGGCGACTTCAGGGTGCTATTTGTACAGACATCTGTGCAGCAACCCACACAGATGTCTTCGAAATTGCCCCTGAGTCAGACTGACATGCGTCTATGAAATTGTGCAAGTTCAGCTCCCACTGTCTGAACCTAGGCTTAAACTGGTAATGGCTATGTTTCAGTATGTGACTTTTCTTATTGTACATCACAGGACACAGAGCCATAGTAGTTGCTATGTGGGTTATAGGCCACCTTCAGGTGATGGACACTGGCCCACCCTAAGACAAAAAGTGCACTCCCTATATAACTCCTCCCACTACTGGCAGTACCTCAGGTTTTTTTTCGCCAGTGTCTAAGGTGTTGGTCACAAGTAAAGATGTGCTGTGCTGAGCTCCACTGGAGCAATCCTTGCTGGGGCTAGCTATGCAGCTGGATCCATTCAAAGTCTTTCTTTTGAATGGTACCCGGGCTTCGTGCCCAGAGAAACAAGGTTTTGCCTCTAAACGATTCGCTTTTAGAGAGCTGGACCCCGGGATCCAGTACTTTGGTATTAAGGCCATAAAGTTTTTTACTGGCGGTGGTGCTATTACAGGTCCAGGATTGTGGGTTTCCCTGAGAGATCCCAGGCTCCTGAACGTTTGCTAACCGAAACCACCGTGAAGGGTGAAGATTGGGTCTGTTGGTTTTAACTACAGAAAACCCTGCGGCACGAGAGTTAAATGGCGTTTTCTAAGAAATTTTTTGAATTTTCTTATGAAATGTCTCCTTTAATTAGTAAATGTTGTCATGCCTATGGGTCTCCACTAAGGGCTGTATGGAGCACATACCTTCTCATGCTTCCTCAGCTCACGTTGTGGACGACACAGCAGGCTTCTTTTTCTCTCCAGCCAGCAGCAGACCTCCGGTAAGTCGGGGGGGGGGGTTCTCTTCTCCAGACACCCCCTACCTACCTGTGCTGTATTCTCCCCCTCTTCACGAGGAAGAGCGTCGGGAGAAATAACGGGGGGAAAAAAACAGCACGCCACTACTCGAGTGGCTTCCAGGCTCTCTCCTTGCATGTTTTTCCCCTCACATATTGGTCCTGTAGGATCAGTGGCCCACGCGGGAAAACTTTTTTTTAAATAGAGAGGGTGAAGGAGGGGGATGGAGCTTAGCGTGGGGTTGGCATCCTCAAGTCCAGCGCGGGTATGTGTTTTTTAAAGCACCATTATTACTGCTGCAAGGTGGTGGAGGGACACAAGAGCATAGAGGGGCTTGAAAGTGGTTGGTGTCGCAAGCATTCTTTTTGACACATTTACTATTGCATCAGGCTGAGCATTAATAGCCGCAGCAGTGGCTGACTATTGCTCAAGCAATGGATGCGATTTTTCTTCTGGTAGTAACTCTGCTTTGTGCATCGGCTATGTTCAGAAGGGGAGGTTAAAACACTCCCAAAAAATGAAACGGTTTTCCTCAAGCTCTGGAAATCCTACTCTACAAATGGCATCCTCCCTTGGGAGGGTGTGGCTCGTCAGAGTGAGCATCAGGGCCATAAAATGTTTGCAACTGTTTTCAACACTGCAGCCCCTGTTCATTTAAATTTTTCCTCAGCCATGGTAGGTTTAAAAAAATAAAATAAAAAGTTTACCGACTTTTAATTGCCATAAAATGTTTGCAACTGTTTTCAACACTGCAGCCCCTGTTCATTTAAAATTTTCCTCAGCCATGGTAGGTTTAAAAAAATAAAATAAAAAGTTTACCGACTTTTAATTGCATTCCAGTGTGGTCAAGATGCGACAGGTTCTCTTCCATTTTTCTAGGACCCTCAGACCGAGGAACTAGGGGCAGGAGAAGACTATTCCCTCAGGGGACTGTGGTGAGGCTGACTCATCTTCTGAGGTGTCAGATGCGGGAGAGTCAGCTTTCACAATCTGTAAAATTGATGGTACAGTTTCTTGCTGAATGATCTGATCTAAATTTATGTACCCTTAACTGAATGTTTGGGTTTGCTAAAGCTGTGCATGCCTTTTTCCTTTTTAATCGTTTAGACACCAGTTTAAACAGGTGTTTAAGGTTATCCTGCTCAGCAGGCCCAGGAGGCAGCTTTATGTTTGCAATAATATGTTGGCCCAAGGTTTAACGATTATGGTTTACCTAGTCGATCTGTTCTTGTTAGACCAGTTGGTAGCCGGCTTAGGCCAAAGTGTGGTCACCACATTCGACTACCTGGAATATCTAGGTCTGATTCTCAACCTAGAAGGAATCTTCTTTAAAACATGAAGAAAATACTTGGGTCTGATCATAGGTACACCCAGAAAAGGGTATTCGTACCCCAGGCTAAGATCAGTGCCATAAAGGAACTGATTTAGGTAGTCAAAGCAAGATGATTTTCTCCTATTCAGCTTTGCGTGAGGTTGTCGGGGAAAGATGGTGGCTTCATTCGAGGCCGTTCCTTATGCTCAGTCTTATTCTAGACTGCTGCAAAACAGTATCCTATCGGCTTGAAACAAAGAGTTCAAGCTCTACATTCCCAGTGTGTCTGACTCCAAAGCCTACAGCCACATCACCCTGATAGCGCTCAATCTTGTCTGATCTTGGGGGCTAAGCAGGGTCAGGCCTGGTTAGTACCCAGATGAAAGACCACCTGGAAACACCGGGTGCTGTAGGCTGGGTGCGCTGGTGCCTCAGTTTATGGATTAACATCCAAAAATCTGCAAAGGGCAAAATCCTTCAGTTAACTGGAAAATAGTAACATATGCCAACCTTTTTTTGTTTAGGTTGGCGGACAGTCCTGAAAGAGGCAGCTGTCCAGGAGAAGTGGCCTAGATCAGAAATGGCCTTGCCCATTAACATTTTAGAAATTCAGGCAGAACACTTGGTCCTGAGGGCCTGAACGTTCAGTTTAAGGTATTGTCCTGCTAGGATTCATTCCGTTTGAGCCACAGCTATGGCCTATATTAATCGCCAAGGGGGCACAAGAAGTTGTGCGGCCCAGAGAAAGGTGAATCTTCCATCTTGGGCAGAAAACCATGTACTTTGCCTATCGGCAGTTTTCATTCTAGGAATAGAAAATTGGCAGGCAGACTACTTGAGTCGCCAGAAGTTGTTCCTGGGAGAATGGTTCCTTCACCCCAATATCTTCCTGTCAATATGTCAAGGATGGGGGATCCCAGACATAGATCTGTTTGCGTCCAGGATCAACAAAAAAGATTGACAACTTTGTGTCAAGAACAAAGGATCCTCTAGCATGCGGAACGGATGCCTTGCTATTCCCGTGGAATCGGTTCTCACTGGTTTTGTGCATTCCCTCCTATTCTGCCTTCATCCACGACTTCTTCACAGGATCAAGCAGGAAGGCAAGTCGTTGATTCTTGTGACCCTCAGCGGGGTCCAGGAAATCTTGCTATGCAGAGATCGTAGATGGCAGTAGGGAACCCATGGACCTTACCTTAACGGCCAGACCTTCTATCGCAAGGTCCAGAGTTCCATCCTACTTTTCAAACGCTAAATTTAATGGTTTTGCTTTTGCGGCCCACACTCTAAAGAAGCGTGGGCTGTCTGGTTCGGTAGTTTTCTACCTTGGTTAATGCAGAGCTGGCCTCCATGGTTGTAGATTATGGAGTCTGGGAAACCTATGTCTCCTGGTGTGAATCCAGGAGCTGCACCCCAGGAAATAAGTTTAGGTAGTCCTTGACTTTTCTGCAGATGGGGTGAGAAATTAAGCTGGCCTTGAGTGCTTTCTAAGGACAGGTCTCGGCCTTATCTGTATTATTTCAACTACTATTTGCTTCGCATTCTTTGGTCCATAACTTTATTCAGAGGGTAACATGGCTTAATCTCTGGTTAAGTAACCCCCTGAACCCTTGGGCCTTTTAGTTTTGTCGGCATTACAAAACACTTTTTTTGGGCAACATATTCCATGGTCCTTTTTTTGACATGGAAACAGTCAAAATTGTTCTACCGTCTTTTTTCCAGAACCCTGTTCTTTGGAAGAAAATCTCTACTTTTTTTTTGTGGTGAGAGCAGTCAATGTCTACTTAACGATTGCTCCGATTTGGAAAACTGATATTTTTGTTCGTGTTGCCTGAAGGTCCTAAAAGAGGATAGGCAGCATCGAAATCTACTATTCTAAATGGATTCAACAAGTACTCGTTCAAGCTTATGGTTTAAAGAGGTGGATTCCACCCTCTCAAATAAAAACGCACTCCTCTAGGGCTGTTAGTGCTTCCTGGGCAGTGCGCCACCATGGCTCAAATCAGCAAGGCCGCAACTTGGTCTTCAGTCTATATACATTTGCCAGATTCTATCAAATGGGATGTAAAAGGTCATGAGGATATCGCCTTTGGGCTCAGTGTACTGCAGGCTGCAATATAAGTCCTCTAGTCTTATTGCCCTACTTTTGTTGTTCCTCCCTCCCTTCAGTTGGCATTGCTATGGGACATCCCACATAGTAACTACTATGGCTCTGTTTCCCATGATGTATGATAAGAAAATAGGATTTTTAAAACCGCTTACCTGTAAAATCCCTTGCTTCGATGTACATCACGGGACAGAGATCCCTCCCTTCTTTGGTATACACGTGTATTGCTTTGCTACAAAACGAAGGTACTCCCCAGTAGTGGGAGGGGTTATATAGGGAGTGCACTTTATCTTATGGCGTGCCAGTGTCCATCACCTGAAGGTGGCCTATAACCCACATAGTAACTACTATGGCTCTGTGTCCCGTGATGTACTTCAAAGAAAAGGATTTTACAGGTAAGCTGTTTTAAAAATCCTATTTTTTTAATGGTGTTTACTAATGTGAGGCTCACATTAAAGTGGCTTTACATGCAAAAGGTTTACTGTAATGCAATAAACCATCCTCTTTCAAGTAGAACTTTTTTTTTTTGTTAAAAAAAATAAAAAAAAAAAAAAACTTCCAGCTGTTGGGTTTGAAGGTTTAAAAAGCAAATCCTCTCCAAAAAACGAAAATTCGCCCAGTTTTATATGCCCATACATACCCCAAAAACCTGTATAGGCTTGGACAGCATTTCTAATTAGTTTTGATCCTACAACATCCTACAAAAATGTTGCTTTCTAAATGTGATATGTTGAATAATAATGAAAATTAAAATGCATAGAACATGGTTTCAGTGTTAAAATTTATTATGTAAAAAAGTTTAAAAATAGACCTAAAACACTTAATTAAAAAAAAAAAAAACATAGGCCCTCTTTTATCGGTCAGTGAACAAATAACATGCTTGAGTCAATTGGTAATATCTCTAAAACCTTTGCTTTTCTCCAGGTTCTAATTGAGACGTTGGGGGCACTTGGAGCTCAGTGTAGATGGGCTGCTTGTAATATCTACTCTACTCTTAATGAAGTGGCTGCTGCTCTGGCTGAGAGTGGTAAGTGATAACTGGTGCTCAGAGGAGCAACTTACAATGACTTAAGTTTTCTACTTTATTATTCAATCTTAAAGAAACTCTCGCTTTTAATGCAATATCTTCAACTGTTCATTCAGACCTCCTTGCTCGCAACTTGAGAGCTTCTAGTTTTGGAATAAAGTATACCTTTTTTAATTATTTGTGATTGTTACAGGCATAATGAGCAGGTAATAAGTTACAATTATTTATATAATTTAGGAATGTGGCAAATTGAATCTAAAAAGCTACAGATTATAATATTGGGCCATTAACTGCTCTGTGCCGTGTCCATTTAGTTAACATTACATATTAACCTCCAGTCAACTGCGTAATGCATATATGTGGCATCCACAAAAGTGGGCGTTAATGTCCAGCCACCACATGTGGCTACCAGGAGGATGCATGACGGAGTTAAAATTTTGTTTTTTGTATTTTTATTGCTCTAATTTTTAGAGCAGGACTTTTAAGTGGTTGTACAATTTAGTTTTTTACCTTAAGAACCCTTTCACACTAAGGTGCTTTTCAGGCATTATAGTGCTAAAAATAGCACCTGTAAAGCGCCTCTCAAGCCACCCCAGTGTGAAAGCCCAAGGCTTTCAATGCCCAAGTGGGCTTTCAAAGTTTAACACTGGGGCGTTGCGCTTGCAGGACAGGGAAAAAAGTCCTGCAAGTAGCACCTTTTGGGGCGGTGCGGGAGTGGTGAATGCACCGCTCCTCCACCACCCCTGACCATTGAAATAAATGGGTGCCGCTTTCAAATCGCTTTGAAAGCAGCGCTAAGCATGTGCTTTTAACCCGTTCTGGGACGTTAAAAGCGTCCCACTATAGCAGCGGTAAATCGCCACTAAAACTAGCGGCACTTTACCGCTAACGCCCTAGTGTGAAAAGGGGTCTTATACATTTTATGCTTTAAGGTAACAAAACTGTGTACTGATTGTAGCTTACCTAGTTAGTGAGGAGCAGAGGGACTGTGTAGTGTCAGCCAGTACTTGTCAAAGGGAGTTGAGGTGGGCAAAGATGAAGATAATCATTGGCATTTGGCTACAGTAAATGCTAGTTTAATACTCCTCTAGAGAGAGCTGGCTGACTTGCATGCTGTATATGATTTGGTGTGTGTATATTTAATTTTTTAATTTTAAATTTTTTTGCAAAACTAGTGAGACCAGTCTATTTAACTAATATTGATTCTGTCACCAGGATTTCCAGTTTTCTCTTGGAAAGGAGAATCTGAAGATGACTTTTGGTGGTGTATTGATCGCTGTGTGAATGTCGAAGGCTGGCAACCCAACATGGTAAGACAGTGCATGTAAGAAAGCAAATTTTAAAGCATTCTGAGTAAATGTTTTTTCAGTGAGTGAAAAAGACAGCTTTTCAGTTTTCAAATGGGCCTTCTCTGAAAATCCTATTTTGGCAATTGAAAATTCAGTGTCTTAAACTGGTGTAACTACTCTAAGCACTGTGTGTACAGCTGCCCGAGGCCTGCAAGGCTGAATGAAGCTTCCAGGCTTGCTGTACTACACTAATGGTGTTCTCCTGTTAGAACTGGAAATTAAAAACAGAAATGCTTTAAGGTATATGGTAGCATAGCCTTCCAGCTGGGTGTTCTTCCTCCTTTGCTGTAGTGTACTTGTCCACCCCACCGCCATTTGTATTCGTTTTTATTCTCACAAAATACCTGGTTAAAACCAAAAAAAATGTAAAAATGGTACCAAAGACAGTTGTCAAAGCTCCCCCAATCAGATCAAGATCTTCCTTGCAAGTTTAAATGTAACTGGTGATGAAGAAAGCAGGGAAGAAGTTGCACAGGTGGCATTACATATGCAAAAGCTTAATCTTTGAGGTGCTGTTTGAATTACTGGATAAAACCTAATTTGGGTAAAGATTAGAGGTACATTTTTAGGTCCTACTCTGGTCAAACGTGAGCTTGTTTCAAAAGAACTAGCCAAAATACAAATATTGGGTGACCTTCTTGGCTCCCACCTGCCCACACCCCCCTTCTTCTTCTTTTTTTTTTTTTTTTTTTTTAATTGGGCGAGCTGGGTGGATTCTCGGCTAAACAGTGAGCTAAACACTGGCAGCACCCAATGTATCCCATTAGTGTTGAAACTCAATAGCCGTCAATGCTGATTTACCCAGTGTGCATGGAGGCATATGTAATCTTCCTATTTATTTATTTTTGTTTAGCCTGTGAACTGGGAGAAAAACTTCTGTGCATACCCTACTTAAAGTAATGGTTTGTTTTTGTTAAAAAAAAAAAAAAAATCATACTTGTCTCTACTGTGCAGTTCATTTTGCACAGAGTGGCCCCGAACCTAGTCTTCTGGGGTCCCCCGGCGGCTCTCGTGGCTCCCCACATCAGATAACTCCCTAGGAGAAGCGCTCTCCCGGGGGGGGGGTTTACCTTGTGAGCGCGCTCCCGAGTACAGCATTTGCGTCCATAGACACGAATGCCGGACTCTGCCTAGCCCCAGGCGCTCGCATCATTGTATTTGACAGCAGCGGGAGCCAATGGCTGTGCTGCTATCCAATCAAGAGCCGGGACCTCGTGGAGAGAGGGAGAGCGCGTCTCCGACGACATATACGGGGGACAGGTAATTAAAACGGGGGGGGTCAGTCACTGCCAGGTGTTTTTTTTACCTCAATGCATATGACCCCTTTAAGTGTTTGCTAGGTGATCTTGGTAGTTTATAGAATTTACTTGATTGGAGACAATTTTCATTAGTCTTTTGTTTGGCTGAATGTAAACCAGAGTATTAAAGGGCATAAGGCATTCGTGTATGATTTAGGAGAGTGTATGTAGATTGTCATTACTGAATAAACAATAGCTGCATGGATGCATTTTATCACTATTCTGGCGTGTATTGGTCAACTTTTTTATGTGCAACTTCCCTTTCTAAACTTTTTGGAGTCCAATTTAGTATTGTCCTGATAGCCCACTATTCACAGGAGCTCAGTAAATTTGCGTTTTGCATACATATATATTGGTGCTTTTTTCATTTTACCCCTTGCTAATGTTTTATCAAACAATCACATCCAGCACTGCCTACGTATATTGCCTCTTATGATATAATTTAAATGTCAGGAAGGATCATCAATTGGTTGCACAAAATATAAGTAGGCTTTCAAGTAGCCCGGACCATTTTTGCCAAGAAAACAGACCCTAGGGAGTTTTGAAGTTGTTTACAGTTCTCCCTTACTCCGGGTGCTACGGTTTGCTTTGAAACGGAAGAACATCGATCATCTTGATCGGTCCACAATGGCCAGAGAAAGAACTGGTGATCTTGCACTGACTTGTAGGATACAGCTAGGCCGTGTGAGCAGCTAGTGGCCTGCCAAGTAGAATTGGCACTGTGTTGCCTGGATACACTAAAGGAAACTTTCAGAGTGGAGAGATGTGCTTTAGCATTTTAATGACTTTTAACAGGAAAACCAAATCTTACAAAACCCATTCAGATCTTTACGATTTTAAAGTTCTTTTGGTTTGAAAGGATCAAACTAAAAAAATAGTTTTGAAAGGATTTTTTTAACTATATACACTATCTGATTGAGATTTCTATCTCTCTATAGAAAAGAGGATGATGGTGCAAAAACCAACTGGGTAATGCATAAAAAATAAACAACATTAAAAAATGGATTAATCACAATAAATATGGATGGGGATAAAAGTCAGTAGAAATAAAAACCGTTCCAATTTCAGATACACTGACGGCTGCAACCCTGAGAGTGGAAGCACAACTCTAAAAAAACTAAATAGGACAAAGACAAGGTGCGCCAGACTCGGTGCAGTATTAAAGTATTCTTATTAAATGAATACTTTAATACTGCACTGAGTCTGGCGCACCTTGTCTTTGGCGCACACACACACACACACACACACACACACACACACACACACACACACACACACACACACACACACACACACACACACACACACACACACACACACACACACTCTGGACTGTTGTGGAGCTGCCCAATTGCTTTTGCTGCCCCTACCTTCTGCTTTGAGCACTTCTGATTCTGAGCTTTAGAGCTGGGTGCACAGCTAATTGAGTACACTCCTGTGCTTGGTTGGCTGTAGCAGAGGTAGGGGTCTAATAGGCCCCTGATGCCTCCGTAAAGATTACCTTTCACATGTCTAATGCTATCACATAAGGGCTTGTTAGCCCTCTGGTGATGGGGAAAAAGAAGTAAAATTACATGTTAAATAAAAAATTAATAGCAACGGTCATCCTGCACACACTTGAAAACACATGCATGTAAGTGTAAATAGCAATTGAGCCACATATGTTGTATATTGCTAATAACTGTTGGAGTGAACCATAATTCCAGGGCTATCGCTTATGGTTTACTTTGGTTTACTTTAAACTGAACAGTAAAGAATATTTAAAGCGTTGCCTATTAATTTTGTGTACCGTGTTGTTCGCCCCTTAACGGGCACCTGCAGTTTTGTGGCTTGACACGTTTGATACTTGCTCTACATTGCCTCATCTTTTGGGAAAAAATTAGAATTTAATTGTGTTTTGTATGCGCTAAAATTCATTTTAGTGTATATATGTGTGTATATATAATTTGATAAGTTGCGCACATATCTACAGAGCCACCTCTATCAGTAAATAGTACTATAATCTAAGTGTTTTTAAAGGATAGGTTCACCTTTACATCCATATTTAGGGTGTAACAAGTTCAATGCTCCGCTCACCCCCTGAGTTCCCCTGCTCCCTGTGACAGCAGGTGGGGGTTCCTTTTTCACCGCAGTGGCTATCATATTTGAAATCTGTGTAGCCCACAGTCTCTTTGAATGAAAAAAACTACAAGTCCTGTCTGCCACTGTGTCATAGTCTTGTCAATACCCCAGTAGGTGTAGAACACCCACCACAGCATAATGTGTAAGAAAATGCCAATAGCAGAGAGAACCTATCAGTCTTGGTATGAGAAGATTTTACATTTAATTCTGGACAACATTTTGTTTTAGATTTGTTTTTACTAAAATGCTTATAAAAGATCTCCAGTTTCAGAGTTTGTCTGTCTTTGCAGATCCTGGACGATGGTGGGGATTTGACGCACTGGATATACAAGAAGTATCCTAATATGTTTAAGAAGATTAAAGGCATTGTGGAAGAAAGTGTAACTGGTGTACATCGGTATGTAGACAATAATAATTGCAGAAAACCCATATTTTCTAGGTGTCTTTATTTTTACTTCTAGCATGATGCTTACATCTAGCAGTGTGGACTTGACTTGTGTACAGCTTCAGGTATATTTTTTGTTGGTGACCTACAACTCTAAAATCTAATGGTTTCCATACGGGACATTTGTGCTCCATAACACTTGGTTATTACACTATCTGATGATGGGTGATTTAACACAGTTCAGCTTTAAGTAAATCTAAACTGGAAGTGGATAACTTGGTGCTGTGTATTATAAACAATTGCCCTCCTATATTATATTATATTTTCACATGCTTTTCTACTGTCTCAGTGCTGCTGATATCTTCCAGCTATATTACTTCCTGCACATCATTGATTTGGACCAGCTTACATTACATTAAGGTGTTTAAAGTATATGCAACTTCAGTCTTTAGGTAAAGATCTACTTTAACGGAAATCTAACTTTGTTACAGCACAGTCCACTGCTTATGCTGTGGAAATTGCAGCTTTTGACAGAGTAGGTAATCATTTTCTTTCTTTGAGGGACACTGACATTCAGCTATAGTTGGATTATTCTGCTGCCTACAGGAGGATTATACAGTAGGTGAGGTTGAAAAGACAGACGTCCATCAAGTTATCAACCAATCTACCTATGTGTGTGATTATGTCAGCATTACATCGTTCATGTGCTTATCTAATCGTTTTTTTGAAACCATCGATGCCCCCCCTGCTGAAACCAACACCTGTTGAAAGGGAATTCCACATCCTTGTTGCTCTTGCAGTAAAGAATCATCTATGCAGTTTAAGAGGTCACCAGTATATTTTTTGTAAATATAAATCCTATCCCCTCAAGCGTCTCTTCTCCAGAGAGTAGGTTCAGTAACTTCATAACGGATATCCTCCAGACCCTTTATTGGCTTTGTTGCCCTTCTTTGTTCCCCGCTCCATTTCCAGTATATCCTTCCTGAGGACTTGTGCCAAAACTGGACCACCTACTCCAGGTGAGGCCGAACCAAAGTCTTGTAGAGTGAGAATTATCGTTTTATCTCTGGAGTTAATCCCCTTTTTAATCCATGCCAATATTCTTTTTGCTTTGTTAGCAGAAGCTTGGCATTGCATGCTATTGCTGAGCCTATCATCTACTAGGACCCCCATGTCTTTTCCATCCTAGATTCCCCCAGAGGTTCACCCCCTAGTGAGTAGATTGTATTCATATTTTTCCACCCAAATGCATTATTTTAAATTTTTCTACATTAAACCTCATTTGTCATGTAGCCCACCCCATTAGACACTGGAAAACAAATATTGTGGCCCAGTATAACTTCTCCTTCCTCCAGCACGCCCCGTTTATTTAAATTTTTTTATTTTTTTTGCTAGTGTACTAGGAAGATGTATTTTTTTTTTCTTTGCGCCTCTGAGAAAAGTGGTAATGGTTTTTACTAGCAATTCTATTTTCTTCAGTCAAGATTCCTGTGACATTGCTACTGATTTGGTCTCTTTATGCAGCTATCCAGATCAGCCTTTTCTGAGCCTGACTTTGGAATGCCGTACCAAAACGCGGCTGGATGATTGTGGTTGCTAGCCTCGAATGTGACCTTTGGACACAGGGCTTTGCATTGTAATGCTTTCCAAATCAGTGTTCTGTGTAAGTTATCCTGCAGAACTTTCTCTAGGTCCAGAGTCAATAGCACAACCCTAGGTGTGACACTGTCTTCCCTGATGACTTTGAGTAGGCCATGTGGATCAAGCACTGGATGCTACCTCATCACTAGGGCCATTGGGCACCATTTAAAATTCTTGCTTTCATTTGGTTTTACAGTGGAAAAGTTAATACTGAGAAATCGAGTACTGACATCATCCACTGGGTGGAGTGAGTGAGTGCCAGCTTTTTCCTGCCATTCTGTGTTGACGGAGCACCTTCCCAAAGCTGCAGGTGACGGGTGTTAATCTTCAGTTTTTCTGTTGTCTGCCTACATTGACGTGGTCACCTTTTTTTAATCTGCTGACCCTAGTCCTACTAGCCAGCAACTGAGTTTGTGAGTAACTGAGGCTTAGCCTTGTACCCATTGAGGGCTTTGTTAAAAAGTGGACTGCCCACTCTGTGGATCTTGCAGTATCCTGCCATACCAAAGCTTTGACCATCCCATTGGAGGGTGCACTTTTTTTCAGTACCTCGTCAATAAGTAAGATTGGAGACCCTTTATAAGACACTGTCCTCCCTGACAGGTCAAGCCTCTTTGTTCAGACATTAGTCTGTTGGACCCTAGCTGATTGGGCAAAGGCCATTAGAGGACTTGATCACTATGGCAGTGGATCCTTTAATCTTGGGACATCTGGAGCTCATGCTTGCAGCTTTGAGCTAGTGTGTACTGATTGTTAGTCTCCTGTCTGGCTGTGGAAGTGTTGGACTTGTGGAACGCACATGCAAAAAGTTCCTGCTTCACATGCTCTTTAAGGGAAAATGCCTCTTCAGAGCTGCCCCTGGGTACCCTCATCAAGGATGGGGGTAAAAGTACCAAACTCTGGACTTCTTCCAAACCCTAAGATAAATTTTCTTCAACACAAGGGGATTCCCCCATTTTCCAAGCTGGGGCAACATTAGTTGGCTGTGTTTAACATTTGGATAACCAGCAACTCAGATGCATGGGTATGTGAGGTGGTTTCCAGTGGCTACGAGCTAGAATTTTTTGTTCCCAGGACAAACACCACCCCCAACCCCCCTTTCTCCAAGTGTTACTGGATCTATAGGTTTTTAAAATAAGGATTTATTGCTATTGGGTTACTTTGCTTTTCCTGTGGCCTGCATGATACATTAAAGGCACCAATCCTGAGCCATTGAAGGAGTGGTGGATGACCCTGGTGGTTAAAGAGTGAAGCAATGGTAGAAACATTTAATTTTATATATGGACACTTGAAGTTTTATAGGATATTTATTCTATCGCCAAATCTATATATGTTTGCATTAATTAAAGAGTTTAATTGAGCACATATGAATTGTTTTCTGAAACACTGTGTGGGTATAAATTTTGTATAGCAAAGGGAGCAATTGCAAAACCGCAAACTAACATTCGCTCTGTTAAAGGCATCACTCGGCAGCATTGCACCGGAGCAAGAGCCGATTATAACTCTGGTCTCTGTAACCAATTCTTTCAGGGGTGCAACAGGTGGCCTATTAGACAAAAAGCAGACTTTTCTGTAAGACAAATAATGACCTTTTAATATAGCCTTCTTTGCCCAGGGTTCAGATACATAATGCCTCTTCTCCTTACGAGGATGTACAGGCAGTATTGGAGGAAGTTGCTGAAGAGGGAGCTTCATGCAACATTTTTTTGCCAATGTGGAATGTGCCATTAAAGAGCCTCAACATTGTGCAGCTTGATTCTCTTCTATCTTGCCATGCTCCTTTTTGGGTACAGAGACCTAAAAAAATAAACCTTCAAACAATTCCTTGTTCATGAACAGACTCTGCAGATAGAAAGTTTGAGACGTTCTTAAAGGCTCTTTACTCTTGCAGACCCAGCCCTGCAAACGTCTCTCGCTTCAGTTTTAGTATGTCAAAATATAGCTAACCAATCTAGGGCAATGAACAACCAACATGACCCTGTTTTCAGGATCTTTCCTTAACCGAGCTATTACAGCTGCTAACTTCTGCTCTTTTTTGTGTGGATGCCCTAGAACATGTCATGAGATACATTTCCAGAATGGTTCTGATATCTTTACATGCACAGAATCTTATGGCCAAAAACCTGGACTGCCTTTTCATATGCCTCCTCTTAACCTACCCATGCTCCTGTCCAGCCAAGCGAGAAACAATTTGTCTTCATGGATTTCAAGCCCTGCCCTGAGAATAGTGGAAGACCTTCCCTCTTAGAAAGTTCTTACCACAATCTTAAGTCTTTCAGGCTGGCGCAAAGTGTTCCAGTCCCTCGCGGTCAAGCTAGCATGATCACCTGTGGAGCAGTTTGGATGGCTCTGCAACACTGGACCCCTCTTTTGAGCACACAGCCAACCAGGGTGCAATCAGTACCATGGCTGTGGCCTACATCAACCTTTAAGGGCCTTGAAAGAAACCAGATAAATGGAGTGTGAGTTTGTCCATGACACTATCTCTGCAGGGCACATCCCAGGAATGAAAAATGGCCTACACTCAGCCGTCGCTGCCTGGATCAAGGTGAATGGGCACGTCACCCAAACGTATTCAGGCTCACATGTTAGAAATGGGGAGATATCTGTCCTAGACTCTAGATTCAACAGCAAACTACCTCTGTGGCCAGAGCTTGGCCTTAAGCACTCTATCAAAGGTCATGTTTCTGACTTATAAATTCTCTTTCAAAGACTTCTGGCTTCACCATCCCTTGTTTACAAAAAAAATAAAATTAAAAACTTGTGTATCTCACATCAAGCCTCCATTGCAGCACCCTGTACTTCCCTGGGATTTCAACTTGGTTCTTTGCCCTGAAGAAACCACCCATCAGTGATATTCCATTAGAAGACCTCCCCTGAAAAGTGGGCTTTTTGGTTGCTATCACACCGGTCAGACATTTCGTAGTTGGTGGCCTTTTTTTGTAATTGGCTGTTCCTTGTACTTCACACACAGGGTTGGCTTATGCCCAAGACTGTTTTCTTATAAAGGTGGCATTTGTCTTCCACCTTAATGAGGACACAGTCCTACTATCCTTATGCCTTGCCCCCAAAATCCTAAGGAAATGTATCTTCACTGCCTGGACGTAGCCAGAACCATTAGTCCTCTGTTCATTCTTTCTCTAAACTCTACCATGTAAATGCCAATCTTCTGCAAATGCGGCTTTCGGCTGCAAGTTTCCTGCAGCGGCAATGTAGAGTTGGACCTGTTGGCAGAGTTCTGTTTGCCTAGTTGCTTTGCTTGGGCATTCCAGTGTCTATGAATACTTTGCCCGTGTCCTGTACTGTAAAATTAAGATGGATTTTGACTTCATATCATCTTTTTGATATCTTGGTTACGCTGCATTGGTTGCTACTAAACTGAGGATTCAAGCCGTGGGGTAGGGTTCTAGGGAAAACTTCCAGGAGGGTGTCCTCAAAACGTTTCCAGCGGGGCCCCTTACACCGCTTTAGGCCCAGGTTTGACCAACAACATTCCCCACAGTTGCTGTCAAACCCCACCATCATGACCAGGCCTTATTTTGCGATGTAGCACTGCATTACTTTAACTGACAATCGGGCAGAGATGCAACGCTGTACCCAAATAAAATTTAGTTGTTTTTTTTTTCTCCCCTACAAAACTTTTTTTTTTTTTTGTATTTGATCACCACTGCATTTTTTTTGCACTATAACAAAAAAGACCGACTATTTTAGGGAAACATTTTTTGTTTTTTTTTTTTAACTTTCTGCTATAAAACGCATCCAATAAAAAAAAAAAAAAATTCTTCATAATTTAGGCCAATTTGTATTCTGCTAAATGTTTTTGTTAAAAAAAAAAAAAAAAATCCTATAAGCATATATTGATTAGTTTACGTGAACGTTATAGCGTCTACAAACTATGGGATATATTTATGGAATTTTTTTTTCTTTTTCCTGGAATCAGTGACCCTAAAACGGTAATCAGTGCCAACAATATGCACTTCCCAGCCAATGTCATTAGTACAGTGACAGGAGTTAAACATCTAGGGCGATCAAAGGGTTAACTGTGTCCCTAGCCAGTGTTTTTGTGTACAGTGTGGTGCTTTTACTAGGGGAAGATATTTATTCTAGTCTCTGCTTTGCAGAGACACAGAAAAAGTCCCTTATCCACCGTCGGAACAGAGATGAGCCTTGTTTACATGGGCATATCGCAGTTCTCCATGTTTTACGAATGTTTGGGTTCTGGAGGACATTAAGCCCCCGGGACCTGCAGATCAGCTTCTGTTGTGAATTATCAAAGCGAAATCGGCTCGCCGGTACCCACCCCCTGCAGGTGGAAGCACAAAATCACGTATATATGTGATTCTGCCCACAACTGCCGCCCTGTAGCAGTAAAAGTGCTATAGGGCGGTCAACAAGTGGGTAATATATGAAAAGTTATTAAATTAAGGGATGGTGGCGCTGTTCAGGGTAAATGTGGGGCGAGCAGGATAAAATGATATAAATATCGGATGGGTACGTATAAAAGGTAAAAGTGAATGTGCATTCGACTGATATATATATATATATATATATATATATATATATATATATATATATATATATATTATGATATTAAGGCTGCATTCAAAAAACCAAAATGGAATAAATAAAATGACTATGTGCATTCCCTCCTAAGCAAAATTATGTGAAAACAATTATAAATAACAGGCAAGAAGGCCTAAGTATAAATTAAATAAAAAGTGACTCCGTGCTAGGATAATATAGAAAATATATGAATATTAGTGATAAAGGACAATCGATTGTGTGTCCTTTTAAAAATTGTGGTGCAAGTGCACAAATCCCAAACAATGAAAAAAGTAGATGGATAAAAAAATATAGATGAATAAAAAATGTGAAATAAATTCTTGACAATTGTCCCAAGTGTAAAAAAGAGGAGAAGGTATATAAGTGGTCAGTGATCAAAGTGGCAAAGTCCTGTGCTGTCCTTTAAATCTCAGCAATCTTGTAACAACATATGGCATATAGGCAAACAGATGATGGTGACTGTCCTAGTGCTTCCCTCCTTCCGTCGAGTGACCCCCAATGTGGAAACACTCACCAGAGTGCCTAACCCCTGCAGGGGTAGTAGGCATACAATATCCTGGGTATGCAGTAAGGATCCTCCTCTGTGTGCGGACGGTTTCCACTGAAAAGCCTCCTCTGTGGGGATGTTCAGCCTCTGTCACTCTCCAAGAATGGGGGTAAAAACACCAATTGGGTCCGTGTGTACAAAAAAAATAAAAAACTGATAGTGTAATATTGCTAAAATCAATATTGTTTTTTATTTTGCAAAAAAAGATGAATCAAAGATACAAATGTACCCAATGGGGTTAAAGGACATGAATACATGCAGTAAAAAAGAAAATATGAAGAAGCAAATGATAAAAAATATAAAAGCAGAGTGCGCAGCTGGAGTGACTGGCGGTGATTTCGAAACCGGAAGCCGCAAACAAGGGGGGAAGTGACGTGTTGTGTACCAAAGGTATCGCCTGACGTACGTTTCGTCAATAGGACGTCGTCGGAGGCGTCCTATTGACGAAACGTACGTCAGGCGATACCTTTGGTACACAACACGTCACTTCCCCCCTTGTTTGCGGCTTCCGGTTTCGAAATCACCGCCAGTGGAACGCACGCTAGTCCGGGGCTTTGCGGTGCTGTCACCGCTCTGCTCTCCAGCTGCGCACTCTGCTTTTATATTTTTTATCATTTGCTTCTTCATATTTTCTTTTTTACTGCATGTATTCATGTCCTTTAACCCCATTGGGTACATTTGTATCTTTGATTCATCTTTTTTTGCAAAATAAAAAACAATATTGATTTTAGCAATATTACACTATCAGTTTTTTATTTTTGTACACACGGACCCAATTGGTGTTTTTACCCCCATTCTTGGAGAGTGACAGAGGCTGAACATCCCCACAGAGGAGGCTTTTCAGTGGAAACCGTCCGCACAGAGGAGGATCCTTACTGCATACCCAGGATATTGTATGCCTACTACCCCTGCAGGGGTTAGGCACTCTGGTGAGTGTTTCCACATTGGGGGTCACTCGACGGAAGGAGGGGAGCACTAGGACAGTCACCATCATCTGTTTGCCTATATGCCATATGTTACAAGATTGCTGAGATTTAAAGGATAGCACAGGACTTTGCCACTTTGATCACTGACCACTTATTTATATACTTTCTCCTCTTTTTTACACTTGGTACAATTGTCAATTTATTTCACATTTTTTTTATTCATCTATATATATTTTTTATCCATCTATTTTTTCATTGTTTGGGATTTGTGCACTTGCACCACAATTTTTAAAAGGACACACAATCGGTTGTCCTTTATCACTAATATTCATATATTTTCTATATTATCCTAGCACGGAGTCACTTTTTATTTAATTTATACTTATGCCTTCTTGCCTGTTATTTATAATTGTTTTCACATCATTTTGCTTATGAGGGATTGCACATAGTCATTTTATTTACTCCAATATCTCTATTTATATATATATTTTTATCAGTCGAATGCACATTCACTTTTACCTTTTTATACGTACCCATCCGATATTTATATATTTATATCATTTTATCCTGCTCGCCCCACATTTACCCTGAACAGCGCCACCATCCCTTAATTTAATACCATTTCTTTACTACACACCAGTGTGTAGTACCTCTCTGGGAGGCTGCAGTTCTAATCCTGAGCGCGGATTCTATAGTAACTTTTAATATATGAAAAGTGTATTCAACAGTAAAAAATTATGTTGGCCAAAAAATATGAAGCCTGCTGCCACGACAAGTTAGACTGCAGACGTGCTGCACGAGAGGGCCAGCAGGCAAATATAACCATCCTCTTCTTTGTTTTCTTTAATGAAAAAAAAAATACCCTTTATCACTTTAACAAATCAATGGCGAGTCTTTTGGCAGCAATTTGGCTAGTAAACGGGTCAACATATGGCTCAATCCAAAAAAAAATAGGAAGGCATTACAATCAGAAGTATACTGCGTCCAGATAAGTGAATGTCTCCAGAGGGTAAAGATTATAGGGAAATCTCAGTAACAACCTAGAGAAAACAAAAGGAGTTCAACCCCTACTGTTATAGGCACATTGTACAAACAGACTGAATAGAAAGATGCAGCAGAGGTGGGGGATGTGCCGCCTCTATACTCACCCATCACATACATTAAGGATGACAGGCTGGTCTCTTATGTAAATCTCCGGAGCACTCTTCTCTCTCGCCCCCTCCCCCTTTCCCTACTCCCCTGCAGCTAACCGCCTGAAGCAGACCCTGTGCTTGACTGTTAAAGCTGTGCTATTGTCAGTAACAGGCAGCAAACTGGATGAACAATCCTGACAGGGCATAGCAGGGACAGACTCCTGGTCGGAACAGCAGCCAGTTCCGTTCCTAGCAGGAAGATCAAGTGCAGCACTAGAGGCTGCCGGGGCCTCCCTGCAGCTGATTGGTTGCTAGGATGTTAGGCGGGCCTAACAATAGTTTTCACACACAGGTGGGCAGTGGGGGCGAGAGTTGGGGCATGGGGGACTCCTAAACCTACACTGGGAAAGCCAGCATCTGTTTTTTTTTACGGACAGTTTGTGTCCGTTGAGTAGCCAAATGGTCAGTCTGCCCCAGCAGCCACAACTTGGTCTCCTTGGTTAGGAGCCGGGCCCCTACATGTTTATGGGCTGTCCCACGCCAATCACCTGAAGATACAAGCCTATAGCCCAGGGTCTATGGGATGTAAAGTGGTTGTAACCCTCAGTCATGAAATCTGAGCAAAGCGCAAATATCTGTAGTGTTTTTACTTGGGTCTCTCCAAAGCTCTTAAGTGTCATTTTTCTCTTGTGCTTCTTTCCTCTGTTGTTAACATCAGTCACTTCTGAGACGTTTTCTTTTGAAGGGATGTAAGGAAGGGGAAGACTGCAGATAATTTAAAAGCTATGTAGGAGAATTTAATTTGGGTATCATCTGAGGCTGTTCACTAGGTATATGTGAGGGCTTGCAGCCACTTGTCTACTGGCCACTTTTTTACCTCCTTCCTGACCAGGCCAATTTTCATCTTTCAGCGCTGTTGTACTTTGACAATTGCGCGGTCATGCAACACTGTACGCATATGACGTTTTTTTCCTTTTTTTTTTTTTTTTCTCCTGCACTGATGAGGCGGCACTGAAGGGTACTGTTAATCAGTGCCCTGATTATCGGTGCTGATGTCCCTTTAACACAAGCCGGTTATCGGCTCTTTCTTTATTCACGCTGTCAGCTTGTGTTTACTTCCGTGATCAGCTGTCATTGGACACAGCTGATCATGTAGTAAAGGGCCGTTGCGATTGGCCCTTTACCCCGATCTATGATCAGCTGAGTCCGAAGGACTCTGTGATCACAGGGCGCACACAGCGCGATTACGGTAAGACGTCCATGTGCGCCCTCCCGGCAAATTAAGCCATCGCTGTAGCCGTCTTTCGGCTTTAGTATGGGCGTGAAGGGGTTAACGTAAGACTAAATTGCCTATTTCTATTACTGTACTGTTTGGCATTCATTGAGGGCTCAGTTCATACCCTATATAATCATGCGGTTTGTGCCGTTTTGCCACAACTGAATCTGGAAGTAGGAGTTATAATGGGCTGGCCCAGGTTTGTTTGTTTTTTGTTCAGTGCCAAATTCTCCTGTAGGTGGCGTAAGTAAAAAAATAAAAAATCTCATTCTCTACATTAGGATGAGAATGTAGCTACAATAGCAGCACTATCGTAAGGAAGTGACCACCACCATAATCACTAGAACAAAGGACTGACTGCTACAGTATTCTAGAGCTAGGAAGGTTCCTGAAGATTAGGCTTTGGTTGCATATCTGTTTTTCACTGTGCCTAAAAATGTGTATTTAAATTTTACTCACATAAAATGTTTTTTTTTTTTTTTGTTCCAGCTTGTACCAGTTGTCTAAAGCCGGAAAACTGTGTGTCCCTGCCATGAATGTTAATGACTCTGTTACCAAACAGAAGTTTGACAATTTGTACTGCTGTCGAGAGTCCATCCTAGATGGGTAAGAATTAAGTGGATTTGCAGCGTTCAAGTGCAAAAGGCAGTGCTTTGCTACAACTACTAAAACAAATTGCAGGTCTACCTAACAATTAGAATTTTGTTAATTCGTTTTTAATTGAGTTTACTGCCTGATTTGCTTTTATATTTAAGAAAAGATGCGATTTACAAACTGCACATTTCCACAGTAAAAAGACCCCTAATATTTAGTGTGGTAAACGTGTCGTGTCATAAACAGGGTCCCTGTCATTACTCTGTGCGTTATGACAAAAACTATAATGCTTCATGCAGGAATTTCGGAGCGCACCGTTAATGTGCACTTCATGTAACTAAGTAGATCTAAATTGAACCATTAAATGACTTGGTTCTCAATTACGCAGTGCAAACTGAACTGCATGATACCTAAAGGGGCATTCAATGTTTATATCAAATTTTTATTACCAAAGTAGCAAATTGTAGAGTAGGAAGATAATGCAGTTTCTTTATATAGTATAGTGTTTAATATAGGTCCTAACCATATCTCAAATTTTGGCTTCAGATGTTGTTTTCTCTACAGTCAAACTCTCCAGGATGTTCTCCCATGTGTCCATGCACGCATAGGCTGTTATCCACTGTTTTTGACTGGTTTTCAACTGTAAAAACGCTCTAACGTCAACGCTGATAAACGCTTAAAAATGCGACTCACCAGCATTTAACATTTTTGATCCCATTAGAAAAAAAGCTGAAAAATGCTGTTTCAAAAACATTGAAAAACTCACTGCAAAGCTACTGTCATTTTTAGAATGACCTTATAACGTTCATTGTGCATGAGGTGTGTGTGTGTATGTGTATGTGTGTGTGTGTATATATATATATATATATATATATATATATATATATATATATATATATATATATATATATATATATATATATATATATACATATACATTTTTTTATTTTATATGATGGCCCATAATGAAAGGCCCTGTGATTTAGCATGTCTGCAAATAGTAACTGAACTATTTCCTTGTGTAAGCTGTTGAAATCCTGATATGCCAATCTCTTAAACTGTCATTAACGTGTATGCATTGTAAGACTCTTGTAAGTGCTAGCACTGTCTTCTGCTGGCATGTGAATGGAATAAAATAAACTGCCTGCTATAGGTTATGTAAGATTTACACAGTGGGCAAATGGAAAAATGGCAAGAAGATAAGCTGTATTTTGTTTGTTCTGTGTCTGCTAATCGTATTGTAAAGTAATTATCAGTAAAACTAGATTAATGAGTAACTGGTCTAAAAAATAAAAAAAAAATACTTTGGCATGGTAACCTTATTCATGTTTTTTTTTTTTTTTTTGTTTTTTTCTCTGCACGATGATCTTTTGTTAAACATACAGATAATTTTTCCTAAAGGACCACAACCACCAAAAAGGTTTCTTTTAAATGTATTTGCTTAGATATAATAGCATATAACACGCACGCTGGTGTGAGATGTGTTTAACACATTACAGTTCAGTTTTTTTTTTTTCTTTTTTTACTAGATTTAAACATCACAAAATGACAGTATATGTACAACTGCTTTATTTTATACCTATGAACTGTGTACAGTTATCTGAATATAATATTTATTTAGTCTATTTGGTGACACAAATTTTCAACTTTTTGGGGTTTTTTTGCTGCCTGCAGAAGAAACTGACATGAATAACAGGGAGAAAATGTTAGCGAACACAGGATAACTCTGCCCACAACTAATTTGTTTTTGCTAGGGTCCTCAGTAGACGCATTTTCTTCAGCTCTGTTTTCTGTTCAATTGGAAGATTTTTTATTTTGTTTTTCTCATGTTAACAGCTGTTGGTTGAAACCGGTTAGTTCTTTAAGAACTACAGGCCGATGGCTGCAAAGGCTGTCAGGACTTGTAGTTTTCCAATTCACAGAACACTGAATAGATGAAGTGGCCAGGTAGGCAGAGTCCTGCACAGGCGTGTCTTATTCAGATGGTGGCAACGAGTGGGGGATGAGACCTGGTGCAATTGTAACATGTTACAAAACGTGACCTTGTCCTTTTAAGGGACTACCTCTGAACCACTGTTCACTAACATTTGTTTTCCCCCTAAATCCGGCACAGACATGTTGTACTTTTTCTAGAGGAATTGGGATCCCTCTTTGAATCTGTTATCAGATGTGGTTTTCTTCCATCTCTGAAGAAAGACTTTCAAATAGTTTTCATTGTTTTTTTGTCTGCAACTCTTGTGCCTAAATTAAAGACACTTTTTCCTTATTGCAGCAGTTTACTTTAGTGCAGTTGAAGGCATTTTCTCAGAATTCACAGGTCTTGGACTGAAGGCTTTTCTTCAGTGACTTCATTATAAAATTTACAAACTGATCATCCTTCACTGTTCCTTGTCAGGCTAGCTTGTCAAATATCCTTTTTAATCTCCATACTTTTTTTTTCTTTTTGGAGTCTTCTTTTGCTCCCATTTGGTGTAGCCCCCTCCTCTGCTGTATCAACGGGGGAGTTCTCAGTTATGCAAGTTTATGGGCCAAATTGCAACTTTTTATCTGACTCTAAATGCAGAGGCTTTTAAAATCTCTAACGCCTTCCCCTTCAGAATTGATTTCTTCACATACCTGCAGCTGTAGCAGCCCCTGAACCTTCTGCTGTTGAAACTCTGAGTCTCGCAAATCCTTGCTGGATTATTTTGTCCTTCAGAAGTCTCAGGCAGCTGCCCATTACTTCAAGGCTCAAAGAAACTGTTACTGTTCTAATTGATGTGGTGAGTACCACCTTACAAATGGAAGATCAACCTTCCAGTTGCGCTATTACTAATCTAGGATCCCAGAGGCCCAAAAACCTTTCTGGTAAATATCTTACTCAGATGTTCTTTCTGGAGACTGGAAAACTCCTGATAAATCGCATTTCCCTAACCTTTTACAGAACATCTGTTTTGAGGAGGCATTTGAGAGGAGGGCTGTTTCCACTTTTGATCTGGTTGTGTCCCGCTTGAAAAGCACGGACCATTCCTTAAGGGATGCATCAGTGTTTAAGAACCCCAATGACAAACCTATGACACTTTCAGAGTTCTTATTTTCTCTAGCAGGCCCTGCATTGCAACCAACTTTGGCCATGATGTTAGGCTGTCAAACTTTAGGGGAATGAACTAAACTCAGGCTAAAGAATCCATCTTCTTGTCATACTGACCCTTTTATTTGTAGAGCACTTCGCGCTCATGGTGACTGCTCTAAAATATTCTGTAGATGGCTTTTTAATATGGCCTGTCTTTTTGCTGAAAGTTTTTAAAATGTTGGTCTGTGGAACAGTAGTGTAAAAAGTATTTCCTGTTCAAAGTTGCTTTTGATCACCCTTGTAAGATGTCAGTTGGGGTAAAGGGCTTTTCATTACTTCCAGGCTTAAGGGTTTGGTTGGATCCTGAACTTTCGGAAATCTGTATTGGACTTGACTCATCACTTGGATTTATCTGGTCTCCTCCTGGATGCAGCTATAGCCAGAGTTTTACTTACCCAAGAAAAACTTTGAATTGTCTGCTCCTAGTCCTAGAGTCATTGTACGCTGCAATTCTGCACAAGAATGCTTGGCTTGATGTTGGCCTCTTTCAAGTTAGTTAAATTTTCTCAATTCCAACTAAGAACTCAATATTCTGTCATCTGGGGAAAGTTGGGTCAGTCTCTAGCCAAACTGACTCATCTAGCTTTGGAGGATTCTAGCTAAGGGTGCCAGCCTAATTGGCTGGGAAGGATTCCTAGACATCTTGCTAGTGCAGAGGACTTGGAAGGCAGAAGAAGCTCCTCTCCCAAACAACATTCTGAAACTCCAGATAATATGGTTGTCCCTACAATGTTGGGCTCCCTGAGTGGATGGTCACACAATCCGGTTTCAGTCAGACAACACTATGGGAGTAGCGTACTTCTACTGTCAGGAAGAAAGCGGATGTATTGCAGCAAGAGGGGTAGAACAGATTTTCTTTGACAATTGGCAAACAGACTACCTCAGCCAACAGAGCCTGGACCCCAGGGGAATGGTCCCCAACCTGGAAGTATTTTAGAACCTATGTCACGGGTGGGTGATGCCAGATGTAGACGTCCTGTGCTTCATGTTCTGGATGACTGGAAAGACTTGTCTCCAGGTGCAGAGCTCTCTGGTGGAGTCTATGGAGGCTCAGTGAGATCAGTACAACCTGATCTATGCTTTTCCTCCTGTCCATGTCTACTCTGCAGGCTTGAGTTTAGGGGTATTCCAGGTATACTCTGACGCTCTGAACTGGCCCAGATCAAAGTGCTGTATGGGCGCAACCAAATCTAATAGCCCAAGAACTGATTACCTCCTTGTTTTACAGCTGCTGGCTTTAAAAGGTAAGGTTGAAGCCCTTGTTTTGAGCGAGGGGCCTCTGACTGTTATTCCCATGCTTTAAATAGCTAGGAAGTCTATGTACCAAAAAGGTCTACCATCACACATGAAAAGCAAACTTAGCGCAGTGCAAGGAGCAGAGTTTTCGCCCCAGGAAATGCTGTCTGAAGAACCTTTTTGCAATCGGTTCTGGAGCAGTGTTTTGGCACCAAGTACCATTGAAGTAAATCTCAACCTTTTGATCTTATTCCAAAGGCTGCTAGCCTCCCATTCTTTGGTTAAGACTTTTGCACATGTCTCATTTTGCAACCCCCTGTGATGCAATAGGATTTTCTCCTTTTGTCAGTATGGGGGCAAGTGAGGATGCAAATTATACAGTAATGGCGGTGAGGTGGCTTCCTAGCCAGATGAGATTTAGAGTGGTAGGGGGTAGTTTGGTAGAATAAGATGCGTCTCAAACCAGTTTAAAATCGAGTTGAGATGTACGGTATCTCACAAGTGAGTACACCCCTCACTTTTTTGTAAATATTTTGTTATACCTTTTTGTGACATCACTGAAGAAATGACACGTTGAAATGTAAAGTAGTGAGTGTACAGCTTGTATAACGGTGTAAATTTGCTGTCCCCTCAAAATAACCACACAGCCATTAATATCTAAACCGCTGGCAACAAGTGAGTACACCCCTAAGTGAAAACATCCAAATTTGGCCCAAAGTGCCAATATTGTGTGTGGCCACCATTATTTTCCAGCACTGCCTTAACCCTCTTGGGGATGGAGTTCGCCAGACCTTCACAGGTTGCCACTGGTCCCTCTATGACCCCGGGTTGTTATTGGCAATGACTACGACATGGAGCTGGTGAATATTGGAGGCCTTGCGCTCCTCCACCTTCCATTTGAGGATGCCCCACAGATGCTCAATAGGGTTTGTCTGGAGACCTGCTTGGCCAGTCAATCGCCTTTACCCTCAGCTTCTTTAGGAAGGCAGGGGTCGTATTGGAGGTGTGTTTGGGGTCGTTATGTTGGAATACTGCCCTGCGGCCCAGTCCCCGAAGGGAGGGGGGGATCATGCTCTGCTTCAGTATGTCACAGTACATGTTGGCATTCATGGTTCCCTCAATGAACTGTAGCTCCCCAGTTCCGGCAGCACTCATGCAGCCCCAGACCATGACACTCCCACCACCATGCTTGACTGTAGGCAAGACACACTTGTCATTTTACTTCTCACCTGGTTGCTGCCCCACACGCTTGACACCATCTGAACCAAATAAGTTTATCTTGGTATCATCAGACCACAGGACATGGTTTATACAAAAAATAAGAACCGCGCTACAGGTAATACATAGTAGGGACAGGCTGCTTCTCAATGTGGGATACACACACAAAAATACATAGAATAAAAAAAGAGCTGCACCAAAAAACTGATTATACAAATAAATAAAAATAATAAAAAAAAATATAGAATGAGGAGGCTAGATGTGCCCCACTACATAAAATGTCCACAGTAGTAGGGACCTTAACGGCACTAAAGGACCCTTGACGGCACTTAAAAGTAGCAGTCCCTGTCAGCACAGTGACCAATCCTTAGAACAATAATATGAACAAAATAAGCTGTTTAAAATGTCCAAATAGTCATAAAACGCATCAAGTTGAAGCAGTAGTAAGGGAGGTGATCCTGACATCCAGGTGTGAGTTGAAAGAAAGCACCTTAGTGACTTGCAACACAAGCAGTGGTGAACACAGTGCCCGACACCCTCCAACACTAACTGCTTACCAGAAAGCAGAGGTAAATAAGCTCTGCTACGACATAAACGGCACACAGCTGCGACTCTTCCTGGTTCCACTAATATCCAATCAGCATCATACAGTAATCTGAATAGAGGAGTCCATCAGATCTGCATAATATCGATTGAATTCGTGAAATAGACGTTCTGTCTAATAGTCATATACATACGGTCATTGACTCTACAAGGAGTTAAATCCTTTGTGTCATTCAATTCACGCTATGGGCTGCTTTTCTTCCTCCACTCCCTATATGGACCCCATGTGAACAAGTGGACCCCCAACACTTAACTATTCAGAGTACTGTATGATGCTGATTGGATATTAGTGGAACCAGGAAGAGTCGCAGCTGTGTGCCGTTTGTCGTAGCAGAGCTTATTTACCTCTGCTTTCTGGTAAGCAGTTAGTGTTTGAGGGTGTCGGGCACTGTGTTCACGACTGCTTGTGTTGCAAGTCACTAAGGTGCTTTCTTTCAACTCGCACCTGGCTGTCAGGATCACCTCCCTTACTACTGCTTCAACTTGATGCGTTTTATGACTATTATTTGATACATTTTAAACAGCTTATTTTGTTCATATTATTCTAAGGATTGGTCACTGTGCTGACAGGGACTGCTACTTTTAAGTGCCGTCAAGGGTCCTTTAGTGCCGTTAAGGTCCCTACTACTGTGGACATTTTATGTAGTGGGGCACATCTAGCCTCCTCATTATATATTTTTTTTATTTATTTGTATAATCTGTTTTTTGGCGCAGCTCCTTTTTTTTTTTTTTATTCACAGGACATGGTTCCAGTAATCCATGTCCTTAGTCTGCTTGTCTTCAGCACACGGTTTGTGGGCTTTCTTGTGCATCTTTAGAAGAGGCTTCCTTCTGGGATGATCGCCAAGCAGATCAATTTAATGCTGTGTATGGTCTGAGCACTGACAGGCTGACCCCCCCCCCCCCCCCACCACCACAACCACACCTTCAAACTCTGCAGCAATGCTGGTGAGCATGTGCACTCCACTTCTTTGGTCGACCATGGTGAGGCCTGTTCTGAGTGACACCTGTTCTGTTAAATTGCTGTATGATCTTGGCCACCATGCTGCCGCTCAGTTTCAGGGTCTTGGCAAACTTAGTCTATGCCATCTTTATGTGGATCTTCTGAGTTCTTTGCCATTAGGTGCCATGTTGAACATCCAGTGACCGGTATGAGTGAGAGCGACAACACCAAATTTAACACCTTCTCTCCCCGTTCACACTTGAGACCTTAACATCATGACACCGGGGAGGGGAAATTGCTAATTGAGCCCAATTTGGACATTTTCACTTAGGGGTGTACTCTGATTGCCAGTGGTTTAGCCATTAATGGCTGTGTTATTTTGAGGGGACAGCAAACTTGTACAAGCTGTACACTCACTACTTTACATTGTAGCAAAGTGTCATTTCTTCAGTGTTACATGAAAAGATATAATGCAATATTTACAAAAATGTGAGGGGGTGTACTCACGTTTGTGAAATACTGTTTATAAATAAGTCTTGCAAAGCTGACAACTTTGTGTAA
Organism: Lithobates sylvaticus; assembly: GCA_028564925.1. Classification (NCBI taxonomy): domain Eukaryota; kingdom Metazoa; phylum Chordata; class Amphibia; order Anura; family Ranidae; genus Lithobates; species Lithobates sylvaticus. The sequence continues at coordinate 482,236,511 of CM053029.1, read as the reverse complement.
TGTGTTTTGATTTATACATTGTTACTTTGTTTGTTTTTTTTGTATTTTTATATATGATCCTTTAGTGACCATTTAATCATTTTGTGGCCCATATATCAGTCAATTGTATATGTAGACTTATGTGTGAATGACCTGAAGAAAAATGTATTGTTAAATTTTGCTTTTGCAGTCTTAAACGGACAACGGACATGATGTTTGGAGGGAAGCAGGTGGTGGTGTGTGGATATGGCGAGGTGAGTGTCACTTGGCATTTACACTGTATTTTAGTAAACCAGCTGATTATATGAGCAGAGGATACATGCATATATAATCTGCTTTACAATGCAGCATGTTAACCAATAACATAATCATTGCACTTAATGTTATTTTGGTTACCTGGTGATATATTTTTTTTATTTTTGTTTTAGGTGGGTAAGGGATGTTGTGCAGCTCTTAAGGCTATGGGCTCCATTGTCTATGTGACAGAAATTGATCCGATCTGTGCTCTTCAAGCCTGGTAAGCTATGTGTGTCCTTGTTTTCAGAATAATTATGGGGGGGGGGGGGGGGCTATAATATTTTACAATATTGGGTATGTCATGTATCATAGCAGTTTAAACATTTTATGTTGTGTTTCCTAGTATGGATGGCTTCAGACTTGTGAAGCTGAATGAGGTCATCAGACAGGTGGACATTGTCATCACTTGCACAGGTAACTTGGCCCTATATCTTTATCGAATAACAATCTTCTGTTTAACCATTCAACATTCATTTTTGCAAAAAGAAAAAAAAAATAGTGCAAGAAAATTGCCAATAACAAGCTGGGGTCAATTAAGAATAAAGTCTAAGATAAACTGAGCAGGGGTTAAATAGAAGTCAGTTTTCAGAGTTGATGTTCTTGAAGTATGAGAGAACACTTGTGGCAGCTCCCCTGAGAGAAGCAATTCTCCAGAACGAATGAACAGCAAGGTGTGCCAAACTAAGTGTAGCAGTAAAGTCAGGGGAATTTATTCAAAAATAGCCAAATGGCTACTCGCATGAAAAGAGCATTGTGAGAAGCTTTTAGTCACTATAGGTGCCACGTGGTGTATCGATTGTGGGGTGTCCCAGTGATAACAATCATTTTAAGCTAGCTAGAGGCTGGACACCTGTGTGCGGTGACCATACAGGGGGATTTTGGGCTAGCTGTGGGTGTTGGCTAAGTGTACCCTTTTTTTGCCTGTGTTTGGCTGTTCTTTACCTGTATGATGGTGCACGACGGTGCGCCATTATGCCTTGGTTTACCATGGTGCACGTGCATTCTCAAGAGTGCCGCTGTACTCGACAGTTTGGTGGCCATAGCGCATGTGCATTCGCAAAAGCGCCGCTGGACTTGGCAGTTTTTTTTTTTTTTTTTTGGCGGCCATGGCGCACGCGGCTTTGCCGCACATGTGAGATTATCGCCATACCGCAAATACAGCCACGCCCATTCGCCAGGACCATGCACAGAATGTTCCGGCGCACAGCCAGCTTATTTAAGCTTTATATGCCAAGCATGCAGTGCTTCCAGAAGGCAGCTGTGGGGTACAGAGCAGATGCTAAACAGGCACTTGCAGCAGTTCATTTCTCCTTACCTGGGTGACGCGAGTCACCAAGTGTTGCTTGGCAGGCTAAGGTGCTTAGCAGGATTGTTGCATAGGGGCTTGGTGAGCCCTATTAAAGGATCTTCCTTCTGAGGTGTTTTAATACTACACCCAAGTACTCTTTTTGTGGCTAGTAAATGTCTTAAAAAAAAAAAAGAGTGGGACTAACACTACAGGGAAGGGCACTTCTATGTCAGTAGTTCCGGATCAACCTAGTCGTATACCTAGTGTTGTATCCTCTGAAGGACCAGAGACTTCTGGGCAATCTGAGCCGCTGCGCCTAGCTGGTATTGTGCCTATAGTCAACGCTGCTGCTATACCTTTTATAATCAAGGATGAACTGTCCTCGGCCCTAGCTGGGTTAGAGCGCAGGATTGCCTCCATACCACACAGAGGCAAGAAACGTGACGGATCCCCCCTCCCCTGGAGCCTCCTAGATTGGAGCAGGAATGGGTTGAGAATGGGGAAGAGCTAAAAGCTCAGGATTCTGTGGAGGGCCTGGCCGATGAGTCGTCTTCCATGCAATCTGGACAAAAATTTCCAGTTATCTGCCTCAGTCACAGAGGTTTTCATCCTGGCTGTGACCTAAATGGTTTGTTCTGCCTTTAAGTTGCCTCTTAAAAAAGCAGAGGTGACTGAGCCCCCCCCCCCCCCCCGGTCCTCTTGGGATTCCAGAGGCTTCTTCAGGCCACACAGGCTTTCCCCCTACACCCCCTGCTGGAACAGGCGGGGTGTATGCTGATTTGTAAACATCCTGACAGGATTGTGTTCCTCTTAAGAGGTTTTTGTATCCCATGGATGAAAAGTTAAAGGGAGCATGCCAGCCATAGATGCAGCAGTCTGTTCCTTAAACAAGAACTTAACTTGTCCAGGTAGATAACGCACAGGGCTTGAAAGACCCTGTTGACAAGAAATTGGAATTATTATTATTATTCACGATTTATATAGCGCCAACAGTTTATGCAGCGCTTTACAATGTATAGGGGGACAACACAATTACAGTACAGTTCAATGCAAAAGGTACAGGAGGGCCCTGCTCGTAGAGCTTACATTCTAGGGAGGGGGGAGGTGGTACAAAAGGTAATAGCTGCAGAGAATGATTTGATGGGGGTTATTAAAGGCTTCCTTTTCTTTGGCCAGTTCGGCTATTCAGCCAGCTGTTGCAGCAATTGGTATCTGCCGGTCCCTAAAGGATCAGGTCAAACTGACTGACTGGACCAAACCAGGAGGATGATCTGCCTGAAAATAAGATAGATAGTGCTGTGTTTTGCTGTTAACTCTTTAAAAGGATTCACTACAGCAGGTTTCTTGTTTCACTCTTGTCCGTACATATGCACAGACTTTTGTGGCTTAAGAACTGGTCAGCCGAACTTCCGTGTGAAAAGATATTGGCAAGTTTCCCTTTTTCATGGGGAACGTTTATTGGTGATCATTTGGACGAATATATCCAAAAGATTTCCGGAGACAAGAGTTCTCTACTGCAAAATTCTTCTAAACCCAGCACCAAGCCCTCATTTTTGTAGAGACGGCTGCTGCATTTTGCGGACATTTGGAGAACAATAATTCAGGACTAGTAGGTCTCCTCAATTGGATCCCGCAGTTACAAGCTGGAGTTGCGGGGGGTTCCCCCTCAGGTTTTTAAGATTCCCTTGGATCCTCCAAAAAGACTTATTGCTTCAGGCACTACATCATTTAGTGCATCAAAGAGTGATTTGTACAGGTTCCTGTATCTGAAGGAGCGAACCTGTTTTACGGTTAAAAATCAAACTGGTTCACAGGGCCCATTTTTGGACCCAAGATCCCTGATCCAGTATCTACTACTAATCCAGTCCTTTCGGATGGAGTCTGTCAGCTCAGTTGTAGCCTTGTTCCAGATGGAAGACTTTTTAGCCTCATCGATATAAAGGATGCGTATTTACACGTACCCATCTTTCAGCCTCCTCAAAAGTTCTGCGATTTGCAGTAGAGGAATGTCATTTTCTGTTGTGGCTCTACCCTTCGGGCTTGCTACAGCTCCAAAGGTGTTCACAAAGGTCCTAGCACCAGTATTGGGTCTTCGGTACCAGGAGTCGTTCAGCTCTGAAGAAGGTGAACCACATATTAGCCTGGGCAGAGGGGACAGGTGCCAATTCTATTGCCAATCCATATCCTGGGAGTAGAGAACTGGATGCAGATTATCTCAGCCACCAGCAGATCTGCCCTGGGGGAATGGTCCCTACACACGGGTGTTCCAGGATGCCAACGTTGGGGATCGCCAGAAGTCTACCTACTGGCATCCCAGGTTCAACAAGCTTACAGCAGTTTGTGTCCTGAACAAGAGATCCTCTAGCAATCGGAGCAAATGCTCTGGCAGTTCTATGGAGCCAGTACTCCATGGTTTATGCTTTCCCTCCGATCCCTCTCCTTCCACATTTGTTGCGCAGGATTCGGAGAGAGGGAGTTCCAGTCATTCTGGTGGCACCAGCCTGGCCCAGAAGGCCCTGGTCCCGGAGGTTGTGAGACTGACAATAGATGGGCCATGGATGCTTCAACGGCACCCCGATCTACTGTCTCAAGGTCCTATGTTCCTCCCCAATTTACAGTCTCTAACTTTGACGGCATGGCTATTAAAGCCAGGGTGTTTAAAGGGCCGCGGCATCTCGAGACCAGTGGTGTCTACCCTAGTGAATGCTAGAAAAGCTGTTACTAGGAAGCTCTATCATAAGGTCTGGAAGACTTGTATTGCTTGGTGTGAAGCCCAAAATGGCATCCTCTGAAATACGTGATTGGGAGAATTCTCTTTTCTACAGTTGGCTGTGGAAATCAAATTGGATTTGAGTACAATCAGATGTCAAGTTTCGGCCCTATCAGTATTCTTCCAAAGGCCTTTTAGCCTCCCATTCACTGGTCCAAACCTTTATGCACGCGTAACTCGCTTGCTTCCCCCCATTAGGTCACTGCACTCCTTGAATGTTGTCCGGGCAGTCAAGGTTTATTTGTCTAGATCTGCAGAGATCCGAGGATCAGACTTTTTTTGTTTTACCAAAAGGACCCAAGAAAGGGCTTGCAGCTTCCATTGCCAATTGGTCATTCAGGCCTACAGTCTGAAACTTAAAGCTCCTCCCTTTAGGGTGAGAGCTCGTTCTACCAGGGGTGTAGGAACTGCCCATCAGGTATCTGTGGCTCAGATTTGTAAGGCTGCTACCTGGTCTTCAGTGCACAAGTTTACAAAATGTTATCAAGTGGATGTTCGAGCAGCCAAGAATTCGGTTTTCGGCTGCAGTGTACTGCGGGCTGCCATATAAGTTCTGATAGCTATTGTTTGGCAGGGTGTCTCCCTCCCCTCTAGGCTATTACTCTGGGACATCCCAGCAGGTAATGAATTTTAGCCTGACTGTGTCCCATGATGTATGAAAAAGAAAATAGGATTTTTTTTGTCATACTTCCCTGTAAAAGCCTTTTCTTTGAGTACATCATGGGACATAGAGATCCCTCCCCTCAGTTTTGTAGCAAGCATTGAATCCTCAAAAAAGAAGCGCTTCCTATATGGGATGGGTTATATAGGGGATCACTTTCTTTCTAAAGACCTTTTGGTCTACCAGTGTCCAGTCACCTGGAGATTAAGTATAACCCAGCAGGTAAAATTGGCCTGACTGTGTGTCTCATGATCTACTCAAAGATAAGTTTTTTTTTTTTTTTGTTTTTTTTTTTTATCAAGTGTGACAAACAAAATCCTATTTTTGGTCATGGGACCCCCATCCCCCAATGCAGTGCTAATTTTGTTAAAGCTGTATCATCAGGCCATGGTTCTGTTACACAAGGGGCATGTCTATCTCTATAGAGATACCAACTTTTGCATACAAATTGAATTTTTTTTTTAACCTCCCTATTATGATTTTGGTAAATCTAAAGGAAAATTGTATAATATATGGCCAGCCTAAGTATTTGTATAGAATCTTTTGAGGAGCTCTAGTGGCAACACAGGGTCCTTCTCTGTGCAGCTGTTACTTTCATACCTTTTTTAAAACGGGTTACAAGTTTTAGTTTCATTATTGGCCTGATAAATATAGATGGTTTGTACTTTTATTTGTGACTGTGGAAGCAAATTTGATATAATTTGAATGTTTTAAGCAGTACTTTTAAATATTTGGCCTATGACAATGTTCATATTATAAAAGTCTGTTACCTGTTCAGGCAATAAGAATGTGGTGACCAGAGAGCACCTAGATCGTATGAAGAATGGCTGCATTGTCTGCAATATGGGACATTCCAACACTGAAATAGATGTGGTAAGTAGGACTCATTATTGTATTAGGGAAACCATGCCAAATATGTGCACAAACGCCATACATTTATTTTTTTTTTTTTTTCAGTTAGTTAAAAATACCTGGCAGATGGGACTATAAGATGTTTGGTTCTTTTTGACATGTTGTCAAAAATGCAATAGATTTTTTTGTACAGGGGGCAGCAAACAGTGATGTGTTGGACATTTCTTTTCTGTAAGCAAATATGGCCCTGGTTTTGTTCCCCTAATACCCCTTTACACGCTAAAGGTGGGTAAGGATCAGAGGTCTCCTGGCTCCACAGGCCAGAGCCTGAACATTTTTTTTCGCTGCTACAGCTGGTATTTATTATACAACTAAAAGCGGTTTTCCGAAATGGCTGACGGTAGTTGTAGTTCTCCCATTTACAGAACTCTGTGAATGAATGACGTAGCCAGGTGGGCGGAGCCCCGCACTAGTTCATTTTCTAATTTTGACAGCGGGTGCGGAGGGAAGATCCCCGACCTGCGGTCACAGTGGGGGCTGCTCTTTGTTACATATTACACCCGTATCCAGGGTGTAAACATGTCAGGAAATGATCTTGGCCTTTAAACCCATATTTTATTAACAAAAGTAAAAAAGAAATTGCATCAAATATTTAAATTGAGAAATTGTACAAATTTTTTTTTGAAAAAAGAGAAGGTGATTTTTGTAATCGCTGGCTGCATCTGTTTACTGCATTTAAACTCCTTTTGTACAGAATATTCCTCCCAGGTATTCCGCAGTATACGTGATGATAAAACTAATATATATTTTTTTTTCTTTCCCTAGGCAAGCCTACGCACTCCTGAGTTGACGTGGGAGCGAGTTAGGTCTCAGGTTGATCATGTTATTTGGCCTGATGGCAAAAGGATTGTTCTTTTGGCAGAGGTATGAATCACACATTTGCTGCTAATATATTACTCTAAAGATCAACTTGATGTGTACATGCATACATTCTCTAGTACAAATATATGTGCCAAACAATCAGATCAAGAGCTATTAACAGCTAAATGTATATGCAAATGGCAACATCTCCTGTAAAAGACCTTGTCCCTCTACCTGGCAAACCTTCCTGTTGGTCTTTGTTGTGGTGAAGAGTTTGGAAATGGGGAGCCAAAGCTTGACTTTTTAGTCGATTTACATACAACTTTAACTGCCTATATGTGTGGATACGCTATTCATTTTAACATACAGTATAGCTTTCACTAAGTTATCTCTGATTTCTCTTGTTTTATGCTTTGCTCATTGTGTATTGCATTGATGTTTACCCATTAGCTTGCCTGTGGAACTAATCCACGTGTGCTTTATCTTTTTAATATGTAAACAAATTACCAGTTACTAATGGATGCTAGTTTTTTGGTCTGTGAAAAACCAAATGGGACGGGGAGATTTCTCTGGTTAAACCAGTGTAATATAGTCATAGTTAACAGAGCCAATTTATCATGTTTTGTGCTATCTGAGAACCAAGGCAACGTAAAATGCCCCAACCGTAGTAGTAGTAGTAGTATTAGTAGTAGTAGTAGTAGTACAGACCACAGTGAAGATATTTAATGTGCTAAAGGTGCTTTTTTATTTTTTACTTTTTTTTTTTTCTATCTAGCACTACAAACCAAATATAAATAGGAACAACTTTCATTTTATTATCACCACTGTTTTCTAAGGTCATACAGTGCTTTTGGTGCTCAGAGCAACAAGGCAGGGCTCCTATAGATTACACTGGGACAGCTGGTCTGCTGGTGTTCCGTGCCATGGATCCCTGCAGGTGTTAACCGCCTATGCCATTTTTTTATCTACTTTCATTATTTTGTTTGGAAACCCACCATATACATTTTAATGTGCCAGACTAATTTTGGTAATACATGTTAAATGTAATCAATCTAATAGTCTCTTTAAATTGTGTAACAGGGACGCCTCCTCAACCTGAGCTGTTCCACTGTCCCAACATTTGTTCTGTCTATTACTGCGACCACACAGGTAGGTATCGTTATCAGAAATGTATGCATACATTGGTTTGAGGATGTGTACAAAGTTTGTTTGACATTCCTCATGCCACAGTTTGTTCAAAGAAAATGCCTTTGCAGCCAGGCCCAACATGGCCAAAGTATTTGATATATGCAGTCTTCCCCTCTGCTCCTTTATTATTTTTTTGCCTTCGTTTTCAGGATCTAGTCCACTATTTGTATTTGCTGGTAAATTCACAGGGCTCGAAACAATTCTGTAGTTAGAGGTTCATGGGCTATTGGTTTAAGGAATGGTGGGGTTTAAAATGATTTAGCTGCTTACAATGCAGCCATTTCCTTTTTACAATGTAAATTGTGAAATCAATTTTCTGATTTCACAATATTTTTGTATGCATAGACAGTTAAATTTTTCAAGCAAATATTCAATTTTTAGTATGTTCCTGGCAGGTATAAAATGTTTAGTGTAATTATGTGTTGACCTTTTTTTTTTTTTATTTCCAGTTTTTAGTGAAGTTTAAATAGTTTGAACCAAGTTGGTCCAAACGTACTATTTACTTCACATAGATGCAGTGGCTGTGTATGCCTTAGCTGCATACAGTATACAGCGCTGTGTTCTTACCATCCCGATCTTAGATCAAAATGAAGTCTTGCTGAGCACTGCTCACTCATTCACAGGAAGCTTTAGTATTTTATGAATGAATACAAAGCTTCCTCTGTTTCACTGTGGGGGAGAAGCCGGTGGAAGACGTCACGATCTCTGCCTCAGCCAGAGGAAGACTTGTTTGCTGTGTATAAAATGTATGTAGCTTCAGCAATATATAGTAAATAGCCACTGCATCTCTCAATGAAGTAAAATGTTTGGACCAGCTTGGTCCAAAAAAACGATATAAATGTCGCTAAAAGCTGAAGATCAGGTTTAAAAAAAAAAAACCTGAAGCTTAAGTACCTTAACTGACAGAATACCATCATGTTTTTCTCCAGTAAAGCAACTCCAAGACTGGGGGGATGACGGGGATTAGAACCTAGGAACCCTTTGTTCTCTTCTTATGCATTAAAAAAAAATATATAAGTGGGTGGATGGGTGACCACTCCAGTCGCTTCTATTTGCTACTATAAAGCCCATTATAGAAGGGTTTAGGGAGATGTCGTGCTTTAGTCACATTGAGTTGAAACCCTTCCTTTATTGCACTAGTTATTATAGTTCTATATACGGGTTCACTGTTGCACTGATTTCTTTGCTTGAGTGTATGAGTTTACTTTGGGTGCTCTTGCTTCTTCCCACAATCCAGAAACATGCTTGTTGGCAAACTGACATCTGACATGTCCAGCCCAATAGTATGAAGGCCTATGCTTGAATGACAGGTGTAGAAATTTGCAAGCTGCCCTTTAGTAGGGCCTGATTTTAATGCCAAGTACTATAGATGAGTTGCTTGTGTAGAGGTGCATTAAATAAATCTGTCTTTCTCAGGCACTGGCTCTGATTGAACTCTACAATGCCCCTGAGGGTCGCTATAAACAGGATGTCTACCTGTTGCCTAAGAAGATGGGTAAGTGTCCTGATAAAATTTTTATTAAAACTTAGGATTTGTAATTTTTATGTCTTTTTTTTTTTTTTTTTTTTTTTTTTTCTAAACTTGTGGAATTTCTGTCCTGTAGATGAATATGTGGCCAGCCTTCATCTTCCCACTTTTGATGCCCACCTTACTGAGCTATCAGATGAGCAGGCAAAGTACCTGGGTCTGAACAAGAATGGACCTTTTAAACCAAATTACTACAGGTATGTGCTGAGTGTTTAAATCAAAGCTTGCATATAAAATATTGATGTGCTTTGGTGTTAACGAGCCTCATTTTTACAAAAATGTAAAATCTTTTTAACCGCTTCAGCCCGGACGATTTTACCCCCCTTCCTTACCAGAGCACTTTTTTTGATTCGGCACTGCGTCGCTTTAACTGATTGCGCGGTCGTGCGACGTTGCACTCAAAATCTATGTCCTTTTTTTCCCCACAAATAGAGCTTTCTTTTGGTGGTATTTGATCACCTCTGCGGTTTTATTTTTTGCATTATATACAAGAGCGACAACTTTGAAAAAAAAAAACAAATTTTTTTGCTATAATAAATATCCCATTTTTTTTAAAAAAAACTAAATGTTTTACTCAGTTTAGGCCGATACGTATTCTTCTACATATTTTTGTTAAAAAAACGCAATAAGCGTTTATTGATTTGCGCAAAAGTTATAGCGTCTACAAAATAGGAGATAGATTTATTGCATTTTTTAATTTTATTAACTGTTCCAAATGACCCCCTCCCCCCAGAGGTGCAAGAAATCTTATCTCAATATCGGGGTATTTTGTTACCTGCTCTGTTATCTTGAAAATGCCTGTGTGATTACTGCTCTAGGACCTGTTGTGGCTTTTAGCAGCTAATCTTTAGAGTTGTAAAATATTGTATTGTGAAGATAGGGCCCAAGTACCTTTTGCAGTCTAGTGAACCTAATATCTGCTGCAGTTTAGCCTTGTACTGTAACTCTGGTTACAGTAGTTACACTTGGTGGACTCTGATACTCCCTTCCTAATCAGTGTTCTCTAGCCTGTCCCCACTCCACCAAGTATTTGCTGTGCTGCCTACTTGGTGGTCTGGTCTGTCTCCTCCATTGTGCGCCACAAGCACCATTCAGATCATTGAGGAGTTTATTAAAATTCATGGAGACTGAGGCACTCATGCACAGAAGGAGGGCCCCAAAAGTGAAGATTTAAGGAGCAGTGCTATGTTGAGCAGACCACCCAGTGAAGAGTTGTTAAAGACAGACACGGGGAATGAGGGTGGGCATTGGAGCTTAAGTAAAACTCCATTAAAAGTGCATTTCCCCTTTTAACTCGATTTTGTTTTTTCCTTTTAGGTATTGAGTTCATGTGAATTCTGCAATCAAGGAGCTATTGGAAAATGGGGAAATCTGGAATAAAAATAAGAAAATTTAAGCTTTTCACAGCCACTGTACAGCCAGCTCTTATGTCAAGAACTGGACTCTCTGCCATATTAGTAAACATTTATTTATTACTGAAAAGCTGCCTAGAATAGACTTTACCTGCTCTGTGCTAGCCCACAGTTTGCTGGGTTATGGGGGGGAGCTGTGCCTGTAAGACTGTAGTGGTTACCCCCCATCATGCTGTACTTACAGGCTTATAGCAATCTCTTAACACTGCTTATCCCAGCAGCACGTGGGAAGGGGAACAAGTTAACTAGCATGAAATCTGAGTTTAAAAAAAATTTATTTTGCATTAACTTGCATTTTTATTTCTCTTTTTAATATTGATTTACCTGAAGGATGCAAAGCGTGGATGTCTTAATGAAACATGTTAAAGTGACCTAAATCTATTTTATTGTGGTTTTCAATAGTGATAGTTAGTTTGTTTTTCCCCTCTTTTGTCAAAGAATGATGTTCCTATTAATCTGCTGCTGTAATAACTCCAAAACGATAGGACACTAAATAGCCGTTCACTAAACTGTGATTGCTGCTAGCAGCTTTCTAAAATCGTCAACTAAAAGCTGGTTTGTCTCTGTAACTCCACTGCATTATCTGCACACCCTAACTGCACTGCTTCTTCCCCCCCCCCCCCAACAAAGGTTTTTGGCTTGTATTCCATTAATAAGGATGAGTCAATGAGAGGTTTTATATCAAACATGCTGCTCCATTGTACTGGGTGCTGCACAGAAGTGCCACTTTTTAGTGCACCTGTGGTGCACAGAAAATCTGAAACCTTTTTAAGTGCAATGATACTTATTAATATTGAATAAAAATGTCCTGCCAAGAAATTAGTGCAGTACAAAACCGTTTTCTAGAAATCAGTCTGCATTGTGGAAGGTTGGTGTCAACTGATGCTGTTTTAAGACTCCGTAAGGTATCTGTTGCTTATGGAGGCAGGGAAGATCCTAAGACCTTTTACACAGTGGGTGTTCATGAGACTTTGGTATTTCAGGTGTGGGTGGCAGGTACTGATGCACCATGCTGCCTTGCTGCGGGCAGCCTGTAAAACTCAAAGGCTGAAAGCTACTGTGGCTGGGCGCTGTACTGAGTGGTACAAATGCTTGGGGGCAGTATGCTCCCAGGGAAGACTGCTAGGAGCACAGACTGCTGGCATTTCAAGCATTCATTCCTGAGTGCTTACTGCCCCTAAACATTAGTACCACTATTTACACAGCCTAGCTGCAGCAGCTCTCAGCTTCTGCATTTTGCAGACTGCCTGGCAGTGAGGCTGGATGGTGTGCTGGTATGTAATGCATGGGAACTAGATGCACAGTGTGCATGAGGCTTTAGGCTCTTGTGTGAATGTCATCAGAGAAAAAAGTTAATTGTATAAAGTTTGAAATACTTAAGTTAATACTAGTTAATGCTTATTTAAGACCTTTTATTAAGGCATGAAGGACACGTTTTTTTTTGGTTTTTTTTCCTCTCATTGATTCATTGTTTAGTCTGGTACTTGAACTCTACAGCAGAGCAAGCCTGTTAATTCTATTGCTGCCATGTAAAATAACTGTATTAGGCTAAAAGTAGGTTAACAGAAGTACAAACTACATGTTGCTGTAATTGAAAGGAAAACTGAACACCAGTGTATTGTGGTACTAGTACGTAAAGCTGCATTTAAATGCTAACTTGTCCAGTCACTTCTGTATACAGCATGGCAGTGTTTAATCTCAAGCTTCTGGTAATTGGCAAGGAGCAGTTTACATCCTACTGATTTTGTGCATTAAATCAGAGTTGTTTGGGCTCATGCACACAGGCGTTTTCTTCATTTACTCTTTAAGTTTTCTATGAAAGCAAAAAAGGAGAACTCCGGTGTTGCCATGGGCAAAACTTATTTTTATTTTTTTTCTGTGCCATGGCTTTTCTGATTTTCATATTAGAAATGCTTCATTGTGCAGTTTGCTACTGTGTTTGTCATCACTTGTTAATGTTGTATGCACCAACATGCAAAATATAGAAGTGCACACCAGCCAGTAAAGCAGTGTCACTGGGTTACTCAGTGTATATTGATTTAAAAAAAAAAAAAGAGAAGGCATGTCAATGATTGTGCACTAATGCAAAATCATTGTCCCCTGCAATGAAGTACCTAGAAACAGATGCTCCTATAGTTGACTTCTTTTTTATTTTTTTTATTTTACTATACCCACAGTCCCCTGGCTGAGTCATGCCCATGGGCTATTTACATTCCCTCATTAAGCTGTGAATCCCAAATACCTTCTCTAGGAGCCACCAGTGCAAGATCCAGTAGACAGCTCATTTAATAGCCATTTCACTTTAAGCTGGCCATAGACTGGTTAAAATTTGGCCTGTTCGATCAATGTTTGGCTGTCCCCTCTGGACAGAAGACAATTGATTGGCCTTTGTTAAAGGGACATGCTGGAAAACATTTGTTGATGAATGGCTTTAGCTGCTGATCGTTGTATTCTGACAGTGCAGGTGTCAGAATACAATGTCCTGAGAGAATCTACCCATCCTTCTCTTTGTGGGAGATACGAGTCTAAGGCCAGCTTTAGACTGAAAATCCAGAGTTTTCCCCAAAATTTACTTTAATTTTAACCTTTTTGATTTTCTATCCCAAAACATTTAAATGCATACATTTGATCTTGAATTTGATTACTCCTGTTTTTTCTGACTACTTTTGATTTTATGTATACAGATCCAGCATTTTTTTATTTTACTGCATATTGCGGTATACTGCTACTGCTGCTAAATAACCACTGTATCTTGAACTGTGTTGTAATCTTGTGCTGTGGAGAACATTGCCTCAGTACATGTGTGTATATACACAAACATTTACAGCATGGCTGTATATATCTGTCCTATATACGCACATAATATACTTGTAAAAGTGTGAAATTATTTTCTTATTTAAAACCTGCTAGGAGGTCTGTCTCTAAATTTGCCAGTAGAAACATTTGTGTCTGGTGCTTGTACCACAGAGGTAAAGGTTAGAGTAAATATGGATTTCTAAAACGCATCGTCTAAACTGTGTGGGTGATTTGACATCCTGTTGGTTTTCCCTTTTTGAAATCAATGTTTTTCAATGGAGGTAATTTGCCAACAATACATTGGATCTCTCCCATGTCACGATCACTATTCTGTAAGTGGCAGTTCTTGTAAGCAACACTGACAGTGGAGACAGCTTCTGGACTAAAAAAAAAAAATATATATATATATATATATATATATATATATATATATATATATATATATATATATATATATATATATATATATATATATATATATATTTCATACTAGCAGGTTAAACAGCTTGGCCTGACTTTTTTGTGTATTCGGCAATGCAAAGCTACACATTACCAAATCTAGATTTGGTAATACGTAAATGGCGTTAAATCTACAATTTACATAACGAGTTAGTGTAATTTTGGTTCAGCCCAGGGAAAGCTGCTTCACTGCCATGTTTTTTCAGCAATGCAAGGAACTATGTGTAAAATGCTGTAATCCTTGTCAGAATATTTGCTTTTCTAACAGTAAACGAAAATCTCGTTGCTAAATGTAACGCAATTTTACATATAGTTTATTCCTTGCATTACCTTATGTAACAAGCACATATTTTATAAGCTGGTTTACCAACCCCTAAGCCAGCCTGTATTGTGGACAAACACTCCCAAATTTTCATTAGAAAATTGCAGTCTGTTAACGGCTCCAGCTTTTCTTAATCAGCAATGTCTTGTTTCAGTAATTTACGTTTCTTTGTATAGTTAAGAATGAACGATATCCTTCCAGACTAGCTGGATATAAGATACCAGCAAACTATATACATTTAAAGTAAAATTTAACCCATTACTCACTGAATAGTATACAACTAATGCTGTTGGTCAAGCCTGCAATGCACAATCCACTGTAGACTTTATCACCAGCATCTGAAGTGTTGGACAGTATGTATTTATTGACCTGTACTGCAGTATGAAAATGCAGTGTTCAGAAAGGCAGTCTCCAAGAGTCTTTTACATTTTTTAACGTATGAGTGATTGTATTAGATCAGCAATAAGGAATCTGTAATCTTAAACATGAATAAAATGCTATCAAATAAATCTGTTAAGTGTATGGTTTCTTTAAGCGCAACTGGCAAAATAAAAAAAATACATGACTTATGTGACGCAGTCTATTAGTGTCTTGAGCAAACCTTTTTTTTTTTTTTTTAAGTTGTGAAGAGTGAGGAAGGGTTAGACCCTCTTGCGGTTTGTGACCCATTTTAGGAGTGTCAACCTTTGTTTGTCCTGGTGACAAATGGAAAGGTGAAAGACCTTTTTTTTATTTTTTTATATAGAGGTGAGGGGAAAGCCTCCAGTGAGGAAACAGATTCTAGCTAAATCTGAACAACATTTCCTATTCCTGTTGTGTGACAAAGCGAAGGGGGGGGGGGGGGGGGGGTGGGGGAGGGGGTGGGGGGGGGGGTGGGGGGGCGGGGGGGGGGGGGGGGGGGGGGGGGGAGAAAACTGTCAGGGGTTTAAACCTTCTTTTCAAAATGAAAAAAATGGCTATACATACACTTTAAAGCATAACTCCACTTTTGTTGAAAAAATAAAACATTCCCCTGTGGGTGATCTATGTATATTGCAAGGATTTTAACAAACTTTATTGCAGTTTGCTACCTTTTTGTTCTGAAGAAATTGCTGTTTCTCTGTGTCCATGTGGGAAAGTAAGTAAAGGGAGTGGTTTCATAATTGTCAATCAGCTGCAGGGCACTAATGAGGAAAGCTGCTGGGCCTGCATCCCTTTAGACATGTTCCTAATAGGAATATCTCACCAAAAATTCAATTTGTTACAGGAGCTGCCTGTCACACAAGCAGGAACGGATGTTTCTGGGGGCGTACTGTACAGTCTGTGTACAGAACACCTCCAGGTAGCCATATTGTATCTTCAGAAAATTAGTGGCTGCAGATTGAAAAAAAGGTCACGTTTAATGACCTTCAGTTACAATATGACTTTTTTTTTTTTTTTTGCTATTTTTTTTTCCCCCATGAAAGTGGAGTTACCATTTATGCACTTTTTAGCATTAACACAGCATTTTTTTTTTTTTTTTTCTGAGTGCCCCTCTGTAACATTGTATGTATTACTTGGTGGTCCTGCCAGTTGAATGGTTTAACAGGTAACGTATCAGGCCAAGCTGTTGAGCAAAGGTGGCAGAGGTTGGGACAGATCATTTTGCACTGGCAGGGATACCTACTTCTTCATAGAAGTGTTCTGTAGCATGGACTAGGTACACAATGCAAAACCATGCTCCAACAATGAGGCTCACAAAAAGTTAAAACTGAACTCCAGGGGTGCTTGTAAAAAAAGATTCCTCCCTTTGCACTGCAAGAGTCTGAGTAGAGAAATAGGCTGTAATTGCCATTCATTGTGAGATACTTAATTCTGAAACAAGGAATATACTACTGCCTCTCAGGGGAGTAGACACTAGCAGACAATGCTGTTGGCCAGATGGAATTCCTCCCACTCCCGTCAGGCTTCAGTTTTATGTTGGTGTCTTGGGAGAATGGACATCTACTCTAAGAGAAACAAATCCCTTTCCACTAGACCTTTTTCTGCTTTTATTAAAAAAAAAAACTTACACTTCGCAGGTCACAGGGAAGTTCATATTCATGACTACTTGGGTTATGCTGTCGCATTCAGGTGAATTGTCACTGGCCAAAAATGCAGGAACACAGCTCAGCTAAGCCTCAGTTTTTAGGTAGTCTCTCTCTGAAGATCTTTCATGGGCTTTGCTTCCAATATATCCTGACCTATTTTCTGGTTCAGGTACTATGGGCCACAGGCTAAGACTGGACCTGGGCCCTACAGGGATGGTCTGTTTGCTATTCAGTGCTCTCTGGCGTACATTTTATCTGGTGAACTCGCTGGCAGGGTGTTCTACAGGTCCCTCTACACCGCACCCCCTCTCCCCACCATGGTGTTCTCTGTGCTTTGCAACTTTTTTCTGGGCAGTTTTTACTTGGGACGCAATTTAGCAATGGCAGAATGCATAAAGGGGGTGGGCCTGCTTGGCACGCATTTGATCATGTACAGTGTATCTGGAAAGTTATTACAGCACTTCGCTCTTTCCATATTTTGTGAAGTTAAGCCTTATTCCAAAATTGATTACATTCATTTTCCTCAATTCTACAAACCATACCCCATAACAACTTGAAAGAAGTTTGTTTGAAATCTTTGCAAATTTTATAAAAAAAAAAAATCATATGTGCATAAGTATTCAGCCTTTGCACAATACTTTGTTGAAGCATCTTTGGCACCAATTACAGCCCCAAGTCTTTTTGAGTATGGGGCTACAAGCTTGGCACACCTATTTTTGGGGAGTTTCTCCCATTCTTTGCAGGACTTCTGAAGCACCATCAGGTTGGATGGGCATTGTTGCACAGCCGTTTTCAGATCTCTCCAGAGATGTTCAATCAGTTTCAAGTCTGGCCTCTGGCTGTGGGCCACTCAAGGATATTCAAGGAGTTGTCCTGTAGTCACTCCTTTGTTATCTTGGCTGTGTGCTTGGGGTTGTTGTCCTGTTGGAAGACGAACCTTCACCCCAGTCTGGGGTCCAGAGCTCTCTGGAGCAAGTTTACATCAAGGATGTCTGTCCATTGCGGCATTCATCGTTCCCTTGATCCTGACTAGTCTCCCAGTTCCTGCTGCTGAAAAACATCCCCACGGCATGCTTCCACCGCCATACTTCACTGTATGGATGGTATTGGCCAGGTGATGAGTGGTGCCTGGTTTCCTCCAGACATGACTCTTGCCATTCGGGCCAAAGAGTAAAATCTTTGTTTCATCAGACCAGAGAATTTTTTATTTCACTTTGTCAGTCCTTCAGGTGCCTTTTTGCAAACTCCAGGCTGGCTGTCATGTGCCTTTTAACTGAGGAGTGGCTTCCGTCTGGCCACTTTACCATACAGGCCTGATTGGTGTGTTGCAGAGATGGTTCTCTCTCCACAGAGAAATACTGGTCCTCTGTCAGAGTGACAATCTGGCTTTTGGTCACCTCTCTGGCTAAGGCCCGTCTCCCCCGATCGCTCAATTTGGCCGGGTGGCTCGCTATAGGAAGATTCCTGGTGGTTCAAAACATATTCCATTTATGGATGATGGAGGCCACTGTGCTCATTGGGACCTTGAATGCTGCAAAAAAAATGTTGTCCCCTTCCCCAGATCTGTGCCTCGATGCAATCCTGTCTCGGAGGTCTACAGACAATTTTTATGACTTCATGGCTTGGTTTGTGCTCTGACAATCGCTGTTAAAGTGTTACTAAACCCACAACAGTAAAATAAGACTGTATATGCAGGATATCATACTTGTTATACTCACTGTGGAACTTAAGGGGTTAATCCTCTGTATTGTGTAAAAGGGCTCTTTGATCCTCTATGCACAGATCCTCCTCCTGCAGGGTCTCTTTTGGCAAGGCCAGATAAGACAGTGAGGGGGTAGTAAATCTGCACATGCTCAGTTTGGTCTCTATTGCTGGAGAGAACAGTTCCTTGCTGAGCTTTTCAGGTCACATGATATTGACGATGCCTATTTGGGTGTGTATACAGATCCTAAATGACAGCCCAGTCCCCTCCCTCCTTGCCCAGTAACTAAAAAACTGTGTGTGGGATGTCGCATCTTGATTCATTAACCACCTGATTACTTTGCACTTAAACCCCCCTCGTGACCAGACCAATTTTCAGCTTTCGGCGCTGACGCACTTGGAATGACAATTGCGCGGTCATACAACACTGTACCCAAATGGAAAATTAAAAAAATAAAATAAAATCATGTTTAATAGTTTGTTATAAAATTTTGCAAACAGGTAATTTTTCTGCTTCATTGATATGCGCTGATGAGGCGGCACTGGTGGGCACCGATAGGCGGCACTGGTGGGCACCGATAGGCGGCACTGGTGGGCACCGATAGGCGGCACTGGTGGGCACCGATAGGCGGCACGAATGAGCGGCACTGGTAGGACACTGATGTGCAGCACGGGCACTGACAGATGGCACTGGGGGCACTTTTATTAGCACAGGTTGGGTACCATGGACCCTGGGCATATTGCAATGAGAGGGACTGATGTCCCTCTCACTGCCGCCGGTGATCGGCTTTTTTTTTTTTTTTCATGCTTTCAGCGCAAGCAGGAAAAAAAGCCGATTACCGGCTCTGTTACTGTCACATGATCAGCTGTCATTGGCTGACAGCTGATCATGTGGTAAGGGGTCGGGATCGACCCCTTACTCGGATCTGTGATCCAGCGAGTCTCACAGACTCGCGGATCGCAGAGCGTGCCCTTAAGGGGGCGCGCAGGCAGCTCGTTGCCGGGACGACGTCAATAAAAGTAGTCCTGGCACAACAGATCCGCGCTGTAGCCATCATTTGGCTATGGTGCGGATCTCAGGTGGTTAATGATCAGCAACCCTTAACAGCATGAGGACCCAGGCTGTAGTGGAAATCTCCTACCTGAACACTCAGCACTTGGGCAAACCCTGCAGTTTATCACATTACCTTTTTGGCTGATCCGTATACCATGGTATACAGTATAGTGGCAGTATTTAATGTGAAAAGATTAGTAACACCTTCACTGTGGGACCTTTATAAAGACAGGTGTGTGTCTTTCCAAATCATGTCCAATCAACTGAATTTACCACAGGTAGACTCAAAGTTGTAGAAACATCTCAGCGATGATCAACGGAATGTCGCGGGGCTCAATTTTGAGTGTCATGGCAAAGGCTGTGAATACTTATGTACATGTGATTTTTCTTTTTATTTTATTTTTTTATAAATTTGCAAATATTTCAAACCTTCACGTTATTATGGGGCGTTTGTAGAATTTTGAGAATTTTTTTAATCCATCTTGGAATAAGGCTGTAACACAAAATGTGGGAAAAGTGAAGCAGTGTGAATACGTTCTGGATGCACTGTACATCTACCATTTTTAGCCACTCCCTGGGCACAGTACACGTGCATTGCAGCTTCTGATCCTACACAGCATGGATACCACTGTCACACTGCTCTGAAAGCTTGCTCTTTCTGCCTCTGGCCCTGTAGAGCAGTTTTCGCAACTTCCCTATTTCAGGCACAGCAAGTATTGGGACTTTAGTTATGACTGCAACATAGGTGTTCTGGATTAGGCTGACACCTCTCTCTGCTTGGGAGCCGCTTCCCTCTGGTTCACAGGCTGTTTTTAACTCTCAGCAAGCCATGGCTTCAAGCAGGTAGAGAGATTTAAATCCCTGTATTAGGTAGGAGCCACTGGAAAGTTTGACGTGTGGGTCCAAAGGGTTACCTTGGTTCTGAATCGCTTCCCTTTTCTTTGAGTTCCACTGTTTCAGGGGTACAATCCTTTACTTTGGGTCAAGGGAGGAATTTTCTGCAGCCATCTTTGGACCTGGCTCTTAAAGGGTTGGAAAGCTTCGTGTCTTTTTACCTTAATGCATCCTATGCATTAAGGTGAAATAACGCCTTGCACTCTCCAGCCCCCCCCCCCCCCCAAGCCCCTGTTTTACTTGCCTGAGCCCCGAATCTCCGTGGGCGCGATCCCGCATTGCTTTCCCCCAGCTCTTGTGGGCTCTTCATTGGATGATGGCAGTGCAGCCATTGGCTCTCGCTGCTGTCAATGAAATCAGTGACGCGGCGCGCCGAGGCTGATTGAATCACACGGGAGTGCGCCCGCAAGCTAACCCCCTTGGGAGAGTGCTTCCTAGAGGCGGGTTAGCTCTTGCGGGGAGGAGCAGAGGGACCCCGGAAGACTAGGATCGGGGCGCCACTGCAAAACTGCTCAGTGGAGGTAAATATGATATGTATGTTATTTTAAAACAAAAATTAAATTAAACCTTTATAACTAAGGTTCTCGCTGGCATTGAGTGCAAATGTGGGTGCTCTGTTATCCTTTTTAGTAAGGATGAGGAGTTGGAGGAAATTCATCAGGATGAGGAAGAAATATAAGCTGCTGAGGTTCAGCAATCCTCTGTAGATGAGTCCTCCCTGAAGAAATCATAGGGTCCAGGGCTTTCTCAGGCACAAATGATCATTGTGGGCATTCTGGCAGATGTGGTACGCACTAACCTTAAGCGATCACTGTCGAAACGCCTGTGCAGTGCACAAACACAAGTGATACATGCAGATCAGGTTTACCTAGAGATGTTTTCACCTCCTAAAGCATTTTGCACACAAGTACCCCATGGAGGAGGAATTCTACAAGAACTATGGCTCTTCAGCTGTTGACCTGGCTATTTCCTACTTGTACATGAAAGTGTTGGTCGGTGTAACGTCCCTTTCAGGAACCAATGGAGAGGCTACCCTTTGAGGGCAAACTCCTTGTTTAGACCATCTTTGGGTGCCTGCATTCAGGAGGTCTCAGCAGGTTCCTGAAGGTACAAAAAATTCAGAATGAAGCCCACCCAGTTTATGATGGCTTCACTTCATCATAGGCTTTTGGCATCAGTGGATATCAAGGATGCTTACCTGCATATTCTATTTTTCAGACCTCACTGATGGTTTTGTTTCTGGGGAGGTTTGGCTTGGTACTGTGACTTTATAAGTTGGCCTTGGTTCCAACACACTGGCTTGAGTACTTAGATCTAGTACTTAACATGGCACAGGCGAAAGTACTGCTTTTGCAGGGGAAATGCCTGTCTCTTCAAGCTTAGACAGAGGTCCTGAGGTTATTGGAAAGTCCCTGAATTTGCACCTGCATGAAGGGTCCTGGTGAAGAAGGTAGCTGCTTTCTAATGTGGTCCCCCTATTCTCAATTTCACTCCAAAGCATTGCAGCTCAATAGCCTGTCTCTATAGGACAAACATCAAGAGCCCTTAGTGCTGTCAGTGCATCTCTGACCCTCAAGACCAGGTCGGCTCTGGATTAGAACGGTGGATATCCATGTGACATCCATTCTGATTAATTGGAAGGCCTTAGCGACAGATGCCAGGCTATTGTGGTGTTCTAGAGAACCCCCTCAATTCAGGGAATGTGGTAGTCAGTATGGCATATGTCAGAAAGAAAAAGGGTATACCGCGCTGTGATTAAATTAATATATAAGAATAATGGCTGCCAACACAGCTGTAGACAAAAAGCAATGTAAATAGAATATTAGCGCTACACATTTGTTTTTTTTTTTTATCAGGTAAGAGGTTTATCAATGAAGATGATCAAATAGTGAATTACTACTAAGTGAAAGTGCTAACTGGAGTGTAAAAAATATATATACAACCATAAACGCATAAAAATAACATAAACGCAAAAAAACCATAAACGCAAAAAAAAGTGCATTCACTTGTCACAAAGAAAATAAAAGGCATATTTCAAGTCCAAGATTGTAAGGAATAGTCCAAAAGAAAAAGACTCAGACAGGAACATGCCAAATGGAGACCATGTGATTGAAGGCACCACCACGTATAAGAGAGGAGGCTTACCGGATGTCTATGACTTGAAGGGGCATATACCACGCAAGTCTTCAAAGGCTTAATGGTCAGAAAACTATGGGTAAAGCTGATCCTGTAACTTGGACATTCCCAGACATCGAGTGGGTTAAAGGTTAAATATCATATTCCTTGGTGAGGGCAGAGCCTCGGTATCCACAGGCCATGCAAAACAGATGGAGAAAAAAAAATCGCATTGCGTGATACCATTTAAAAATATTATTTATTGTAGTAAAATGGTAAACTCGCATGATAAAAGGTCATCAAAAGCTTCTCATGAGTACAGGTACACCGAATAAATATATTATATGCAGATGTTGTTGAATATGCATGTTAAAAACGGAATCGTCACTTCCTGGCTAGCAACAGGCAGTGATTTTTTACAGAGTTTCACTTCCGGTGTCATGCTCATCATATTTGGGGTCATTAGATTTATAAATAGCGGATTTTTTTTACGGGGGTCCACACGCCAGATGATGACTTATTAGTTGAAAGGCGTCGGATGGACCCACTTACACATTGCTCATGTACCTGTACTCATGAGAAGCTTTTGATGACCTTTTACCATGTGAGTTTACCATTTTACTACAATAAATAATATTTTTAAACTGTATCACGCTATGCAATTTATTTATTTTTTTCTCCATCTGTTTTGCATGGCCTTGGGGTACCGAGCCTCTGCCCTCACCAAGGAATATGATATTTAAACTTTAACCCCCTTGATGTCTGGGAATGTCCAAGGTAAGCCATTGATAACAGAAATCACCCAAATGGTCATGATAAAAAGTTTACATACCCTGGAATGTTTGGCCTTGGTACAGACACAGAAGGTGGTACATACAGGTAAAAATGGCAATTAGAGGTTAATTTCCCACATTTGTGGCTTTTTAAATCACAATTGGTGTGTGTATAAATAGTCAATGAGTTTGTTAGCTCTCACATAGATGCACTAATCTCAGACACTGAGCCATGAGAAGGTAGAAAAGAACAGTCAAAAGACCTGCATAACCAGGTAATGAAACTTTACAAAGATGGAAAAGGATATAAAAAGATATCCAAAGCGTTGAATATGCTGGTCAGTACTGTTTAATCACCAATTAAGGAGTGGAAAATTAGGGGCTCTTATGATACCAAGCCAAGGGCAGGTAGACCAAGCAAGATTGCCGCCACAACTGGTGGAAGAATTGCTCAGGATACAAAGTAAAACCCAAGTACATTCCCTTTTAAGACGTGGCATTGTGGGCAATCGTGTCACGGAGCTACAGAATGGGGAGATGCCTATGCAAACAAGGCGTTTCCCCGTTCTGCCTAGTGACATGACAGAGATCTACTACTCCCCGTCAGCTGGAGCAGTGATCGCTGTCATGTCCTAGGTAGCCCATCCCCCCACAGTTAGAATCACTCCCTAGGACACACTTAACCCCTTGATTGCCCCCTCGTGTTTAACCCCATCCCTGCCAGTGTCATTTATACAGTAATCGGTGCATTTTTGTCTAGGAGAATCGCTTATATGCCTGGACAGATAATCTGCCACTGACATCAGGCAATCAAAGTAGCATGTACCCACCTCGCATCAGCTTCATGAAGAGCCCTGTGCCAGGAAGGAGCCAGCCGGCGGCCTCGGTAAGAGATCGTAGTGCACTCGTCGGCTCAAAGTGCCGGCCAGCATCCTACCTCCTGGTTAAATATTAAGGCATTAAAACCTTTACAAACTTGATACAAGTACACCGCCTGACCCTCATCCCCCCCCCCCCCCGGAACCCTGCCCCCCGCAACACTCCCAGACATGTTATAACAGCATTTGAAAATGGATTTAAAATGGAGCTCAAAGTGCAGACACCGCTTGGGGTGTCCTAAAACATACTTTACAGGCAAAAGAAACACATTTTTTCCACATAGACAGATTAATCCATGGCATGTGTGGGGTGGCATCTCCTCTCAACCATATGAAGGTTCAAGGAACCTGAGATTGTAAGGGGGAAGAGTAGCAATTCTAGAAGTACATTCTAATGTACTTAAGTGTCAGCAGGGGGGAAGATCAGTTCCTCTCCTTGTCTTTGATGGCTGCTGGGCTAGTGTTCGCCGTAAGGCTGTATCCAGGGGGTAGATAACCATCATATTGTGGCAAGGGGTGTTACCTGTGTATACTGAGTGGTCAGTCGTATTAGCCTGTAGCCAGCAGTGAGGGCCAAGTCAATGTCTGGGGGAGAACTAGCATTCAGGTAGCAACAAGGGGCATAGGGGGTAATTGAGGAGAAGGTGTAAGAAAGGGCAGCAAAAGATAGCAGCGGAGTGTGCAGAAGCTCACCATTCCTTCAGCCTCCCTTAGAACTCCCGTGCCTCCTCGGATGTAGTGAAGCGCGAGCGTTGCCCACTCCGCTGTGGTCTGGGCGACCGGGTTCTCCACAGCCCTGGTAATCCAGGGCGAGCCAGGGAATTTGACATCAGCTGGAGCCAGTTAGGCACCACCATCGGGTCAGTCTCCAGGAACGAGAATAAGTCGGGAAGTTCCACCAGTGGGCGGAGGGTAAAGAACCGTTGATACTTCCTGAAGATCACCAAGAGGAGGAAACCCCCTCGATATGTGATCCCCAGCTGTCGGGCCGCCTCCAGCACCAGTTTCAGCATAGCCGGCCGCTGCAGAGCTGCCCTGGATAAATCAGGCAGGATCCGGAGCGGAGCACCATCAAAATCAATTTCTCCCCTCTCCCATGCTTTTCGTAGGATGATCTCATTATGGGGATAATGGTGCACCCTGCATATCACGTCCCTCGGTCTGTCCAAATCCGATGAGCGTGGGCCCTGTGGATCCAGTCAAAGGTCAGATTAGCCAGGAATGCTTCCCCCGCAACATCACAAAATATGGCTCGGGTAGACTCCGCCAAATTCTCTGTTCCTGTGGCTTCCGGGAGGCCCCTGAGCCGTAGATTGTTCCACTGACTCCGGTCTTCCATGTGGAGCTGTTGTGAAAGTAAGGTTGCCGCTTAAATAATAAATACAAATCGGTATTTAATCCTTTTGGGAAAATGGTATTAAGAAAATCTATCCAGTATACCTCACGTTTTCTAAGAATCAATTCTCGATCACCTCCTCTCCTATTTTTATTGATCCCTTCCAATACCACATACTTTAGTTGGGAAATAGAATGACCTTTCTCTATAAAATGTCTAGCTAGCGGTAATTGTCTTAATTTGTCCCTAATTGAATACTTATGCCTAGCTATACGGTCTTTAACCATTTGTGTTGTTTCACCAATATAAAGTAACACACAAGGGCACTTTATAACATAAATTACAAAGAGGATTGTCATGTATAGTATCCTTTAATTGGGATATCAAAACCTTTTATGGGGATGTGATATGGATTTCGCTTTAATCATAGAATTGCATTGTTGAAGGGGGCTTCCAGATTCCGATAGACCCCCGACAACCACATCCCAGGGTTGTCGGGAAGAGGCTCTTGTCCCCATCAACATGGGGACAAGGTGCTTTGGGGAGGGGGGGCACAGAGCCCCCAAAGCACCCCACCCCCTATGTTGAGGGCATGTGGCCTGGTAGGGTTCAGGAGGGGGGGTGCTTGCTCACCCCCCCCCCCATCCTGACCTCCAGGCTGCATGCTTGGATAAGGGTCTGGTATGGATTTTGGGGGGTGCCCTTCCTGAAGTGTCATTTAAAGGTGCTTGCAAAAGATGTCTGAACCCAGAGTACCAGGTGGGTTGGAATGTTCAGAGTCAGGGCGATGCAGACGAACAGGTAAATCCAAGCAGCCCTTAAGGGGGCCATGCTACATCAGTGTGAGATAACATTGAATTCTAGCGCCAGAGCTCATGTTTAACTTTAAACTGATAACCTGTAAAGGCCTTTAAAGTGTCTCCTATGGACAATTTAGGTATTGTAATCTGTCACCATTTTACAGTCATGCAAAATTTTAAATCTTGATATGTTTGGTATCTCTTTACTCGATGCAACATCATCTTTAATATTAAATATATATTGGGTATTCTATTGTGTTTGTGTGCAGTGAATTTTTTTTTACAGAAGATCTGCATTTAATTAAAAATATTGTGCTACAAAAAAGATTCAACAACCACCATTTTGTTCTCCAGGGCCTCTGCTTTCAGAAAATTAAGGCATTAAGAGCAGGCGAGAGGTGTTACAAATGCCCCTCAAACGCCTATGCACAAGATATAATAGCCAGCACATTTTGCTGTTCACACTATCAAAACAGTAAGCGTTCACGTCCCATCGCTTCAAAATTGAAGCCTCATGTCAAGTCAGGAGGCGTTTGAAGCCTTTCGACGCCTCCCATTCATAGTTTCATAGTTAGTAAGGTTGAATAAAGACATCAGTCCATCCAGTTCAACCTGAGTGAGTGTCTACAATTATCCCTATCCCTGTACATTGCACACTCACATCAGTTCCCTACCCTCAAGGAGCCCACAATCCAATATCCCCATTCATATACTAGGGCCAATTTTTTGGACAGACGCCAATTAACCTACCTGCATGTCTTTGGATTGTGGGAGGAAACCGGAGTAAACCCGGAGGAAACCCACGCAGGCACAGGGAGAACATGCAAACTCCAGGCAGGTAGTGTCGTGGTTGGGATTCGAACCAGTGACCCTTCTTACTGCTAGGTGAGAGTGCTAACCACTACACCACTGTGCCGCCCAAGTCTATGGTAACGCTGCCTGATGATGCTGATGATGCTGACAAGCGAAATGCATTGAGGCTGCACGGCCGCCATACGTGACGTCATTTACGGGATTAGATCTGGTTTGAACATTTGGCCGTTTGGAACGCACGCCGGCTCGGACCAAGCGGTGTGCAGGTTAATCGAACAGGCTGGTTGTGTTGGTGCTGACCATAGCACCTTGAAATGTGAGTGGCAAATTTATATTTTTAATCCTTGTTTGGACTTTTAATAAAACGATATCCCACTATCCTGGATTATTGTCTCTCCCTGGGTCCCGGTTCTTGATGTTTGAGGAGATCAGCTGGTGGTAATTTCCCATATACCATTCCTAAGGCGGGACATTGTGAAAACAACGTGCAAAAAGGGTGGTACTCTATGACACCAATAGCGCACATCATAGATGCTGTTGGTAAGCGTGCATTTTGTATACTTTGTGGTGGAGCACTTATATGAGGAGTATCTGAGGCACCTTTAAGAAGACCAGGAGCACGGTGGTTGGAGCTTTCTTCAGCAAGATTTAGTAAAACATTTTTGGACTGTGCAATATTTAGTAATTCTTATAAATACATTTTTTTTTTCAACTTTGGACTCTCAAGTATATTTGGATTTTTTTTTTTTTTATCCTTTGTTCACATGCAATTATCACATATGTGTTAGCGCCTTAGTTTTCATTGGTTTGCTATGGTAAAGCTTTTTGTTTATTTCTGTCACTTTCCATTGTGGATCAGTTTTAACGCGCCCTAACACTCATCAAACGCTATGAAACCGTGCATTGGAGCGTTTAGGGAGCGTTTTTAACACTTGTAAAACGCCCCATTCTAAAGCTCATTGATGCCTGTCTGATGCCCGTACTAATGCCATACAAACGCTATAAGGAGCCTTTGTTGAGCATCAGAAATTCAGTCAAGTGTGAACAAGCCCTAATAGAAGTGTCATAATTGGCCAGGATGGCAAGCTGTTAAAGTATAACTAAAGGCAAAACTTTTATTATTTTGGATTTAGTGGAGAGGGATTAGAACACCTGTCAGATTTTTATTGCTGTCTGTGCCCCCGAGATTCACCCTCCCTATCTGTCCTGTTTACCATTATCCCTAAAGCCGCGTACACACGATCGAAATTCTCGTTGGAAAAAGCTCTGATGGTTTTCCCGATGGAATTCCGCTCAAACTGTCTTGCCTACACACGGTCACACCAAATTCCGACTGTCAAGAACGCGGTGACGTACAACGCTACAACGAGTTCAATGCTTCCGAGCATGCGTGGGAATTTTGCGCGTCAGAATTGCTACAGACGATCGGAATTTGGGATAGAAACCTTTTTCCGTCGGAAAAATTGAGAACATGCTCTCAATTTTTTTTGCTTTCAGAAATTCGGCCAGCAAAATTCCGATGGAGCCTACACACGGTTGCATTTTCCAAAAAAAAAAATGTCATCTGTCTTTTTCTGGCCGGAATTCCGATCGTGTGTACGTGGCATTAGAGTAAAAGTAAGAGAAAATCACAAATTTTGGGTTGTCCCCAAAACAGTAATAGAGGGGAAATCTTCCAATGGGGACACTAGTTCTGGTGACCTGAGAGGGACCTAAGAAACTCCCTTTATTTTACAGGGATTTCCTCCTACTTCCTGTTTGGCTATTGGACAGGAAGTGAAGGTAAATCTCCCCAATGGGACAAAGAGAGTGAAAAAAAAATCTGACAGGGGTTATAACCCTCACTTACTCTATCCAAAATGAATAGGAAAAAAAAAAGTTTTGCCTATAGTTCTACTTTAACCACTTGATCACAATACATATGTATACATTACGGTTTGCAAGTGGTTTACCTGGATTATAGCTGAAGATATGCCGGTATAGTTTGTTTTCGTTTTTTTACAGGCGGCTTGCTCATAAAACATGTCTGAGCCGCTCATGAGCCGCTGGAGTGGTTTCTAAAGCAGAGGGCCACTCGCTGGTGTTTCCCGGATTTATAGTTTCCGCCGGTTCGCCCAACAAATGATTAGATTGTGTGGCTGGCTGCGCCCATAGGTAATACAAAAAATGACTACTCTTTGATCAACTCTATGGCCTTGGAGGACTGGAGCAACATCATGACATTACTTCTGGTAAATATTTTTTATTTTATTTTTTTTTATTTTGCGTTTAAAGGTAAAGAAGAGATTTGGGGCCTTTTTGACCCCAGATGTCTCCATAAAGAGGACCTGTCATATTTTTATTTTTTTGTTGATCTTAAAAAAAATAAATAAAGGGACAGTGTAAAAATAAAAGGTAAAATAAATAATAATAAAAAAATAATCCCTCCGTGCTTTTGCGCAGAAGCGGATTTGGATGACCTTGCAGACCTGGCGGGGCTAACCGTTTAGGCAGCGTTAGTCGATCCTGCACTCTTTTTCGATCTTACTTACTTACCCAATCCTTCCCTCTTACCTATCACGTTGGTGGTGATCTGCTGGGGCAGTGGTCTCCATAGGGATAGTGAAAGGGCAGCCTAGCAATAATAAAAATAGGCAAAACAAAGAGGAAGGAAGGTAAGGGGGCAAGGAGCAGAAGCAGAATTGCAGAATACACAGGAAGGAGCAAAATAGGCACTTACCTATTGGGGGTGTGCTGGGATGGTCCTGGGATACAATACAGGTGGTTCCTGCTGAGAAACGTCCAGGGGAAAAGGAAGGGATTTTTTTCCCTTTTGAATTTGGCGCCGGGAGCACCGAGACGATCGCGCATGCGGCCGTCGGTGCCATCTTGGAAACTGGCAATAGCCTCCAGCTCCCTGCACAGGACGCCCGTGGACCGCAGTGCGCATGCGCGGAGGCGCCAAGACGCTCAGCGCTGCTGTGGGGGAACACAGGAGGCACAGGAACTACAGGGACCAGGAGAGCCTGCATAATAGACATGTGGAGAAAACAAAAGACAGCAAGACAGCAAGTGACATCAAAGGGGAGACCACTGCAAGGTACAAAACCTATTTAAGGCTTTTTAAATGTATAGGAGAGGCCACATACCTTTAAGCCTGTTTAAGGCTTACTTCCCAAGGCAGCGGCGGCAGTGCTTTAAAACCTGTTTAAGGCTTAATTACAGCAGGCAGGTGCAGTAATACCCCTGAGATCACCAGAGTGGGGTTCCTTCCATTTAGCTTCGTTTAGAGGCTGTACCGGTAAGGACTTCCAAACCAGGAGAGGCTAGAACCTGGCTGGGGTGAAGCGGTAAGAGGGTGATGATCCGTCCGGTCCCAACAGGTGAGGAAAAATTAGAGAATATGGGGGCGGGGGCCGTATCGTCATCTTATAGTTATGTGGTCCTATCAGGTTGTGGAGGCGGAGTCACAACCCAGAGTGTATGCTGCCATGATGCGACAGGAAAAGTGTTTAAAAAAAATAAATAAAGGGACAGTGTAAAAAATAAAAGGTAAAATAAATAATATAAAAAAAATAATCCCTCCGTGCTTTTCCGCAGAAACGAACGCATACATAAATTATGCACGTGTATGTAAACGGTATTCGCACCACACATGTGAGGTATCGCTGCAAACATTAGAGCGAGAGCAATAATTCTAGCCTAGACCTCCTCTATAAGTCTAAACTGGTGACCTGTAAAGTTGTTTAAAGCATCGTCTTTGGGGATTTTTTTTAAGTACCTTCGTTTGTCACTATTCCACCAGCGTGCGCAATTTTTTTTAATTCATTAACCGGTTCCCGACCGGCTCACGCACATATACTGCGGCACAATGGCACTGCTGCGCGAAACTCCTTTAAGAGCTGCCAGAGGGCGTGACATTTAGGCCCCTTTCGCACCGGGGCGTTTTTCATGCGGTGCAGCGCTAAAAATAGCGCCTGTTCACCGCATGAAAAAATCCGGCCCCTTTAACTGTGTTCACCGCTCCTATACCGCTCCTTCCCATTGATTAGAATGGGACACCGCGGCAATACCGCCGCTACTTTTGGCCGCTCGCGGGGGGTAAAACCGCACCGCGAGTGGCCGAATACCGTGGTTAAAACAACGGTAAAGCAGCGCTAAATATAGCGCTGCTTTACCGTCACCGCGGCTCCCCGCCCCAGTGTGAAAGGGGCCCTATACAGTAATCGGTGCATATTTATAGCACTGATCACTGTATAAATGTCAGTGATCCCAAAAATGTGTCAAAAGTGTCCGATCTGTCCACCCCAATATCGCAGTACCGCTAAAAATCACAGATCACCGCCGTTAATAGTTAAAAAAATAAATAAAATAAAAATGCCATAAATATATCCCCTATTTTGTAGACGCTATAACTTTTGAGCAAACCAATCAATATACGCTGTTTTCTTTTTTTACCAAAAATATGCAGACTACATATCGGCCAAAACTGATGAATCAATTCGTTGTTTTTTTTTTAAAATTGGGAGATATTTATTATAGCAAAAAGTAAAAAATATTGTTTTTTTTTTCAAAATTGTCCCTCTTTTTTTGTTTACGATAAAATCTACAGAGGTGATCAAATACCACCAAACGAAAGCTCTATTTGTGGGAAAAAAAAGGATGCAAATTTAGTTTGGGTACAGTGTCTCACTACTGCGCAATCGTCAGTTAAAGCAACGCAGTGCCAAATTGTAAAAAGTGGTCTGGTCAGGAAGGGGGTAAAATCTTCCGGGGGTGAAGTGGTTAAAGTGTATTTTTTTTTTTTTTTTTTTTGTTTAAACGACATATTTCCTGGGGTCTATGCTAAAAAAAAAAAAAAAAAAAATGTATAGTGTTTGGGGGTTATAAGTAATTTTCTAGCAAAAAATACAAATTTAACAAAAGCAGAGTTTACTTGTTTCTACCTATTATATAATTGTGGTGACTGCATAGGAGATTGTATGGTGTATAGCCGAGAGACAAAGGAAGTAGTAAAGCTGAGAGTCATATCACAGCCCAGTGTGATAAAGGTAGTGAAGTGTGTGTACCTGTCACCGCCCCTCCCCCTTCCCTCCTAACCCCCCTCAGCTCAACTATCAGAACAACAGCGTCCTATAGCGTCCAGTCACACAAACCCGCCCTCTTCTCACTTTTGTCCAATGAGGGTGAAGAAAAACAAGTTTTCTCCCCGCCCCGCCGCAGCTAACCATTCAGCTAATTAGAAATGCAGGGGGTGGTGCCTAGGCCCGCCTCTACTCAGCACGTGTGTGTTACCGAGCTGGGAGTGACAGCTGCGGACTCGGCATGGAGGGGAACAGCAAGGGCAGGAAGAGGGAGACCGAGGTGAGCCGGGGTGAGGGGATGGTATGATCGACAGGAAGGGGAGCGCCCCCTTCTGGAGGGGGAATGGCAGCACTGAGTGCCTAGGAAGGGGTGGGTGTGTCAGGCATGGGGCTGATCAGAGTAAGGGAGCCGGGTGTTCATAGCCGACTGAACACTCACTCTGTAGTCACAGGAGGAGGGCGGGGTGAGCAGAGGGCAGCACGGGTGTTCTATGGAGCAGAGAGTGGAGGTGTCCTCAATGGCACCCAATCACTATAGAACGAAGGAGGGGATGTGATTGGTTGATGGATTGCTCCTTTAGTGAATCCGTCTCCTCAGCTATAGAGCCCACAGGACTTCCCGTCCCCCATCTATAGAACCCACAGGACTTCCCGTCCCCCATCATCACCCATCTATAGAGCCCACAGGACTTCCCGTCCCCCATCATCACCCATCTATAGAGCCCACAGGACTTCCCGTCCCCCATCATCCCCCATCTATAGAGCCCACAGGACTTCCCGTCCCCCCATCATCCCCCATCTATAGAGCCCACAGGACTTCCCGTCCCCCCATCTATAGAGCCCACAGGACTTCCCGTCCCCCCATCATCACCCATCTATAGAACCCACAGGACTTGCTGTCCCCCCATCATCACCCATCTATAGAACCCACAGGACTTGCTGTCCCCCCATCATCACCCATCTATAGAACCCACAGGACTTCCCGCCCCCCATCATCACCCATCTATAGAACCCACAGGACTTCCCGTCCCCCATCATCACCCATCTATAGAACCCACAGGACTTCCCGTCCCCCATCATCACCCATCTATAGAGCCCACAGGACTTCCCGTCCCCCATCATCACCCATCTATAGAACCCACAGGACTTGCTGTCCCCCCATCATCACCCATCTATAGAACCCACAGGACTTCCCGTCCCCCATCATCACCCATCTATAGAGCCCACAGGACTTCCCGTCCCCCATCATCACCCATCTATAGAACCCACAGGACTTCCCGTCTCCCATCA
Source organism: Lithobates sylvaticus (assembly GCA_028564925.1). Taxonomy (NCBI): domain Eukaryota; kingdom Metazoa; phylum Chordata; class Amphibia; order Anura; family Ranidae; genus Lithobates; species Lithobates sylvaticus. The sequence continues at coordinate 482,203,333 of CM053029.1, read as the reverse complement.
TCACCCATCTATAGAGCCCACAGGACTTCCCGTCCCCCATCATCACCCATCTATAGAGCCCACAGGACTTCCCGTCCCCCATCATCACCCATCGATAGAGCCCACAGGACTTCCCGTCCCCCATCATCACCCATCTATAGAGCCCACAGGACTTCCCGTCCCCCATCATCACCCATCTATAGAGCCCACAGGACTTCCCGTCCCCCATCATCACCCATCTATAGAGCCCACAGGACTTCCCGTCCCCCATCATCACCCATCTATAGAACCCACAGGACTTCCCGTCTCCCATCATCACCCATCTATAGAGCCCACAGGACTTCCCGTCCCCCATCATCACCCATCTATAGAGCCCACAGGACTTCCCGTCCCCCATCATCACCCATCTATAGAGCCCACAGGACTTCCCGTCCCCCATCATCACCCATCTATAGAGCCCACAGGACTTCCCGTCCCCCATCATCACCCATCTATAGAGCCCACAGGACTTCCCGTCCCCCATCATCACCCATCTATAGAGCCCACAGGACTTCCCGTCCCCCATCATCACCCATCTATAGAGCCCACAGGACTTCCCGTCCCCCATCATCACCCATCTATAGAACCCACAGGACTTCCCGTCCCCCATCATCACCCATCTATAGAGCCCACAGGACTTCCCGTCCCCCATCATCACCCATCTATAGAGCCCACAGGACTTCCCGTCCCCCATCATCACCCATTTATAGAGCCCACAGGACTTCCCGTCCCCCATCATCACCCATCTATAGAGCCCACAGGACTTCCCGTCCCCCATCATCACCCATCTATAGAGCCCACAGGACTTCCCGTCCCCCATCATCACCCATCTATAGAGCCCACAGGACTTCCCGTCCCCCATCATCACCCATCTATAGAACCCACAGGACTTCCCGTCCCCCATCATCACCCATCTATAGAGCCCACAGGACTTCCCGTCCCCCATCATCACCCATCTATAGAGCCCACAGGACTTCCCGTCCCCCATCATCACCCATCTATAGAACCCACAGGACTTCCCGTCCCCCATCATCACCCATCTATAGAACCCACAGGACTTGCTGTCCCCCCATCATCACCCATCTATAGAACCCACAGGACTTCCCGTCACCCATCTATAGAGCCCACAGGACTTCCCGTCCCCCATCATCACCCATCTATAGAGCCCACAGGACTTCCCGTCCCCCATCATCACCCATCTATAGAACCCACAGGACTTCCCGTCCCCCATCATCACCCATCTATAGAACCCACAGGACTTCCCGTCCCCCATCATCACCCATCTATAGAACCCACAGGACTTGCTGTCCCCCCATCATCACCCATCTATAGAACCCACAGGACTTCCCGTCCCCCATCATCGCCCATCTATAGAGCCCACAGGACTTCCCGTCCCCCATCATCGCCCATCTATAGAGCCCACAGGACTTCCCGTCCCCCATCATCACCCATCTATAGAACCCACAGGACTTCCCGTCCCCCATCATCACCCATCTATAGAACCCACAGGACTTCCCGTCCCCCATCATCCCCCATCTATAGAGCCCACAGGACTTCCCGTCCCCCCATCATCACCCATCTATAGAACCCACAGGACTTCCCGCCCCCCATCATCACCCATCTATAGAGCCCACAGGACTTCCCGCCCCCCATCATCACCCATCTATAGAGCCCACAGGACTTCCCGCCCCCCATCATCACCCATCTATAGAGCCCACAGGACTTCCCGTCCCCCATCATCACCCATCTATAGAACCCACAGGACTTCCCGCCCCCCATCATCACCCATCTATAGAACCCACAGGACTTCCCGTCCCCCATCATCACCCATCTATAGAGCCCACAGGACTTCCCGTCCCCCATCATCACCCATCTATAGAGCCCACAGGACTTCCCGTCCCCCATCATCACCCATCTATAGAGCCCACAGGACTTCCCGTCCCCCATCATCACCCATCTATAGAGCCCACAGGACTTCCCGTCCCCCATCATCACCCATCTATAGAACCCACAGGACTTCCCGCCCCCCATCATCACCCATCTATAGAGCCCACAGGACTTCCCGTCCCCCATCATCACCCATCTATAGAACCCACAGGACTTCCCGTCTCCCATCATCACCCATCTATAGAGCCCACAGGACTTCCCGTCCCCCATCATCACCCATCTATAGAGCCCACAGGACTTCCCGTCCCCCATCATCACCCATTTATAGAGCCCACAGGACTTCCCGTCCCCCATCATCACCCATCTATAGAGCCCACAGGACTTCCCGTCCCCCATCATCACCCATCTATAGAGCCCACAGGACTTCCCGTCCCCCATCATCACCCATCTATAGAGCCCACAGGACTTCCCGTCCCCCATCATCACCCATCTATAGAGCCCACAGGACTTCCCGTCCCCCCATCATCACCCATCTATAGAGCCCACAGGACTTACCGTGCCCCCATCATCACCCATCTATAGAGCTCACAGGACTTACCGTCAACCCATCATCACCCATCTATAGAGCCCACAGGACTTACCGTCTCCCATCATCACCCAGCTATAGAACCCACAGGACTTACCGTCTCCCATCATCACCCAGCTATAGAACCCACAGGACTTACCGTCAACCCATCATCACCCATCTATAAAGCCCACAGGACTTGCTGCCCCCCCCCCCCCATCATCACCCAGCTATAGAGCCCACAGGACTTCCCGTCCCCCATCATCACCCATCTATAGAGCCCACAGGACTTCCCGTCCCCCATCATCACCCATCTATAGAGCCCACAGGACTTCCCGTCCCCCATCATCCCCCATCTATAGAGCCCACAGGACTTCCCGTCCCCCATCATCGCCCATCTATAGAGCCCACAGGACTTCCCGTCCCCCATCATCGCCCATCTATAGAGCCCACAGGACTTCCCGTCCCCCATCATCGCCCATCTATAGAGCCCACAGGACTTCCCGTCCCCCATCATCGCCCAGCTATAGAGCCCACAGGACTTCCCGTCCCCCATCATCACCCATCTATAGAGCCCACAGGACTTCCCGTCCCCCATCATCACCCAGCTATAGAGCCCACAGGACTTCCCGTTCCCCCCCATCTATAGAGCCCACAGGACTTCCCATCCCCCCATCATCACCCATCTATAGAGCCCACAGGACTTACCATCCCCCCATCATCACCCATCTATAGAGCCCACAGGACTTCCCGTCCCCCATCATCACCCAGCTATAGAGCCCACAGGACTTACCGTCCCCCATCATCACCCCTCTATAGAACCCACAGGACTTCCCGTCCCCCATCATCGCCCATCTATAGAGCCCACAGGACTTCCCGTCCCCCATCATCAACCATCTATAGAGCCCACAGGACTTCCCGTCCCCCATCATCACCCATCTATAGAGCCCACAGGACTTCCCGTCCCCCATCATCACCCATCTATAGAACCCACAGGACTTCCCGTCCCCCATCATCACCCAGCTATAGAACCCACAGGACTTCCCGTCCCCCATCATCACCCATCTATAGAGCCCACAGGACTTCCCGTCCCCCATCATCACCCATCTATAGAGCCCACAGGACTTCCCGTCCCCCATCATCACCCAGCTATAGAACCCACAGGACTTACCGTCAACCCATCATCACCCATCTATAGAGCCCACAGGACTTGCTGTCCCCCCCCATCATCACCCAGCTATAGAGCCCACAGGACTTGCTGTCCCCCCCCATCATCACCCAGCTATAGAGCCCACAGGACTTGCTGTCCCCCCCCATCATCACCCAGCTATAGAGCCCACAGGACTTGCGGTCCCCCCCATCATCACCCAGCTATAGAGCCCACAGGACTTGCCATCCCCCCATCATTACCCAGCTATAGAGCCCACAGGACTTACCATCACCCATCTATAGAGCCCACAGGACTTACTATCCCCCATCACCCCTCTATAGAGCCCACAGGACTTGCCGTCCCCCACTATCCCTGACATCAGACAGGTCCCCCCTGTGATCAGAACACTCCAAACACTGATGATTGAGTAGTGACTATTTGGCTGTGTTTGGATTAGCGGTTAGGGGGTGTCAAGACAAGCGCCTTAAGCTGCCATGTCAGAACAGGGGTGTTCACATGCAGCAGCAATGCTTTGCTGGTGGCAAAAATTACCCAACAAATTAAAAACTTCACAGGCAGCAAGCCCACGGAATACAATCCCTTTAAGAGAAATCTCTAAAGTTGCCGCCACCGCATTTGTTTGGCAAAAATAGGATGAAAACAGGCAGGAAGGAGGCCTCACATCACCTCCTTACTGCCTGTCGGTCACCTCTGAAAAGTGATCCAAACACAAAATGCTTTTCAGAGGAGTGACGTTTTTAGACTCATGTCTAAACCTAGCTTTATATACAGTGAAGGGGGGAAAAAGTATTTGATCCCATGCTGATTTTGTACGTTTTCTCACTGACAAAGAAATGATCAGTCTATAATTGTTATTAGTCAGTTTATTTTAACAGTGAGAGACAGAATAACAAAAATATCCTAAAAAACACATTTCAAAGAAGTTCTAAATTTATTTGCATTTTAATGAGTGAAATAAGTATTTGATCCCCTATTAATCGGCAATATTTCTGACTCCCATGTGTCTTCTATACAGGTAACAAGCGGAGATTAGGAGCACTCTCATAAAGGGAGTGCTCCTAATCTCAGCTTGTTGCCTGTATAAAAGACAGAGGCAATCAATCAGATTCCAATCTCTCCTCCATGGCCAAAACCAAAGAGCTGTCAGGGACAAGATTGTAGACCTTCACAGGGCTGGAATGGGTTACAAGACAATCGACAAGCGGCTTGGTGAGAGGGCAACAGCTTGAAGAAACGCAAAATAACTGTCAATCTCCCTCGGTCTGGGGCTCCATGCAAGAACTCACCTTGTGGAGCTTCAATGATCATGAGAACGGTGCAGAATCAGCCCAGAACTACACAGGAGAATCTTGTCAAGGCAGCTGGGACCATAGTCACAAGGAAAACAATTGGTAACACACTACGCTGTGAAGGACTGAAATCCTGCAGTGCTCAGAAGATCCCCCTTCTCAAGAAAGTACATATACAGACCCGTCTGAAGTTTGCTAATGAACATCTGAAAGATTCAGAGGAGAACTGGGTGAAAGTGTTGTGGTCAGATGAGACCAAAATCAAGCTCTTTGGCATCAACTCACCGTGTTTGGAGGAGGAGAAATGCTGCCTATGGCCCCAAGAACACCATCCCCACCGTCAAACATGGAGGTGGAAACCTCATGCTTTGGGGGTGTTTTTTCTGCTAAGGGGACAGGACAACTTCACTGCATTAAAGGGACGATGGACAGGGCCATGTACCGTTAAATCTTGGGTGAGAACCTCCTTCCCTCAGCCAGGGCATTGAAAATGGGACATGTATGGGTATTGCAGCATGACAATGACCCAAAACACACGACCAAGGCAACAAAGGAGTGGCTCAAGAAGATGCACATTAAGGTCCTGGAGTGGCCTAGCCAGTCTCCAGACTTTAATCCCATAGAAAATATGTGGAGAGAGCTGAAGGTTTGAGTTACCAAACGTCAGCCTGGACACCTTAACGACTTGGAGCGGATCTGCAAAACCCCTCCTGAGATGTGTGCAAACCTGGTGGCCAACTACAAGAAACGTCTGACCTCTGTGATTGCCCACAAGGGTTTTGCCACCAAGTATTAAGTCATGTTTTGCGAAGGGATCAAATACTTATTTCACTCATTAAAATGCAAATCAATTTATAGTTTTTTTTTAAAATGCTTTTTTCTGGATATTTTTGTTCTGTTTCTTACTGTTAACCACTATAGACCCACGCTATAGCCAAATGACGGCTACAGCGCGGATCTATTGTGCCGGGACAACGTCTATTGACGTCGTCCCGGGCACGAGCTGCCTGCGCGCCCCCTGCGGCGCGCTCTGTGATCAGCGAGTCTGTGAGACTCGCTGGATCACAGATCCAAGTAAGGGGTCGATCCCGACCCCTTACCACGTGATCAGCTGTCAACCAATGACAGCTGATCATTTGATACTAACAGAGCCGGTAATCAGCTTTTTTTCCTCCTCGCGCTGATAGCGCGAGGAGAAAAAAAAAAAAAGCCGATCACCGGCGGCAGTGAGAGGGACATCAGTCCCTCTCACTGCAATGTGCCCAATATATTGTGCCCACAGTGCCATCTCTCAGTGCCCACAGTGCCATCTCTCAGTGCCCACAGTGCCAGTGCTGCACATCTGTGTCACCTGCCAGTGCCACCCATCAGTACCGACTTATCTGTCCCCACCAGTGCAGCCCATCAGTGCCCACCTGTGCCGCCTCATCAGCGCATATCAATGAAGCAGAAAAATTAACTGTTTGCAAAATTTTATAACAAACTATTAAACATGATTTTTTTTTTTTTTTTTGTTTAGCAAAAAATAAAAACCCCAGCTGTGATTAAATACCACCAAAAGAAAGCTCTATTTGTGGGGAAAAAAATGGTAAAAATTTCATTTGGGTACAGTGTTGTGTGACCGTGCAATTGTCATTCCAAGTGCGTCAGCGCCAAAAGCTGAAAATTGGTCTGGTCACGAGGGGGGTTTAAGTGCAAAGTAATCAGGTGGTTAAAATAAACCAACCATTAAAATGATACACTGATCATTCCTTTGTCAGTGGGCAAACGTACTAAAACAGCAGAGGATCAAATACTTTTTTCCCTCACTGTACAGTCCAGTTTTATTATAGGTATTTTTATAGTTCTTTAGGGCGCATTCACACTAACAGGTGAGGGGAGCAGGTAAAAGACCTCAAATGAGCCATGCTTTTACTGTCTCTTCCCCCCCCCAGTAGCTGCGGGTGTACAAATCCTGGGGCTGTAATGTTTTGGTTCGCAGCTGCAGCAGCGATTATCCTCCTGTCGCTGTTTAGTAGACCTGACTACCAGCCAAATGTGACCCATTCAAGTGAATGGAGCCGATCTGCAAGGTGGGGTTTAGGCAGGCATTGAGGATCTGATACAGCATCACCTCACTGTATGTTCAACGCTCTATAAATTGCGATCTGAATGCGGATTACTCTTCAGAGAGTAACGCTAGTGTGAGCAAACCCTTACATATTGTGTGTTCACATCAGTCCTGCACACAAGGAGCTTACAATCTAAGGTCCCTACCTCACATGCATACTAGGGCAAATTATAGACATTAGCCAGCTAACCTATCAGCATGTTATTAGGGTTCCCAGAGCAAATCAATGCAAGCAAAGGGAGAATGTGCAAACTCCATGCAGGTAGTTTCCTATGTTGGGATACAAACTGAGGGACCCAGTGCTGCAAGGCAGGAGTGCTAACCACGAGCCACTGTGCTGCCCAGGTGCACACACACAGACCAGTATGCAAACCACCTCCAATGGCAGGCATGTATACTTATAACCAATTATGTTTTAAAATAATGATATGATTCCTAATTAAAGGCAACACAAATTGTAATTCCCTGTAAGTTCCTTTGAACTTTTTTTTTTTTTTTATTATTTTTTTTTTTTTCCTTAATGCGTTCACTGCATTAAGGGTTGAAAAAAACTTTCAATAGCCGCTCCCCCCAGCCGCCTCCACACCTCACCCCAAAATATACATGAAGCAGTTCAACACAGTACAACACAGCGCACAGTAGTAAGTTACCATGGGTTGCAGCACATTGCAACACGTGATTTAGAGCCGTGTTGTCTTGCTAATTAAGACAGCTTTCATCGACTAAAATGGAATTTCACATGTCACGTGACTTGGGGTCTCACAAGCCGGATCCCAAGTTGCGGCAGTGTGAACCGAGCCTTAGGCCCCTTTCACACTGGGGCGGGGAGCCGCAGTGACGGTAAAGCAGCGCTATATTTAGCGCTGCTTTACCGTCGTTTTAACCGCGGTTTTCGGCCGCTTGTGGTGCGGTTTTACCCCCCGCGAGCGGCCGAAAAAGGGTTAAAGACCCCCCGCAGAGCGCCGCCGTAGTGGTGCTTTGCAGGGGTATTGCCGCGGTTTCACCGCGGTGTCCCATTCTAATCAATGGGAAGGAGCGGTATAGGAGCGGTATACATCGCTCCTATACCGCTCCAAAGATGCTGCTAGCAGGACTTTTTTTGCCGTCCTGCTAGCGCACCGCTCCAGTGTGAAAGCCCGTCGGCTTTTACACTGGAGTTAAAGGGGCCGGATTTTTTCATGCGGTGAACAGGCGCTATTTTTAGCGCTGTACCGCATGAAAAACGCCCCAGTGTGAAAGGGGCCTTAATGGTTTCAAAATAGTTACATTCCTGGAATGCTGGGACTGCTAACTGTCATATTTGCTTGTGTCCTCAACCAAACTGTCAAACCATCACTTGGCTGGTATCCTAACTAGTCACATGTGCAGCATCATGGCAGTTGCAGATGAAACCCAGGCCAAGATGGCAGCTTCCTTGGCTGAAAAGGATAGGAGTGTTTAGTTCCGCTTTAACTGTAGATGCCAGAATTTCAGAGAGGGATAATGACTTTGTTGTGTGACAGTTGGATGACAAGTGGCAGGTTTTAGTGCTTTAGCAAGGATAGGTCTTAACCGACCACTACTGCAAAAAAATTGTATTCTAATGCTTTTCGCAGAAGGGTGTTTAAAGCGGAAGTATACTGCAGCTGCTGACTTTTTTAAAATAAGGACACTTGCCTGTCCCAGGGTCCAGCGATGGCGGCACCCGAGGCCGAACCGTCCATGACCCTTTCCTCTGATCCTGCTGCCGCCATCTTCGGTAAGGGAATTAGGAAATGAAGCCTTGCAGCTTCACTTCCCGGTTCCCTACTGCGCATTCGCGCGTTGTGCTGCGCAATCCGAATGGTCCCTGCTGTTTCTGGGACCCGTGTGTCCCAGCGGACAGCGCGGGAGGACGGTAAGAGGCGTAGACTCCCGTGGGAGTCTATGCCTGGAAGTGGGTGCAAATGCCTGTCTTAGATGGGTATCTGCACCCCCCTCCCCCCTGAAAGGTGCCAAATGTGACACCTGTGGGAGGGAGGGTTCCGAAAAGCAGAGGTTCAATTTTTGTGTGAACCTCTGCTTTAACGAGACTTGTGGCCTCATTAAAATTAGAAGAAAAGAGGTTTAATCTTAAACGACGTAGAGTGTTCGTTACTGTAAGAGCTGGAAAGATGTGGAATTCCCTTCCACAGGCGGTGGTCTCAGCGGGAGCATTGATAGTTTTTTTTTTTTTTTTAAACTATTAGATAAGCACCTGAGCAACATACAGGGATCTACAATGTAATACTGATATCTAATCACACACACAGTTTGGATTTGCGTCTTTTTTTTCAACCTTATCTACTATGTTAAACTGTATAGTGTTATATAAATATAGTATCCATTTTATGAATTTCAGATGCTTTTATGTATATTATTTTTTGCACTTGTACATTTGGACCAAGCTGACCAGCAGTCCATTGACAAGGCTTGGGACAAATCACCGCACTGACTACCAGTCACATAATTATTACCCTGGTTTAAATCTTCTGTCGTTGTCAGATCTTTGATCTTGATATGAAGGGTAGACATGTCCTGTCTACAGCCTCTGTCGGTCAGATCCTCTTTAATACACTTGTGGACCCATGTAAAGCCTTTTCAGGAAAACCTGTTTGGGTTATAACACCTGAACATATTGTAACCCTCCCTACATACTAGAACAAAATTCTTTTTGATGCATGTTAATGGTATTTTGCATTTTTTGTGAAGAAAGGGGAGCACCTTATAGTGATTGTAAAGGTTTGTTTATTTTTTCTAAATAACACATGTTATACTTGCCTGCTCTGTTAGGGTTTTGTGCAGAGCGGCCCCGATCCTCCTTTTTCTGGGGTCCCCCGGCGGCGCTCCTAGCCCCTCCTCCTTGAGTGCCCCCACGGAAAGCCACTTTCCATGGAGGCACCCATGCGGGCGTGCTTCCGAGTCCTATTCTGCGTCTTTGACAGACGGCAGGACTTGGCCCCACCCCCAGTTCCCGTGTTACTGAATTTGCTTGACAGCAGTAGGAGTCATTGGCTCCTGCTGCTGTCATCTATCCAATGAGGACCCGAGACAGCAGCTGGAGCTGATGGGCTCCTTCTCCTCACTGGAACGATCGGGTTCAGGTAAGAAAAAGGGGGGCTTTTTTTTTTTTTTTACTTTAATACATTAGGGTGAAAAACCTTGAGACTTTAAAACTCCTTTTTTTAATTTTGATCTCTTTATATGGTTGTACAGCCAGACTAAGGCCTAGGGCCACCCACGGCTGTTTGACCTGTCCTTTCCACTTTCAGTAGAAGAAATATAAAAGGTACAAAACATGGAATTTTTGATAACAAGAACTTTTTGAAATTGCCCAGTAGACAGTAGCTTGAATTGAATGTGGTTGTTGGGAATGTAAAAACATCCAACAGTATAAATGGCATATTAATAAACAAAATTAGTAGCCTGTAAGTTAGAGTAGGTATCAATGAGCCAGGTAATTTTTCTGCATGCCTCGAAACAATAAGCAGATCAAGACAAAAAGTCTGAATAAACAACGTGATCTGCAGTAATGAAATAAGAAGGAAGGAGGTCCACAGTAGGAATGTGGGAGAGAGAGGTGGGGTAAAGGGGAGGGGAGTGAGCATCAGGAATGCCCAAAGCCAGCACCCCAATTCTGGACTACTATGAGTTATAGCTCTCCATGGACAGTGACGGATGGGCATATTGTATACATGAGGTCCATATCTGGGAGAAATTATTTTGCGTGTCTAGCAGGATGCTGGTCAGTTTCTAATTGATAAAGAAACGGTCGATCCGCTGACGAACTTCCTCAAAGGAAACTAATTGTTTATTCCAGGCTTTTTGGCGATAGTCTATTTTGCCGCTAACAAAATGTAGGTCACCAATTTTGAATTGGACTTTAGTAAAATCCGGAGGGATTTAAGGTGTAATGAAACATGCCAAGGGTCTCTGGGGAAAGGACGTAACAAACAATGAATGAGTTTCAAAACCTTGGTCCAAAACAGGCCTGTCCTTTCCATGTGATGGGAGGACATTAGCCACACAGTCACATGCTACTGACTTCACTTATCTAAGGGAAAACTTTAGTGATTGGGGCAGGATTTCTAATCTGTTCAATCATGGTTTCTTCCAGGATACTTGCCCAGTGGTTTCTGGGCTACTGATAGATGTGATTGTGTCTCGTGTGCATGGATGCTTTAAAGCCGATATGATCCCTTGGATGGAAGGGGACAATCTCTGACCAGTAACAGAAAATTATGGAATATCTTCAAAATCAGAAATTCATTTAATGAATGAACTTGTATAGCGATACATATGCAAACTAAATCGCCTCAGGGCGCCTTTGCCGCCAGTGTCCGTCTGGGTTTTCAGAAGAGATGGGTCTTGAGCTTCTTCCTGAAGGCCAGATAGTTTTCTTCCGAGCGGATGTCCGCGGGTAGAACATTCCATAGCCGTGGTCCTTGGACTGCAAACCTTTCGTTCGCCTTTTAATTTATAATGGGTCTTGGGGATGTGGAGGAAGTTCTGGTTAGTTGACCGGAGAGTGCGACCTGGGGTGTAGTGCTTTATTTTGTATTGCAGGGCTTTTCCTTGTGTACATTTGGGACTGAGGCATAGGGTCTTGAATGTAACTCGATCCTTCACAGCTAGCCAATGGAGGGTCCTATTATAGGCGATATTTTACAAAAATAGGGCACCGCTGTCTACGGCGCATGCGCGCCGTAGACAACGGCGCAGGCGCACCGCAAGTGAAGGCATTAATGCCATCACTTACAGCTCCCGTGCACATGTGCCGGAGTGACATAATTGCTGCTCCGGCCACTCGCAGCGCCGGAGCAGCGATACCCGGAAGGCAGATGGACACCTCACGCTACAGGAGACAGTGGTGACATTGCTGGCTCCTGTGTCAGGTAAGTGACACATAATGGGCTGCTATGCGATGCATAGTAGTCCATTATGCTTTACCTTTGCAGGGAAACAAAGAGGAAGTAACACCCATCAGGGTTTACTTCCTCTTTAAAGGCAGTATGCAACAGGGAACAAATAAGGAGCCTTTCCTCTCCTTTCAGTTTATTTAACATCTATGCTTTTTTTTTAAATATTTTATTTTTATTTTTTTCAGCCGCTGTGCTTTTGGAAAGGGTTGGACTTTTTTTTTTTTTTTTTTTTTTTTTTTAACGCAGAACGGTGCTTTTTTTTTTTTTTTTTTTTTTGGTTCACTAGACTTCAATGGAGAAGCTGCAGAAAAGCATGATTTTTGCATTGATTTTGCGTTTTTTTTTTTTTTTATCTGCCCAACAACAAATTGGCCAAAAAAAAAGCATAAAAAAATGCAAACTGCAGTAAAATTGCGTGTGCAAAAACGCACAGCCAGAAGCACTAGAAATGGGCCAAAAGCAAACTGCAGAGGTGTGAACCGAGCCTAAGGTTCATATACAGTTTAGGCACCACAGCTTTACACAGAGAGGTTTAGTCAGCTGAAGCTTCATGAAAGAACTTTATTTTTAGCCTGCGCACTTCTGTCTGTTCCAAGCCCTCAGCTGACACCCTCGCTACTTCAGGAAATGGGGTTATTAGAGGTCTACAAACATAATGCTGACATCCATGACTATTTACAAGCAATATGAGCAGTGTGCCAAAACTAGCATCCATTCTAATGTTTAATAACATATGTCTCCTAATGTTCTGTATGTGTTGGTATATACGGTAAATGCTTTTGAGATGGGTCATGAAGTGAGAATGTAGTGTGTATTGTAAGCGCGGGGGGGGTTGAGTCCATCTCCATCCAGCTGTCTCCGATCTTTCAAAATGTCCTCATGCTGTTTTCCTGTCATGTTGCCTTTCTCATGCTAATTGATTTCCTGTATTATCAGATCCTGATGGATAGTCCCACTCTGGAGTTTGAATACGACGATTCAGATCAGTTGTCTGCAGAGTTAGCAGGTGAGGCATGAACACAAAACCAGGGGAAACATTGCTTGAGTCTCTGTATAATCATGTCATCGTCGGTCTGGAATCTTGCACCCTTTTATCCTTCAACTACACTGCGTCTGAGCACCGAAAACAATCATTTTTAATATTCAAATCACTTTGAAAAACACCCCCCTAGCATTTCTGGCTGTGGCCATCTTAAGTAAAGGCAGATTATTCATGTAGTATTTACTTCCTGGAATCCATCTGCCCTTAGCTTAGGAGTGCAGGCCGTAGGGTGTGCTTAGCCGAGAAAACCCCTCCTAAAGATTTATGACCTAATTTGCCTAGGCTTGGATACCATAAACTAACTGATGAAATGTAAAAAAAAAAATGATCTTTCCTCTAGCAGCATGAGGGGCAAAAATAGTAAATGCTGATTGAGAGAGTGAAGTTCCACTTTAATTTGATCCAATATCGTGCAAACTTTTTTTATTTTTTTTGCGTGTTTTTAGCCCCCCCCCCCCCCCCCCCCAAATTCCAAGTTATATTGTTGTCTTTGACTCTGTTGTTTTTCATTGTGAGTTTTCCTTCCACTCCCTATACCTTTCACACCCTGACACACTGGGTTGCTTTTCTAAAGGTGTAGACAATGTCCACCTAGCAAAGTGAATGTTTTTTTTTTTTTTTTTTTTTAACTCAAGATTGGGTTTTCTGTCACTCAGCAGTGTTAAAAAATAACTAAAGGCAAAACCATTTATTTTTCTTCATTTTTGAATAAAGAGGAATTTAGAATACCTGTCGGGTTTTATTGTCTGTGCCCTCGTTTAAGGAGAGTCACCCTCTTTATATGTCCATACCATTTTATAATCAAAAGTAAAAGAAAATCCCAGATTTTGGGTCATACCCAGAAAAGCAATAAAGGGAAATCTTCCAATGGGGACACTAGTTCTGGGAATTCCCTTAATTTGCAGAGATTTCCTCTCACTTCCTGTTTGGCTATGGGACAAAAAGTGAAGGGAAATGACACACACATACACCCACACAGGTTAAACTGGATGGACTAGCCTCTTCATTCAACCTCACCTACTAGAAACGATGGAAATCTCCGCAATGGGACACAGATGGTGAAAAATCTGACTGTGGTTATAACCCTCCGTTGCGCTACCCAAAATGGAAAAACAAAAGTTTTGCCTATAGTTTTACTTTAATGCTCAGGTTGTAAGGTAAACGGCCTCTATTATTTGGTTATTCAGCGCCAAAGTGAGTCAGTGGGTCGCGATGCAAAAAAAAAACAAAAAACACAGCATTAATAGCCTAAGGTCTTACTCGCTTATTATTATTATATTATTTTTTTTGCATGTGTCTAAAATTAGAGACCTTTTCTTAATTCCTGTCCTGTTGAGTGGGCAGAAACTCCACGCTGGGGTCACCGTTGCAGTCTTAAGGATTCTAAAGGCCTAGTCATCAAGGCAATTCTGTCATCGAAAATGACTCGCCAGCAACAGAAATTATTCCTTGTTGCCTAAACCAACGACGATCGCTCCGCTGCTCCTTTGTTAGTGATTCTGCCACTGGCAAAGTGTCTCCAGCGATTAGAATTATCTGTGTGTGTGTGTGACCCTAATTCTTCCCCACTAGATCCAAAGCTAGAAAAAAAGGGTTTCGAATGCATTTAAATGTTTTTATTTTATTTTTTTGTCTCTCAGAACTTTACAGCTACACGGAAGAGCCCGAGTTCAACCTTAACTGCAGATGTTTTGAGGATAGGTTTAGAGCTCAAGGTAATGGTTATCTTTTTAATATTTTTTTTGAAGGTTTAAACTTTTTTAACTAGTTGTAAATTGTCAAAGCGCAATAAAACATTTAAATAAGATGGATTCCAGTGTGGTTGCTTGTACAATGATCTACAGACCTTTTGGTAATATAGATCTGTTAGCCTTATACCTAGTACTCCTGGCCGAATGTCAGGAGACATCGGCCGGGTTCAATAAAAACTGGCTGACATTCGGCCTATGTGTGTGGCAGCCGGCTTCTGTCAGATGAGCATGCTGGAAAACCAGCAGCTGGCCGTCCGGCTCCCGATCAGCGCTCTGTCTGTGGCTGAGAGCGCTGACCAGAGTGTTCCGGCGGGGGGGCCATTCCCCTGTCAGAATACAACAGCTCAGAGGGAGAGATCCATGTACTAACGTCAGACTGTTAGTACAACGGCTCCAACCGGAGCTGTCAGTTTTTTGGGGTTTTTGTTTGGTTAAACGGGAAAAACAACGATTTGTGTGTAAACGAATAAATTAATTACTAAAGTGCTAATATAGAATTAAAATCCAGAAAATCATCCAAAATATATATACAAGATAACCAAATGATATAGCCGCAACCAATAAAAGTGCTCCCACACTTTAAAATTTAATGAAATGATGTAAACAATTGGTGCGCTAATCAACCTTATTAATAAATGATACAGTAAACCTTTGTAAAAAGTGCAATGTGCTTCCTAGAAAGAAATGTTTCTTGTGCAAATGACTGTGCATAAACTATGTGAAAATGAAAACATGTGCAAATAAGCATATAGTGTACAAACTACTGTGCAAAGCACATATACGGTGCACCAATAAAATGAAAAAAAAAAATATATATATATATATATATACCAATAAGTATGGCTAAAAACTTGCCTATAGGAGAAGCCTACACCTGAAGGTAGTTTTGGTGGGTACAGTTGGGTTGTAATGTGCCTTGGGGTCTCTGAAAACTAAACTGCCAAGTCCTGCAAAGGAACACAAGAGTGGCCTCCAGTTGAACAGCCATATTTAGATTTCAGTTGTGCAAACTGCCATCTTACAGTCGCATGGTCTGAAGCCCAGCAGTAAAGCTCAAAGTTAGGGAGCACTATGCTACCCTTCTGTCAGGGCAAGTGTAGGGCAGCCATTGCCATTCTTGCTGGCCCTGGTAAAGACAGAAACGTATTTTTTAATCTCCTGGGAATTCAACAGGGCAATGAAGACCTAGTTAAATTTGGGGATAAATATTGTTTTTATTGGGTTGACCAGCCCCATCAGTTCAATGTCAACCGGGGGAACATTTTTGCCTTCATTCGCTTATGGAGGTGGGTACGGTTGGGGGCAAGAGAATTGTGTACATCAGTCCATTTGTATTCCCAAATATTTGAATTGTTCCATCCACTGAAGAGGGAAAGGGGTCGCTGAAGTTCTAGTACTGTCTATTGAAGTAGACTTCTTACATTTGCAAAACTTCACAATTAACCAAAATGTTTAAACATGACTGTGTGTCAATTTTCTTCTGTATTTACATTTTACATGGCTTTATTATAGGCATCACATTATTTTTGATTTATTTGAGCAAAGTCAGACTCTTGCGCTTCTGTGAACTTTGCAAGATGCATCAGAAATCTCCTGAATGTCCTAATTTTAGGTTTTTGGCTCTGAGACGTCACATGCAGCTACTGCAATGCTAAAGGCTCTACAATGTGGTGTTGTGGCTGATGACTAAAATGGGGAATAGGAGAATATTACAGTTAACGTTCCTGTTTACAATAAAATGAGTAGTAGGTGCAAAGGCAAACACACAATTTTTAAGTCCAAGAATGTTCTCCAATGTCACTACACTTGTGTCAGCTTAAGATCCAGAGCGCAGTGTAGTATAGTATGTTAGATAAGATTTTAATATGGCCCCCATAATGGGTTACTCACGAGAGGTAGGCAGTAAATAGGCTCATCGGTAAGGGTACACTATGAGGGGTCTGTCCATCTATTTTTAAGCGTTGGGCAGCGGTGTGTCTCACGCTGTAAGGGAGCCGAGGCTGTAGCCGGAAGAGAGCCACGGGGGCACTAGAGCAGTTTCGCAATTAAAGGTGGAACGCAACATGGAGCGCAGGGCTGCGCGAGTGGTAGACAGGGTACAGACGTCACACAGGTCCCACAATGCTTTGCGATGTGTTTCGGAGCATGCGCACTCCTGTTTCAAGCTAAAGGTAGGACGGGAAGCCTGGTATTTTTAATAGAGCGGCCAGAAATGACAGCCATCCACAAAGTTACATTCTTCAACTCAAATGAAAAACGGCATTACAACAGCATTCGACAATTAAATGATTGTATAATTCATGAATAAAAGAGAATATATGTTAAATAATATGTAAATACGAGAGGTCATCATAAAATAAGCTATTGTCACTGCCCTAGGTACTAAAGGACACAGTGAGGACATGGATAGGGGTAAATGCCTGTATCTATACAATAAAGAGAAAGCAACTTATACACTGTAGTTATGGGTGTTGACAATAGAATGTTTATCTGGCATTATAGAACACCTTGGTGTGTGTGAGAATGGTGACAGAGGACATATGATGGATAGATAGATAGATAGATAGATAGATATATATAGCTAGCACATTACGTTTATTTGTTTTTAATATGCACATGTTCGTATAATGGTAGTCGCATCCAATTCTTCTTTTAGCCCTTCAGGGGAGATGGTAAATATCCAGAAGGTCTCCCTTTTGGCAGAGTTTTAGGAAGCACTCTGCCTCGGAGATCTTGGACATGGTACACTGGTACGTACCCGTTAGAAGGCTTATACACAAGGTGTGATACTGATTTCTAGTTTGCTGGGTGCTATTTTTTAGGTTAGGTGCTCTTCTGTATGTTATTTTCAGGGGGGTTTTTCTATACTGTTCTACAGGTGTGGGTCAGATAGCAGTATATTCGTGTTTTTGCACAATGGATTCCATTTTGCGAAGTTTACTATGGAATTGATTAACGAACCTGACAGATATGTCATTTTCTCGGTTAGGTCTACCTGTGGGTTTATTATGTAAATATTGATCATAAGCAGATTCTACCAAGTCATCTGGGTATCCTTGAATTTTTTCCTTCTAGTCATCATGATTTGTGCAATTTTGCCTGAAATGGCAAAATTTACCTTTTTTTA
This sequence comes from Lithobates sylvaticus, assembly GCA_028564925.1. Taxonomy (NCBI): domain Eukaryota; kingdom Metazoa; phylum Chordata; class Amphibia; order Anura; family Ranidae; genus Lithobates; species Lithobates sylvaticus. Next base: position 482,185,454 of record CM053029.1, on the reverse strand, counting down.
GGGATATTGTTTTTCCATGTTGGGTGATGATAGCTGCTATAATATAGGAACAAGGTACCAGCTGTGGGCTTTGTATGATTTTTGGCATGAATAGTCTGATTCATATGATATAATTTGAGGTCTAAAAAATTCACCACAGAGGTGAAAGAAAGGCCTAATGTGTTATTACAAAAAAACACAATCTAGTACTAAGGGTAGAGGACCGCCCCCAAATAATAATAATATTGTCTATAAAACGACCATAATAGACGATATTAGCTCCAAAGGGATTGTTTTTGCCAAATGTGGTTTTCTTCCCAATAAGCCATGGTAAGATTGGCATAGGATGGAGCAAAATTTGCTTCTGCTTCTAATTTGTATACTGATGGGCAGACTCTCACTCAGTGGTATATACGTCTTAGTATCAGCCAATAGTCTGTAGGCCTCTAGATGACTCGTAAATTAAACCAGCAGACAAAGGGGGAGATATTGTAAAACTGACTACTTAGCTAAGGCCTACAATCTATTGTCTGATGCTAAGACGTGTGTGTGTGTGTGTATATAACACTGAATGAGAATCCCCCATCAGTATACAAATTAGAAGCTGAAAAATGTATAAAGAGTGCCAAAAAGGTTATTAGCTTTGCATTATAGCCGTTAATTCCTTTTTATGCTTTTAAGTGCTACACAAAAAAAGCACAAACTGCTCCTCTGTACAATGTAAGTCTATGGGTCTGCTGACTCATTAAATCCAATGAACACTTTCTGGTAACAAACGTTTGATCAAAAAAATGCTTAGGCATGGGTTATCTTTGGAAGATCATCATGACAAAGTGATCAGTAGACGCAAAACTAGGTAGCTGACATGAATGTGCAAAATCTTGACCTTTTTCTGTTAAAATAAAAGGAACTTAGACTTGACCCCTACCAATCTCCAGCCACCCAGATGGCTACCACATGCTGACATAGAAAAAAGACTGACATTAACCACTTCAGCCCCGGACCAATTGGCAGCCAAAGGACCAGGCCCCTTTTTGCGATTCGGCACTGCGTAGTTTTTAACTGACAATTGCGCGGTCGTGCGACGTGGCTCCCAAACAAAATTGGCGTCCTTTTTTTCCCACAAATAGAGCTTTCTTTTGGTGGTATTTGATCGCCCCTGCGGTTTTTATTTTTTGCGCTATAAACAAAAATAGAGGGACAATTTTGAAAAAAATGCAATATTTTTTTACTTTTTGCTATAATAAATATCCCCAAAAAATATATAAAAAAAACATTTTTTTTCCTCAGTTTCAGCCGATACGTATTCTTCTACATATTTTTGGTAAAAAAAAATCGCAATTAGCGATTTATTGATCGGTTTGCGCAAAAGTTATAGCGTTTACAAAATAGGGGATAGTTTTATAGCATTTTTATTAATATTTTTTTTTTTTTTTTACTAGTAATGGCGGCGATCAGCGATTTTTATTGTGACTGCGACATTATGGCGGACACATCGGACATTTTTGACACATTTTTGGGACATTTGTCATTTATATAGAAATCAGTGATATTTAAATAGCACTGATTCCTATGTAAATGACAGTTGTAGTGAAGGGGTTAACCACTAGGGGGCGTCAGTGTGAGGTGTCCTCCTGACAGGAGGAGTCAGTGTGACATGTTGTGTTTATTTTACTGTAGGGGGGCGTGGCTGTACGTGTGACGTCATTGATCGGTGTTCCCGATGACAGGGAACCGCCGATCACTGACAGTCAGTGTAGGAAGCGCGGGGAGAGGTTTGTTTACACAAACCTCTCCCCGTTCTTCAGCTCCGTAACCAGCGGACCCGATCGCCGCTGGTGTCCCGCGATCGGGTCCGCTGGTCCCGCGGCCAGGGTCACGGAGCTCCCGGTCGCGAGCGCGCGACCCACAGGCAGGCAGGCAGGCACATGCACGATCACGTACAGGTACGTGATTTTGCCTGCCCGTGCCATTTTGCTGACGTATATCATCGTTAGGCGGTCGGGAAGCGGTTAAAGCCATTAATTTAGTTCTTGCAGCCACCAAGGAGAATTAGAGCTGCATTAAAATTTTGAAGTGATGCAGGATGCAGACAGAGGAAGGAATAGTGCAACCTCATATGGTACATGGCTTGAGAGCCCAGATATGGAGTTCATGTCAAGTGCTGTTTAAGAAAGTGTCTGTGCCCTGCCTGCAAAACATATCCCCCCCTTTCGCTTTAAAGCCTGCTCACACTATTGCGCTGTGATGGCATGCTCTTTAGCACAACATGTTATCCAAAGTTAACATTATGAATGGTATCCTGGCACACCTTCTCAATGCAGCAATGCAATAGCATCCTGTGTCGTGCACTGCCAAAAATGCTGCACTTTTTTTTTTTTTTGGTGTGTTTGGCAACCCATTCAAATGTGAGGTAGCTATCGTAGTCTCTTTGGCAAATCATAGAAAGTTTAGGAGGCAGTTTTTTAAATATAGTGATAAATTTGTTACAATACAAATGGCTCTCTAGTGAACATACTCATCGTATCTGGGAAGATCACATTGGTATAATGCAATTGTTGCAGCTACAGTGCCTTACAGTGAAAGTATTTGGCCCCCTTGAACTTTTCAACCTTTTGTCACATTTCAGGCTTCAAACATAAAGATATAAAATTTTTAATTTTTTGTGAAGAATCACCAACAAGTGGGACACAATTGTGAAGTGGAACGAAATCTATTGGATTGTTAAAAATTTTTTAACTAATAAAAAAATGAAAAGTGGGGCGTGCAAAATTATTCGGCCCCCTTGCGTTTAATACTTTGTAGAACCACCTTTTGCTGCTTGGGGTATGTCTCTATCAGTTTTGCACATAGAGAGACTGAAATTCTTGCCCATTCTTCCTTGCAAAACAGCTCGAGCTCAGTGAGGTTGGATGGAGAGCGTTTGTGAACAGCAGTTTTCAGCTCTTTTCACAGATTTTCGATTGGATTCAGGTCTGGACTTTGACTTGGCCATTCTAACACCTGGATACGTTTATTTGTGAACCATTCCTTTGTAGATTTTGCTGTATGTTTGGGATCATTGTCTTGTTGGAAGATAAATCTCCGTCCCACTTTCAGGTCTATTGCAGACTCCAACAGGTTTTCATCCAGAATGGTCCTGTATTTGGCTGCATCCATCTTCCCCTCAATTTTAACCATCTTCCCTGTCCCTGCTGAAGAAAAGCAGGCCCAAACCATGATGCTGCCACCACCATGTTTGACAGTGGGGATGGTGTGTTGAGGGTGATGAGCTGTGTTGCTTTTACGCCAAACATATCGTTTTGCATTGTGGCCAAAAAGTTCGATTTTGGTTTCATCGGACCAGAGCACCTTCTTCCACATGTTTGGTGTGTCTCCCAGGTGGCTTGTGGCAAACTTTAGACGAGACTTTTTATGGATATCTTTGAGAAATGGCTTTCTTCTTGCCACTCTTCCATAAAGGCCAGATTTGTGCAGTGTACGACTGATTGTTGTCCTATGGACAGACTCTCCCACATCAGCTGTAGTTCTCTGCAGTTCATCCAGAGTGATCATGGGCCTCTTGGCTGCATCTCTGATCAGTCTTCTCCTTGTCTGAGCTGAAAGTTTAGAGGGACAGCCAGGACTTGGTAGATTTGCAGTGGTCTGATACTCCTTCCATTTCAAAATGATCGCTTGCACAGTGCTCCTTGGGATGTTTAAAGCTTGGGAAATCTTTTTGTATCCAAATCCGGCTTTAAACTTCTCCAACAGTATTACGGACCTGCCTGGTGTGTTCCTTGGTCTTCATGATGCTCTCTGCGCTTTCAACAGAACCCTGAGACTATCACAGAGCAGGTGCATTTATACAGAGACTTGATTACACACAGGTGGATTCTATTTATCACCATCAGTCATTTAGGACAACATTGGATCATTCAGAGATCCTCGCTGAACTTCTGGAGTGAGTTTGCTGCACTGAAAGTAAAGGGGCCGAATAATTTTGCGCGCACCACTTTTAAGTTTTTTTTTTTTATTTGCTAAAAAAGTTTAAAATATCCAATAGATTTCGTTCCACTTCACAATTGTGTCCCACTTGTTGGTGATTCGTCACAAAAAATTAAAATTTTATATCTTTATGTTTGAAGCCTGAAATGTGGCAAAAGGTTGAAAAGTTCAAGGGTCGAATACTTTCGCAAGGCACTGTATAAAGATTGTGTTATGCTTATTACGTTTTCTAAAGCTGAAAAACAAAGTGCAGCGCTACATATTAAAAAAAAAAAAAAAAAAAAAAGTGTCAGTGAACCACAACTTCAAAATAAAATGTAAGCCCCAATATGTTAGATGAAACAGTCCTGAACAAGGGATGGATCTCCACCATTATTCACTTACGCACTCACCAGAAGCTTGTGCAACAAGAGCATTGCTAACAAGTGTATTCCACCAGGTGTAATTAAACCTAGATGGGTACTCGTGAGCCTCCACTAGCATATGCACTCACCAGAGATTAGATGAATGTCAGCCTTAATGGTCTCCTTTAGCATTCCTCATCATTTAAACAAGGGTGTCATAAAAAAGCTCACCATCGGTAGCCCACGAGAGTGTGTATATTGTGCAGTATTTATTAAAAAGTTTGGTAAAACAATTGGAGCTATAGCATATAAAAAAAAAAAAAAAAAAAATCTGTAAGAGAACTGGCCAGACTTGCAACAAAAGCCACCGATCCCGAGCATGCAGATGACAATGACGTAGGCCTCTCCCAACGCTTTACGTTCTCAAGGGAACACCTGGTGGAATACACTTGTTGGCAATGCTGTTGCACAAGCTTCTGGTGAGTACATACTGTAAGTGAATAATAATAATAATTTCTCACTGATCATCAACTGGTACACTTGGTGGAGATCCACATAAAATATTGGCACTTTTTTAGTTTTGCTGGTTATTCATAAAGTGTATGATCACTGTTGTTTGTGCTAGCAGTTTTTTTTTTTTTTTTTTTTCTTCTATTACTATTTCTGTTTAGCGCTTACTTACCCACTTTTATTTTTCTTCTGCTAAAAGGGGAGGCAAGATGGATGTCCCTGGACGCAGAGCAGCACAGAACTCAAGTCATGTACCTCCTTGATGAACTGGAGGTGGTGTCCCGGGAGAAGCGTCTGTCAGCGGCTAGAGCTATCCTCTACTTGGCACAAGGTGGGCACCAGCACAAGAAGGGAATCGGGGAAAACCAAGGGGGTGCCCAGCTCTTTAGTGACATTTGTGATGCTGGAATTGTCAACCAGTAGATTAGAAAAGACAGTGTAACCTACACACCACATTCCTCTCTTCTTTGTTCCACCAAACCCCCATCCCCATTGTGTATAGCTTATTTGATTGCTCTGTGCGGCTCAAACAAATTCTATATTGCTTTACAGGGAACACAGAGGCCTTCACATTATTCCCCCGCTCCAAAAGAAGTTTGTATTTTCTTGTTCATGTTAGTCATACTGTCACATGCAAAAGAGTCAATTTAGATAGAAGCCATTTAGTATCCTGTATGTATTTGCATTTTGTGATCAAACAAAAAACCTGTTAAGTGCACAGAAGAAAAACCCACACAAATCTGGAGAAAATATAAATTCTACTTACACGGTATAGTTTTCTGTGATGAATGTTAAAGGGTGATAACAATATATTCTTAATACTTTTTGTATTTTAAAGGGAAAATATAACTTAAAATAGGTGTAATAGATTCATTCTAATGTGAAGTATTTTAATTTAGGGGTTGCTGGGAGGAACCATAGTGCCAAGTGGGCAACATGCTATCAGCACACCTGAAAGTGTTAGACTGGTTGTGCAGAAGTCGACAACATCAAATTGTCTGGTTCCTGCTGAACTGGACAAGTTTTGATCGCTGTATGGCTGCCCTTAGATAGCAGCAGTATTTACCCAACCTTCCCAGAGATGTGATTTATTCCTCCTCTTATTTACCGAATGGGCTTAGTCTGTCTTTTACAAGCTATTAATTTATTAAAAATTTTTTTTTTTTTTTTTTTTTTAAATATGTAAAAAAATTAATAAAAAAAGCAGGCCTTCATCTGGTTACATTTTCACGTGTGTGTTTTACTTTATTTTTTTTATTTTTTTTAAGCTTCCTTTTTCTGCATTTTCCAGGGAAAGGTGGTACCTTTTTGCATTGTATGTTTTTCCATGCCATTCCATGTATCTCTTCTGCACATGCATTTTCGTCAAAATGCATCAAATTGCGCTAGTTGAGAAAACATGAAAGCCCTGGATTAGTTATTTATTTCTAATGGGTGAGGCTTAAAATCTCACTAAAGGCAAACTCTTTTTATTTTTTATTTTATTCATTTTTTTTTTTTTTTTTTTTTTTTTTGGTTCTTGATAGAGCGAAGAGATATTAGAATGCTTGTCAGTTTTTATTGCTGTGTCCTCGTTATGGAGATTCACCCTTTCTATTTGTCCTGTTTTACCATTATCATTGAAAGCGAAATGAAAAGAAAATCACAAATTTTGGGTTGTCTCCAGAAAAGTAATAGAGGGGAAATCTTCCAATGGGTAAAAATAGTTCTGGTGACCTGCGGGACCAATTTACAGGTATTTCTTCTCGCTTCCCGTTTTGTCTGAGAGACGGGAAGTAAAGGGAAATCTACGCAAATGGGACACGGTTGGCAAAAAAAAATGAAAAAATTCTGACAGGTTTTAAACCTTCCTTGCTCTATACAAAATGAAGACATTTTTTTTTGCCTATAGTTCTATTTTGATTTGTTGAGTCTTATGTGCCCCTGGATTGGATGGCTTGTAATGTTGTGTGTTTGTTAGAAAGGAAAAAAAAATAATTTCCTTTTCTCCTTCTTCTTTTTCTGTTCTTTGTCTTATAGACACGTGTTCTTGTGTGTTTTGAGTAAGCTATGTTTGGTGTAACGTGAATCATTCTGTTTTTTTATTTATTTTTAATGCCTCTTCTTGTTTTGTACTTTGAAATATGATTAATAAAAATGCTTAAACATGTCGTTAGCTTCATATTGGTATGTGCATGGCCAACATAAGTGTATGATCACTGTTTATCTCTCTTGCCAGGGGTGTTTGTAGAATGTGAAAATGAGACTGATGTCCTCCAATGGTCTCGATACAACTGCTTCCTACTTTACCAGATGGGGACTTTTACCGTCTTCTTGGAACTTCTAAACATGGAAATTGCGTAAGATAGCAAAGTTCTCTGTGTAACATTCTGTATTTAGTTTTTGTTTTTATATTAAAACAAAAACTCATACATTTCATAGTTTTTCCCTAGTCGTATTATATCAAACTTTCTGAAGTAAGATGTGTCTGCACAGTCTTCTCCAGAATGTCCAAGAAAAGAGCTATTTCTCATGCAAAACAATTACAATTCTATTTTTCTTTCTAGTAAATTTTTAGATTTTCTGTTCTGTTTACCACATACGCTTAACTTTTCGGCAGTGTATTTCCAACCCTGGTTATTTGTGTGTGAGAACAAAATCACTCTGTCAGGTTTTCCTATTTGTGAGGTTTTTTTTTTTTTCCATCATTTCTTGTCAGGCCAGGAAGTGATGGAAAATCTCGCTAATAGTTCTAGATGCTGCAACAAATCACAATTTTTGTGGTGAAAAGTTGGCTAAAATATCCCCAGCAAGGTAGGGACCAGCAATACAAACGTTCCAAAATTGAAAAGGGGAAAGGGAAGTTGACTTTGACATATTCTTACAAAGTTACAACTAAGACCCCTTTCACACTGAGGCACTTTTGCGCTAAAAATAGCCCCTGGAACCTGCTTTAACACTGGGGCAGTGCGCTGGCGGGTGGTGCAAGAAGTCCTGCAAGGTCACGTTGTCACTTGACCTTAAAAAAAGCGCACCACTCACGGCAGTAAAGTGCCGCAAATGCACTGCAGAAACGCCCAACGTTTTAGGGGCAGTTTTTGAGTGCCTCAGTCTGAAAGGGGTCTAAATGTAGGCTAAATAATTGAAGAGTATTACTATCTAACATAGCAGTTTCATACCAGTGATATTTCTATCCTTCTCTGATTATTTAAAGCAAGGAGTAGGGGAGCGCAGTAATCTGTAGCAATTCAATATGTTATCCTTTCTGAAGTATACAAGAGTTGCTAAAGGGTATTACCCCTCATTGCCTCTTGAACCATGTTTATTAATAATGCCTATGTTGCATTCAGTTTTCAGGGACTTTTGAACTTTTTGTATATCTTTTGGTTCTAGGAACAGCCAGGCCTGCAGCAGTGCTCTACGGAAGCCTGCTCTGTCATTGGCAGACAGCACTGAACTAAGGTAAGTCCAAGTGGGTGATGTAATTCTGCTGTTATACTTCAAGTACTTGACACGGTATAAAGGATTCTACCCTTTGTCTCTGTCTAGGGTGATTCTAAGTGTCATGTATCTCCTGGTGGAAAATATAAGGCAGGAGTCACCAGAAGATGATCCAGAATGGAGTATTCAGAGACAAACTTTCCACACAGAACTTGGTGAGTAGGGGACATTTTTTTTCAAGCCAACGGCAGTTCTTACAGAGAACCAGTTATTATTGCACTTAGGCAGAATTCAGAATTTTTTTGTCTCCATTGTTAGAACACTGCAAGATCATTTTGGAGGACTTCTATTTGTCCACATTTAGCTTTGCTTTACTCTGACAGATACTGCCCCATCTGTCTGACCTCACAAGTTTTCTCCCAGCCCCTGAGAGTACATACTATTGCCTATTAAGCCTGCTAAGAGAATTGTAATCGGCTAAAGAAGTTCTAGAACACTGGGGTTGATTTACTAAAACTGGAGAGTGCAAAATCTGGTGCAGCTGTGCAGCGAAACCAATCGGCTTCCAGGTTTGCAAAAGCTTATAGGTTGTATACCTCGTGGGGGGGGGGGGGACACCCTGCAAGACAAAGGCATAATGAAATACTTGCCCTTAAACTATGGCCTGGATCGGCGTCAGCCCTCCGAGTACAGCGTGTACATCTTCCACCGGGTTCGTGGCTCTGTCACTGTGATCGGGCAGAGCCGTGATGACGTCACTCCCACGCATGCGCGCGTGACCCGCTGCCCACGGCACGACTCCTGAAGAAACGGCACCAGCGGCCCGTTTCTTCAGTGCACATGCACCTATGACAGCAGCAGTGCATATACTGAATATCTCCTAAACTGCAAGTTTAGGAGATATTCAAGGTACCTACAGGTAAGCCTTGTTATAGGCTTATCTGTAGATAAAGTGGTGTGACAGAGTTTACAACCACTTTAATTGAACAAGCTGAAGTTACAAGCTGATTGGCTACCATGCACAGCTGCACCAGATTTTGCACTCTACAGTTTGGGTAAATCAATCCTCATGCTTCGCAGATTCAGAAGCAGGCAAATGGGCAGAAAACTCAAGCGTGGGGTGACCTCTTGGCTTTCAAGCTCAAGAGTCAGGCTTAAAGTACACTAAACTAAATAAAGGTGCAGATAAAAAAAAATTTTCATTCATTGACGGACACAGGAACTCTGATGCATTTGAGTTATATGCTTTCTACAAGCATGGGCAAGGATAGGACATTTTGGCCAGCATGCCTGAGTTTTGTTTAATCTTTCTAGTTCTATGTCTTGCGCATCTTATTTCAGATTTTATGTATATATCAGTATTGCTTATTTCCTTACCTTTTTTATTTCATGTTTATATCCTAAATTGCAACTCTTTTAATGTATGTGTTTTAGCTTTTCCATCCAATGGCGAGGAACCATTTGCTCATCTCCTCTTCACAATGGTTGCCAAGTTCTGTAGTGGCCACTCTCCACATTTTCCCATGAAAAAGGTCCTCCTATTGCTCTGGAAAGTTCTTTTGGTATGTTCAGTATTAAGTACCTTGTAACGTTTAAACTGTTATATAGTATATGTGATTTTAATGTAGGAACATAGAAAAGTGACGGCAGAAAAAGATTGAATAGTCCATCGAGTCTGCCCATATTTATTTATTGGGGGGGGGGGTGGGTGTGGTGTGGTTTTTTTTTTTTTTTTTTTTTTATTTTTTTATTTCTCATTACTAAGCAGCCATAAACATATGCACAAGGTCATTTTCACTTAGTGATGTACTGTACTTAGTTTACACTAGGGGGATTCTCCGAGCTGCAGAAGATGAAGGAGAGAAATAGAGCAGAGTTGGGTCTGCCACCACTGCAGGAAGACAGTATACAAGTGATGAAGAACATGAGACCCACTGCTCCTCCATCCTATGGAATAGAATTTGGCGAGCAGCCGAAGAGGGGGCGACGTAGCCGCAGGGTATGCATTACGTAAACTTAAGTACTCTATGTCCACCTGTCTGCGGAAGCTGTTCTCTTTTGTGGGGGTTAGTGACTGCATTGCAGCACATATGACTGTCAACAGGAAAGTAAAAAAAAATAAAAAATAAACAGTTTAAAAATTGTCAAATCCCACCTTTCTGCTGATGGTAACAAGTGCTGGCTCTGCATTTAGGAATGAATCAAAGAAAAGGCTGGACGGCCGCACTCTGTTAACACCTTTTATTGAAGACTGTTTAAAATTCTTCTGGTACAAATGACTAAGCACCCCATAGTGGTGTGAAACATGTCAGCTTTTAATTGTGTGCCTCAGTTATTGTGAGAATGTTCACCCTTTAGCTCAAGAATGTAAATAATTTTGTAACCTTGCACTAGAGGGAGATTATTCTGTGAATGAACGCACACTGAGGATGTTTTCATAGTTTCTCAATGTTTCTATGTGCTTTCATACACTGAGCAATCTCCCTCTGGTGCAGGGTTAGCGTGTGAAAAAGTGTGATTAAAACAATTGAAAAAGTAACACTAAGTACCTAAAATGGTTCTTAAGTCTTATTTTTTTTCGTTTTTTTTTTTTTTACCTTAATGCATTCTATGCGTTAATGTAAAAAACCTTCTGTGCTGGAGGATTTCCCCCCCCCCCACCCCCCTTTATACTAACCTGAGCCCAATCTCAATCCCAGCAGGGAATCCTTCCTGGATTCCCTGCATGCTTTGCAGCGTCTCCTCTGCTGTTTACTTTGAATTTCTAAGGACTACATATCCCATGGTACCTTACTGTTTGCAAGCAGACATTTTTGTACAGACCCCGCTTCCTGAAACTCCTTCTCGGCACCTCCTGTAGTCCAGAAGGCAGGCTCTGTGAAATGTGTGACACAGAGGTGCCTATTCACAGGGCATGGTGAATTCAAGGAGGTATATGTGTAGGATCATCATAAAGTAAATTTACAAACTTCAAGATTTGTACAGATTAATAGAAGTAGATTAGAAATAATTTTAAATACAATTTTACATTTTTTAGCATGGATGCTTTTCAATTAGAAGTGCTTTATTTATAGGGACATACGTTTAACAGTACATTTGTGTGGCACTGTTTTTATTTTTTTTTTTTATGTTTTATGTTCTCAAATGTTCAGGGAATTTTTTTTATTTTATTCTACAACCTAGAATCAAATTTTTTGCTTTCTTCTACTAATTTTAATAAAATCCGATTGAACTAAAAATCTATTAAAACTAAATAAAACGATTTTTTATTTGGAGTTTAAGCATGTGAGAGCAGGTGCTTACTAGATAAAATGCACATTCTAACTTGCTGAAAAGCATATTGGAAGTGAAGGGGGGGGGGGGGGGTGTTGGCATATAACAATGAAGATTAGGACTGGTGCTTTAATTGCCTGGAGACTAGTCTGTTAAAAGAAGCCTAATGACTAAACCCAACATGTTTTTATGATCCAGAAAGTTAAATACAAACTTCCAGGTTTCTACAAAGTAGGGCAGAAAGTACATGTTGTGTCAGCAGTTTATTAAAGTGGAGTTCGAACCCCCAAAAAAATAAAAAATTCTTAATGTGCTTTTTACTCACCTCCTAAATGTCTGTTGCTAGGGGGTCCCTCGTAGTCTGCCTCCCTCAGCGCAGGGACTCCTGACGTCACTTCCCTCGGCGCAGGAAGGGAGATAGCCTCTCCCCCCTCCCTCTTGTCAATCATCTGGGACACGTGACCGGTCCCAGATTGCGCGGCCAGTGACGGCTCGCGCATGCACAGCCCGGCGCCCAAAGTTAAAATGCCGGTGCTGCCGAGCAGAGGGTGGGACGAGCAGGGCTTCGATCCCCCGCATCGCTGGACCCTAGGACAGGTAAGTGTACGATTTATTTAAAGTCAGCAGCTGCAGTATTTGTAGCTGCTGACTTTTAATAAAAAAATGTTTTTTAACTGGGAACCACGCTTTAACTAGAAAAGATTGGACTATTTTTCCTTTAGACCACTTTCACACTGAGGCGCTTTTCAGGCGCTTTCACGCTAAAAACAGCGCCTAAAAAGCTCACGAAAACTTATTTCCATTAAAATCAATGAACACTTTCACACTGGGGCAGTGTGCTGGCAGGGCTGTGAAAAACTCCCCTCCCCATTGAAATGAATGGAAAGCTCTTCAAAAGCGCTCAATGTTTTTACTGGCAGTTAAGAAGCGCTTCAGTGTGAAAGTGGCCTAACTCTTCAAATAGCAGAGGATGAGTAAAACCTAAGGTAAGGCCCATTACATCACAGGAATGTCTAAATGGGGTTTATTTACTAAAGCTGGGGAGTGCACAATCAGCTTCCAGGTTTTATTGCCAAAGCCTAATTGAACAAGCTGAGGTTAGAAGCTGATTGGTTTCTCTGCAAAAGTGAGACTGATTTTGCACTCTCCAGCTTTAGTAAATAAACCCCAAGGAGTCATATTTTGCCCTTTTTAATGCATTGTGCTTAACTGGCGCTTCTTTTACCTAATGTTAATAATTTCTGCTTCATTATTTCTAAACAGGACAGTCTTGATCTCTATAATGAGAGAGACCCTTTTAAGAGTGAGGAAACTGCAGGGGCGGAAGAGGATGAAAATGAGGATGCAGAGAACATGGTGGAGGCAGAGTCTGATGTACAAGAAAGGGATGTCATGTCACAGCCGATGGCTTGCCTGAGAATCCACACAGAGCGAGTGTGCTTCCCTAAGGGTCTTCCTTGGGCACCTAAAGTAAGGTGAAAGAACTAAATTTTGACAGTCGGCACTAATGTATACCGGTTACACACACACACTAGTGCGGTGATTTGATTGCACAGCCCTGGGCCTGCGCTACGTTTTATTTAGTCTTCCTTTCCATCACACACTCAAAGCACATCACCAAACCCCATCCTTGTCTTGTGTGCCATATACTGCCTTCTAAATACTAATAAACATGCTCCTTGGAGTCTTTGGTCATGTAAATATGAATACTTACCCATTTTTTGCAGGCAGCAAGGGGCACCCTAGTCTGCTTTTCACATGTGAAGCATTGTATTGCATTCACCCAAGGTGAAAGTTATTTATTTTTTTTTTTTTTTCTTACTACACAGAACTAAAGCTGGCCATACACCTATAGATTATCTGCAGATTTTCTATGGTTAGATGGAAAAAGTGCAACAGATTTCTCCATGTTCGCTAAACTGTGTGGATGGAAGAATCTCCCACTTTTTCCATCTAACCATAGAAAATCTGCAGATAATCTATAGGTGTATGGCCAGTTTAAGAGCCGTATCGCATTCCTTATAAGATGGCTTAGCTAAGGTTTCACTCAAATAGAGCACACTTCTGCTGTGCTGTCCCTTTACCTAACCTAGTCTTCTGGTAAAAATATATTCGCATTATGCTGTTTTGCCTTTATTTTTATTTTTTTACTGTTTCACAAGCTATGAGATTGACGCTGAATATATTTAAAATGGATAATGTATTTTTTCAATAAAAATAAAGATTTGCATTCTTATTCTGCAACATAAAATATAGAATCTGCCATCTTTTTTGTCTTCTGAAGATCATTTTGAAATTCTATCGTTTAGTGGGTTGTTCATACCAAACAACTTCTTCTTTATTAATTTATTCTGTTAAAAGTTGTTTCACTCCTTCCCACCTGCATTCTGTTCCCTGTCATGATGTCCCAGGCCAAGGATACGTTACTATGCGTTCTTCCCTATGAGAACCCACAGACAACACTTCTTCTAAAAGCTGCTGGTTGTCAATAACTCACTAACGGGTCCCTACTGACATAGTTACATAGGTTGAAAAAAGACACAAGTCCATCTAGTTCAACCAATAAAAAAATCATACAATCTCATATACACAATCCTTCACCCACAGTTGATCTAGAGGAAGGAGAAAAACCCCAGCAGAGCATGATCCAATTTCCTACAGCAGGGGAAAAATCCTTACTGATCCCCAAGAGGCAATTAGATTTTACCTGGACCAGCTTTACCTATAAATGTTAGTACCCAGTTATATTATGTACATTTAGGAAAGAATCCAGGCCTTTCTTAAAAGCAATCTACTGAGCTGGCCCGAACCGCTTCTGGAGGGAGCCTATTCTACATTTTCACAGTTCTTATTGTGAAGAAACCTTTCCGTATTTGGAGATTAAATCTTTTTTTCCTCTAGATGTGAAGAGTGCCCCCTTGTCATCTGTGATGACCTTAAAGTGAATAACTCAACACCAAGTTCACTATATGAACCCCTTATATATTTGTACATGGTGATCATATCCACCCTTAATCTCCTCTTAAGAGTGAATAAATTCAGTTCCTCTAATCTTTCCTCATAGCTGAGCTCCTCCATGCCTCTTATCAGTTTGGTTGCCCTTCTCTGCACTTTCTCCAGTTCCCCGATATCCTGACAATCGAGAACTACTTTGATTAGTTTTTGATTGCCAGTGGGGACCTCGGCTGTCACTGACATAGTGACCATATGCAGGCAGAAGGTTTATATGAAGGCTGCCCTGCCATGTATTTTTTATTTTTTGCCCTAGAAAACCAGGCAAAATTGTTCTTACTAATAAAAACCTTTTATATATTCTCAGAAATATGTATAGCCTTTTTTTTTTTTTTTTTTTTTTTTTTTTTAGATGTGCAAGAAGTCAGAGTTTATTAAGTTCATTGGTGCAGATGCTGGATATCTGGTATCGGGTCAAGAAAGGGTTAGGGTGCTAGTTGTCCTAAACAGCACTATGCTGGTTATCCCTTGCAGCTTCTGTTTGTAGAAATAGAATCTTATCTATATATTTTTGTTTCAGAGAGAAAGACATTGAAAATTTCCTGGAGATGAGTCGAAACAAGTTCATTGGATTCACATTAGGGCAGTGAGTATAATTTTGATGCTGTTCTCACCTGCATTATATTATGTACCAGTAGTCCCTGTATGTGATGCATTTTCTCCTGTGTAGTGACACAGATACGCTGGTGGGATTACCACGGCCTATTCATGAGAGTGTGAAGATTTTAAAGCAGGTAACAACAAATAATTCATGTAATTTTCATATCTACCAGTTTTATCAGAGTAAAAAATGATCCTGATTTTGTCTTCATTGCCAACTTTTAAAAGGCATTTATAAATGTAATTTTATTCAGTAAAGCCCTGCCAAGAACAGTAATCCATTGCAACCCATCCCATACCTTCTCTCTTTAATGAAAGTTGGAACACTAAAAAGAAGATGGCTCCTATCCGTTACACATCACTCTGTCTCTTTTGAAGTGGAACTAAACTCTGTAAATCAACATTAACTTGATGCTGCTAGAATTAGTAAGTAGATAGGAAGAATATTTGTTTTCTCTTCCACTTTATTTCATGCAGCGGATCTTTGATGGATGGGTTTGATATTGCCACCTGCAGGAGCAGGACGCTGGGTACAAGCAAAGCTGAAGATACACACAACTGGTGCCAAACCTCCCATCCCATCTGCAACACAGAGCTCATGTTTTTGCCTTGAATTTTTTATTTTTTTTTATTTAATTTTTTGTGCCTCTTGATGAAAATTTGTTCCAGTTGAATTTTTTTTTTAACTTCAATCAACTGTGGTGTTGAGTGACTAGATGGATATAATATATTTGGGTAGCTCCCCCCAGCACAGCACAAACGCCTGCCTGGAGGTGGGGGGCTTTGAGCTGCTATGTCTCTGGTCGGCAAGAGTTTTGACACCCAAGTAGAGGTCTGTCAGACTTGGTCCTTCCGTCGAGGTGCCATGTGTTCAGCTGATTCCCTTTGGATCAACATAGGATCAGAGGTGTTCACATACCCACCTGGAGATACTTTGTTGGACAAAGAACTACAAGTCCCAGATTTGCATCTGTTGGACCATGAGTATTCTCCTGATGGGTATGGTTGCATCGGTTTATGTTTTTAGCAACCTCCCAGTCTTCCGTTTCGCAGTCTCAGTGTTTTTGTCTGGTTGCTGCTGGCTACTGAGCTCTGTGTTGGTCACCTGAAGGTAGCCGCCCCTTGGGTGTGTGTTTTGGTTGCACCTAGCGTCCTTCTCCTGCAAGTAGCGACATCAAGCCCATCAATCATAAAGATCTGCTGTGTCTTCAATGAACTCAGAAGAAAGCATTTTATGGTGAGTACAAAAAATTCTGTTCATTTGTTCAGTGTTTTTTTTTTTTTTTATTTATATACATCAGGAGGAGCTTTCTCAGCTAAGCACACCCTCCTGACTGCATGCCTGGGCTAAGGGCAGATGGATTCCAGGAAGTTAATGCTAAATTAATCACCTGTGTTTACTCAAGATGGTTGCGATTAGAAATGCTAGGGGGGATTTTTCAAAGTCATTTCTCAATCTTAAAATAAAGCATGGAGACATGGATGGATGTGCGAGTTTGCTTTTGAATAATAGAAATTAAGTAAATAGTGTTTTCAGTTTGCGGTGCTTGGATACAATTTTTAGTTCCGCTTTAAAAGAAGCCAAGAGAAATGTGAAGGCTTCCATTGCTGACCTCCTTTTGAAATGCTAGATGCCTGGTCATTTGTGTGGCTTCAGTTCTTTGAGTCGCAATCAAAGAACAAGCTTTGTAGAATGTCTGTCCATGAATGAGAAAATGTCGAAGCCACTAAATCATTGTGAGGGCCAGTCAAACTAGCAATTGTTTGAGTTTCAGTGTAAGAAACACAAATCGTGTTTCATTCTCTAGGCTTGTAATAGTCAAGGAATTTCTTATTGCTTATTTGAGAAAAGGCATTTAATTTTCCCCAGTGTCTGTCCAAGACAGCACATGAGAGGATGATTCCACCCCCCTGAAGGTAGGAGATGCAGCAGGAAAGGAAAGACTTTTAAGAGGTGGTCTCCCAACATAGTCCATTAGCATTTGTATTTCCTCCACCGGAGGGGAGCATACTGTTGGAGGTCTGCAGGGTGTAGTCAAGCTCTTTCATGTACTGTCCCCTTCTACTGTGGATCTGGGTGGCTTTCCTTCTATAGCAGCCATGGAGCACCTTTCTTTTTCACTCTCACTTTGACCTCTGGGTTGGGAGTGAGGTGCAGTTCAGTGCTCCCTTCCCAGCTACATGATGCATTGATGTTTAGGATTTCCCTGAGCCCAGCCCCCTTGGGGTTGTGGGTTCTTAAAGCTGATTCCACATTTCTGTGAATTGTTGGGAGTAGCGGGCCTTCTAGTTTAGTTTGGGGTCCTGCAGGTAGTGCCGTCCTCTGGTTCCTGGCAGGAGTTTATAGTGCCTATGTTTGTTTTTTTTGTTTTCTTCTCTCCACTCTGCCCTCTACTAACACGCTGCGGGGAGAGGAGACCGTGACAATGGAAACGGGAGCCAAGCACCGCAAGAAAGGTCACACAGATCAGTTATCTCTCTATGCATTATTTTATGTGTACAGATGTGATGTACTGTTCTCATATATGACTGGAGCAAACGCATTTTGGTGTTTACCTACTTAATCGACATGCCTTGGTATCATATGAACATTCATACTGCTCTGTAACCAATAACTATATACTTTCTATACTTTTGTACTTTCCTGTATCTGAAAAGCCAACAAACCTCAATAACTCCAGTAGGAGGGAGATTGCAGATATTCTTACTGCATTGGCACAGCATTACACCCAATGTGTATGTTCAGAGGCTGATAGACGAAGGCTGTCTTGTAGAGTTTTCCTGCAAGCCTCGTTCAGGATTTTCTTCTAACATCTCCTCTAAAAGACCTTGTGAAAGCCTCAGCACTTTTGTCCCTGTTAGAGTTGGTTGACCAGCAAGTGTTTGTACCAGTGCCAACAGAAGAAGTCAATCTAAGTTTCGTCAGTGGCGGGCCGTGCACTGTGGATGCACGGGCGCCGCCTGGCCCCTTTCCAGATGCATGGATTCCTGTGGCGGGGATGGGTGGGGGTGGTACATTTTGAAGCACCTGATTAGAGCCTGAGGCTGTAATAGGCTTCAAAATAGGGTAGGCTTGAGGCGCAGGTGCCTCTAGTGAATTTTGTATGTGATCTTGGCGCGTTCATAGGCTATCCAGCTGCAGGTATAGATTGGCAATCTTAAGCATATGTGGATATAACTCCATGAATGTGGTGATTATTTTTTTCTGCTAAGCAGATAACCCACCGCTGGTTATATTAGCAATAATTGACATACTGCATCTGACTAAATTACTTGACAATGTTCAAATAATAAAATTTCAGTTCCCCAATTGTATGAAAAGAAAATCCTGGTTTGTGTATTTTATCTGCACATGATTGGATAATCAAAGTGAATCTTCACATATTTTTATTGTGTGAACATTTTTCAAATCCTTTTTAGTAAATCAATTGTGAGATAAATCCAGGAACAGCTGCAATATAGTATTTAGCATTGGAGGGGCTAGTAGATGGGGGGAGATGGTCTATAGTCCAGAGTGAATATTACCTGTATTAGTCATTGAGCATTGTATAAATAGTTCCAGTATATGGTGACATTATGCTTGTAAATGGTGTTTGATATGCGCTTCCAATATCTGTTGAGACTGCAGATTTCTAGCTCAGCTGGTTCCCTGCATTGTCATGAATAATTCAGGCTAAAGTGTGTTTGACACAACAGTGCTCAGCTTTAGATTGCTCTGTGTGGGTTATGTGATGCAACCTAACAATGGCACTTTACGACTTTCTCTGTTCTTTCAGCACAAGTATGTTTCAATTTCTGATGTGCAGATTAAGAAGGAACAAGAGCTGGAACAATGTCCCATGTCACTGGTAAGAGGATTGTTAATGATATTACAGTTGTTGTAAATGTGTGCAAAAATTCAATTATGTACGTCAGGGGTCTCCAAGCGGTGGCCGTTTGCTTGACTTTATCTGGCCCTTTGGGCGCTATTCATTCTACTGATATGAGACCCTATTCTGCCCACTGACGCACAATGGGGCATAGTTCCTGCCACTGACATCAACAATGGGGTGCTATTTCTCATACTGACACCAAAAATGGGGCACTATTCCTCCCCTGAATACCAAAGATGGTGTAAAGTTTGTTCTCACTGATGCCATAAAAAATTTCTCTTCCCACTGGCCATAGTCCAGCCCCCCCTAAAATCTAAAGGACCGTAAACGAGCTCTGAGCCAAGCACCTCCAACTCTGTTTTGTGTCAGGTGTCCCCTAATAGAACTGAGACACCTTCTGACACACACCATGCATAGCAAAAAACACTGAGGAAGTGCTCAACATGGACATCCAGATTGGAAGTTGAGGATATTGGGGTACACACAATGTTTGTCAGTTCCTTGATCCAAAAATATTTAGGTGTCTGTAACATGATAAAAAAGTATACGGCCAAAACTTAACATTGATGATATTCTTATGAACATGGTAGACCTTCCAAACTAAAGGCGGCCAGAGTGTTAAAAATGGTAAATCCTCAGTTCTATACAAAATATACAAACAGTTGTGCTCATAAGTTTACATACCCTGGCAGAATTTATGATTTCTTGGCCATTTTTCAGAGAATATGAATGATAACCCAAAGTTTTTTCACTCATGGTTAGTGTTTGGCTGAAGCCATGTATTTTCAATCAACTGTGTTTTCTCTTTTTAAATCATAATAACAGAAACTACCCTAATGATCTGATCAAAAGTTTACATACCCTGGTGATTTTGGCCTGATAACATGCACACAAGTTGACACAAAGGGGTTTGAATGGCTATTAAAGGTAACCATCCTCACCTGTGAGTTGTTTGCTTGTAAATTGTGTGTGTGTGTGTGTGTGTGTGTTTGTGTATGTATGTATGTGTGGAATAAAAGGTCGATGAGTTTATGGACTCCTGACAAACCTTTTCATCCAGCGCTGCACTGACATTTCTGGATTCTGAGTCATGGGGAAAGCAAAAGAATTGTGAAAGTATCTTCGGGAAAAGGTAGTTGAACTGTATAAAATAGGAAAGGGATATAAAAAGATATCCAAGGAATTGAGAATGCCAATCGGCAGTGTTCAAACTCTAATCAAGAAGTGGAAAATCAGGGGTTCTGTTGAAACCAAACCACGGTCAGGTAGACCAACTAAAATTTAAGCCACAACTGCCAGGAAAATAGTTTGGGATGCAAATAAAAACCCACAAATAACTTCAGGTGAAATACAGGACTCTCTGAAAACATTTGGTGTGGCTGTTTCAAGATGCACACTAAGGAGGCACTTGAAGAAAGATGGTCTGCATGGTCGTGTCACCAGAAGAAAGTCATTACTACACAAATGCCACAAAGTATCCCACTTACAATACACCAAACAGCACAGACAAGCCTCAAACCTTCTGGCACAAAGTAATTTGGAGTGATGAGACCAAAATTTAGCTTTTTGGCCACAACTATAAACGCTTCATTTGGAGAGTAGTCAACAAGGTCTATGATGAAAGGTACACCATTCCTACTGTGAAACACGGAGGTGGATTGCTGATATTTTGGGGATGTGTGAGCTACAAGGGCACAGGAAATTTGGTCAAATTTGTTGGCAAGATGAATGCAGTATGGTATCAAAAAACACTGGAGGAACATTTGCATTCATCAGCCAGGAAGCTGCGCATGGGATGTGCTTGGACATTCCAACATGACAATGATCCAAAACACAAGGCCAAGTTGACCTGTCATTGGCTACAGCAGAATAAAATGAAGGTTCTGGAGTGTCCATCTCAGTCTCCTGACCTCAATATCATTGAGCCAATGGAGATCTCAAACATGCAGTTCATGCAAGATGGCCCACAAATTTACAGGAACTGGAGGCTTTTTTGCCAAGAGGAATGGGCAGCTTTACCATCTGAGAAGATAAAGAGCCTCATCCAAAAATACCACAAAAGACTAAGCCTTCACTGATGTTAAAGGGGGCAATACACGGTATTAAGAACTTGGGTATGTAAACTTTTGATCGGGGTCATTTTGGGTAGTTTCTGTTTTTAATTATGATTTAAAGAGAGTAAACACAGTTGATTGATAATACACGGTTTCAGCCAAACACTAACCATGAGTGAAAAAAGTTTTTGTGTTTATCATGCGTATTCTCTGAAAAATTGCCAAGAAATCATAAATTCTGCCAGGGTAGGTAAACTTATGAGCACAACTGTAGGTCCTTTCCATGATATTCTCTTATCAAAAACAGTATGTTCAGCAGTGGCAGCCCGTCCATTAGGGGCACCGCCGCCCACCACCCCCCACCATAAACCATGCGCCTGGTCCCTTATCTAAATGCAGGGTGCTGGACGCATGGATTTCAATAGGAGGTTGTTTGTTTTTTTGGGGGGTTTTTTTTGAAGCACATAAGAGCCCGAGGCTCTAATTGTCTTAAAAAAAAAGGGTGGGCTCGGGGTGCAGAGCACTGCGACCTGAGCCAACCCAGATGTCTGACAATAGCGAATTTAATATTCGCTATTGTCTTCCTGACTTCTCCCGGCCAATCGGGAAGCGGGTCCTGAGAACTGATTGGCCAGAGAGTCAGGGGGAGACGACTGGTCGCCGCCGTCCGTCTCCCGTGGGATGGGGGGGGGGGGGGGTGTTATGGTAGGTTTGTCAGCAGCCACTGATGTTGGGCATCCTGTAATGGTATCTACAAATTAATAAGTGGTATAGAATAAGTAACTCTGTGTTTGTGCCATAGTTAAGTACCAATCTCATTTAAAGCATACCTAAACTCAAGAACAAACATTTTATTTCTGTGTCGGACATAACAGGACATGTTCAGAATCCATAATTTGTTATGCTGTCGCTTTCAGGTGAATTTAATATTTACCTAAAAAAAAAAAAAGGGGGGGGGGGGGCATTAATCCCTACCCTAACATGACCTCTTCCAGCTCAGCACACTTCTTTTTTTGAAGGTGATCATGTGCCTGTGAAGTCTCTGTGAAGATTTTCTCTGTTAAGCCTCATTGTTGGCTCCCTTGGTGGGGAAAGGGATTGGCTTTTCTTGATCAGTCACCTACAGCCCAGGGCCAAGAGGGACAGTACCCAGTCCACAATATAGAAGATCAGGAAAAACCTGTAAGGTTGCTGGTTGGCACTGGATTCTACAGGCAGGGAACATTTGGGTACTTTGTAGTGAATGATTTGCTGACAGGGTGCTATACAAGTACAGGGCAGTGATCCCCTGCAGGGGTGGTCAAGTTCCTAAAGGCCTTTGGGGGTGTGGACACAGTGATGTGCAAGGATTGGCCTCTTTGAAGCCCTGCAGCAGATGGTGTGTGCCCATGGTATTCTCACTGATCCCCCTCCTCTCCTTATTATTTTGTCTTGCAAGATGGGCCTGCTTCATTCCCATGCCCCCCTTCCTTTTTTGCCAGTTGGGACAAGCCTTTTGTTGTGCAAGCCATGACAAATTACCTATAGGGGGTGGGGTTTGTGATGAGCAGGTGAACTTGAAGATTCCTGCATCAGGTAACGAGTGCCCCCTGCTAAGATCACCCTGTAATACCTCCCCGCCTGGTCAACTTTGTTCTGACTCCTTACACTCATTTAGTGTCTCTACTGTTCCCGGGGGGAACATTCCACTGGGTACTTTGTGTCCAGGAAGGTTTTCTCATTGGCTGTGGTGGCTGGGCTGTGGGACCAGTTGTCAGGTGCTTTGGCCCTGGCAGGTACTGGAGAAAGAGGAGGCAGGTGGGACTCAGAGGTCCTTGGCAAAGGAATTCCTCTCTGAAGTAAAGATTCTCTATGCTTTTGGCCTATTTTGTATTGTTCCTAATATAGCATGTACATTTTTTATTTAATTTGTTGTTGGTAAATTACTTGGTGATCCTGCCAGTTCCCTTTTTTTGTTACTTTATCAAATTGACCATACCAAGCATGGAAGAAGGTAATGCTGCACTGTCAGTTCGCTTCCCTGGGATTGCTTCTAGGAGATGCAGAATGCAATGCCCATGCACGGATTGCCTGTATCTTCTGTAGTCAGTAAAGATGCCAAATTTCCCACCCATCCCTGCTAATACTGTACCTGTGTCCTTGGTAGTCACTTTTAGGTGCTCTTCCCTCGTTTTGATTGAAAGCGGCTCCCAGCAGGAGCCTCACTGTCAAAACTGCAAAGCAAACAGAATGGGAATATACTTTTGCGCTGTGTGAAATCACAATACCTCCCACCTGTCTGCCTACTATGTGGTCACATGACCACAGAATATAAAATGAATGACCTGGATAAAGGTTGTGAGGATGCATTTTGGCATTTCTTCAGTCTGGTGTGGAGATGGCCCTGGCCTTGTGTTCCATTAAAGGTCAACTTTGTCTATTCTGTTGGCCTATCGCTTCCCAGAAATAATGTGCAGGTGCTGGAGTTACCGGAGGGCTCGTACCTGCAGTCCTTTTGCTAAAGCTCTCTTCAAGGATCTTCTCCAGCTGGACAATGTCTCCTCAACAAATATTGTGGAACGTGCCTACCATGTCCCACTGGGAGTGAATCTTGTGGTGAGACTACTTATTTGTGGAGATGTGACTTCATCTTATCTTCAGCACTTACGAAATCACTGCTTTAATTTTGAAAATAAAATCCTCATGTTACCCAACTTCCCAGCTGAATACAAAGGCGCCAGAGAACCTTTTTAGAAGAGGACGGTAAAAAAGGTACTGTATGTAGCGGGATATAGCCTAGCAAGGGTGGTCTATAAGGGATCAACTACATATTTTGATACATCTGAGGATGCTAAGTAATGGTTGGACATGGCAAGCCATATCGACCCTTTTATAATGGAAACCATTTGCAAACCATAGTCCGATTTTATTTCTTTTATTCATAACTTTCTGGTCACTGATCCCCTGCCCCCCTTTCAATTGGAACCTATGCTAAGTGATCCGTTCAGTAGCCCTACAAGGGGATAATTTGCTATACAAATCTTCTATCTACAGTCAGATTTGGGTGATGGTTACATATTGAATATCCAGAAAGATTAGCTTTCCCCCGGAATATCTCAGCTCCACTATATGACCCCCTCCTATGTTTACCCCTACTCTATTGAAAGAACTCTGAATTGCTTTCCCTGGTCAGGAATTGTGCGCTACATGTTCATATAGTAACTTATATGATCTTTGAATCTGGCCCCCAATTTGGACTTTAGGGGTGCCTTGAAATTGCTTGTAATTTTTATTTTATTTTTGTCAATTAACGTTTTTTATTGGTTGTTTCAATAAAGTTAACAATACACAGATGTTAAGGAGTCAGTAAAAGCAAATGCAAAGCAACGTGCAGTAAACCGTTTGCAATTCATAATATGGTCCAACTTCTTTAGCAACAATGCCAGTAAAGCTGCTTGTAATTTTTAGACGTGCTAGGCCAGCGATGGCGAACCTTGGCACCCCAGATGTTTTGGAACTATATTTCCCATGATGCTCAACTAGACAGCAGAGTGCATGAGCATCATGAGAAATGTAGTTCCAAAACATCTGGGGTGCCAAGGTTCACCATCCCTGTGCTAGGCCGTGCAGACCTGGCTGCCCAAAGTCCATTCAAACATCTATAAGGCCTCAGAAAATCCAGCACTTCCGGCCATGAATAAGTGTAGTATTGTGGCCTGGGATCAGGCTCAAAGCCAGTGGCTGCAGAAACTAGGTTCATGCAGTAGTTGGCTGGATGAATACAAAGGCAGATCACCCTTGCAAATGATGCAGGTTAACCCAAAGAGCAGGGTATAAGTACTAGCTGGTCTTCACCGGATCTCTTCATGGTGGAGATAGCGGGTCTGGAACAAGCAGAAGTGTAGTCGATGAACAAGCCACAAGGTCAGTGATGAGTAGTAGCTAGATTCATAGTCAATGGTCTATAACAAATGGTAGCGAAGATAAGGACAGCAAGTGGTACAGTGAGAAGCGCCAGATCTGGATCCTGACAGTACTCCCCTCCTTCCTGGATGTCTTGGGGCCAGGTTTGTGACAACATTTCTGGTCAATGAACAAGCCAAATGTCTGTAATGAAAAGTAGCTGGATGGGATCATGTGGAAGCGTAGTCGATGAGCAAGATATTGCCTGGAGAGAGCACAATAATCTGCCAAACAGGAAATGCAAAGACCTAGCTTAAAGCGGAGCTACACTGCCCCTGACGCTTTTTTTTTCCACTGGTGATTGAATAATAAATTCTTTTGTAAATTATTAACTCACCTGTCCTGCTTGTCTCACTGCTGGCGTTCGCTTTTTATGTCCAAAAAGCACTTTATATTCATTTCCGGTTTCTTCACCATCTTGCCTGTGGGCATTTGAATACTCCAGGGCATTCTCTTCCTGGATTTCAGCTCCTGTTGCCATCACAACGGCGGCGGCGTCGAAAGTCCCGCCCCGTTGTGATAGCAGAGACCGAACGTGACTGTCGTGATGATGTCACGTTCGGTTTCAAGTCTCGCGCGATCTCGGGCCAGGCTGCCGCACTGACTCCTGGGAGCTATGACAAGCTCCCAGGAGACAGTGCGGGCTAGGGGATATTGCGTAATAGCCGTAATATCCCCGCCCATATCCTAGGACCCGAGAACCAGGAAGTGAAGAAAACAACTAAAGGTAAGTAAAAAAAAAAAACCTACCGTTTCGGATCGAGGCAGGTGAGTATTTTTTTTTATAGGTTGTAAAAAAACAGGTGGCGCTCCGCTTTAAATATGAAGTTCATGAGAGGAGCAAGGAGTTCAAGGTTCAACAAGGTAGAAAGCAGGGAAATGTCCATGCGACTAAAGAAGGAGTCGTTCAGTATTTTAGGTGGCACAGCTAGAAGAGCCAAAGCTAGACACCACAGAGAAACCAGGTTGAGATCCGGATCCTGACATGTAGAGAGAAATGGTCTCAGGATGTTACAAGCTTAGATAATGACTGGAGCACGATGGCTGGGATTACCCGTTTTTACACTTCAGTCAGCGACAGACTTGTACAATTTTAAAATTTATACATTGCTTTTACATTACACCAGCATGATTTGGGAAAACTTTCGACCAGCTACTCTAGTAACTGCTGATGTCAAGTGCTATATATAACTTGTACTACTTTGACCAATGTCTCAATACTCAAATCATGGGGTTTGGTTATTAGGCCTCATTGAACCCTTGGCAGTTCGGAAATCATTTAGACCACTACTTGGCCTATTGCTACTTTAGGCCAGGAAAGCACCTGTACTCCATTTGGAAATCTCCATCTCCTCAAACTTTGGACAAAATGAAATCCTTAGTTAAAGAGTAACTTCAGTTTTGTTGAGAAAAACTATCCCATCTGGTTGATGATTTGTACATTGCAAGAACTTTAATAAAGTTTGTTACAGATTCCTATCTGTTTCTGCTCTAAAAAAAACAAGCTGTTTTCTATGTCGATGTGCAGGGTGAATCTGAATGAGTGACTTTAATCAGCTGATGCACTTGCAGTTTTCTAATAATGAAATTCGGAGTGTCTGCATTCCTTTTAGAAAAGATTAGACCTTTGGGAGTATCATCAAAAATTAAAATTTTGTTGCGGTGGATGCTTAAAATCTGACTTGACGTAGTGCAGTCTTCTAGGAAAATCGGTGAGCCAGCCACACAAGCAAGAAAATTACATTTCTGCGGGCGTTCCGTACACCAGCTGTGTACAGAACACCTCCAGGTTGACATATTGCATTGAATTTTACAGAAAATGACAGCACTGCAGTTTGGAAAAATTAAAAATCAAATTTCCTAACATTCAATTACAATATGGCTTGTGTGTGTGTGTGTGTGTATATATATATATATATATATATATATATATATATATATATATATATATATATATATATATATAAATATATATATATATATATATATATATATATATATATATATATATATATAAATATATAAATAAAAACATTTTTTTTTTTTTTTTTCTATTTCCTATTTTTCCCCATGAAAGTGGAGTACCCCTCTAACTCCACCTCTATATAGAGCCGCCTATAACAGCGGAGGATGCTTTGCCATATTTCATAAGACACAGTCCCCATTGCATTGAGTTCCCTGACACTGAAACATCAAACTAAAGCTGAGAACACATTATACAATATTTTTTCGATTTATCATTTTTAGATTTACCTTCAACTGTGTAGTGTAAGGGCCTGCCTGATTGCATACAAATTGAAAGTGTTTAGGTTTGAACACCATATTATATGGTTTTGGTAAATCTAAAAGAAAGTTGTACAAGAAAATTGTATAAAGGTTGTATAGTGTGTAGCCAGCTTTAGACTTCCAGGGTTTACATGCTTTCGTGAAGACTCTTAAAGTACACTCCATTCATGTAGTTGTCTCTAATATTGTACTAATGCTAAAGGGATTTACATTTTCTAATTACCTTTTTTTTTTTTTTTTTTCTTTTGAGCATCGCTTGCAGGATGGATAATATAATTTGATATGACATCTAGAACAGTCTTCCAATGTAATTGTTAAACACTACACAAATTATCTTGCTTGAATTTTTCAGGGAGAGGAGGTGGTGGATGAGACTGCAACAGAATGTCTATATAAAGCCATGTTGTTTAACATACCTCAATACATGGTAAGTTACCTAACTTGGGTCAGTGACCAGTGCTCAGAATTTTAATTTTTTTTGTATATATTGCCTGCAGCTCATTTAGCTTTGGTGTAGAAAGTCTAGCTGAAACTATGACTAAACAACAAAGTTGATGGGGCTTAATGGAAAGGCGTGGGACTGTATTGTGCTGCTTTGGTTAACATAAACATGATATTTTACCTATTTTAGGTGACCTTTTATTCCGTATAGTAAGGTCTCCCTGTCATTTGAGTCAGAACTACCATGTGTACAAAGATTTTTGGTTGCAGAGCGATTTTTGATTTATTTTTTCCTTTTTCTATCTGCGCATGAACATATCCATCAGTAATTTGGAAATCCTTTAGTGAAAGAATGAAGAGAATATTTATTTGTCCTTTTTTATATTGCTTAATGTTGTATTAAGCTGGCCACACAGGTTTAAATCTGATAGTACTTTGTGATATCATAGTCTTCTTTAGGTTCTCCAGCAGCTATGCATTGCAAGGGCCTACATACAGGGGGTAATTTACGAAAGGCAAATCCACTTGAAATTGCACTGAAAGTGCACTTGGAAGTGCAGTCGCTGCAGATCCGAGGGGGACATGCAAGGAAAAATTTAAAAACCGCATTTTAGCTTGCATATGATTGGATAATAAAATCAGCAGAGCTTCCCCTCATTTCAGATCTACCCCTTAGATTTGCAGCGACTGCACTTCCAACTACAATTTCAAGTGCACTTTGCACTTGTAGTGCAAAGTGTATTTTGCCTTTTGTAAATAACCCCCATAGAGTCCATTTAGTTTTTATTTGGGTAGTCTCTCTTACTACGTAGTTGTTGGTAAATTGAAACCATTGCACAGTTGGATTATAACAGGTGTAGGCATCTTTGGGTTGATATGTTGCATTTCCTTGTGTGAAATGAGCTTTCAAAATGATGTTGCTTATTATTATTATTATTTATTATTTTATTATTATTATTATTATACAGGATTTATATAGCGCCAACAGTTTGTGCAGCGCTTAACAAAATAAAAGGCAGACATTACAATTGCATAACAATTTGGTACAAGAGGAATCAGAGGGCCCTGCTCGTTAGAGCTTACAATCTAAAAATGCTTCATGTTTCCAGTTGACAGATAATCCAAACTTTTCAGTATCCAAAGTAGTTGCCAGGAACCAAGCAGAATGCTATGAAACTATACGTGGTCTGGTTTTAATCAGACCTTTGCAACCATGATCATTCCATTGTGTTTCTTGGAAACTTTGAGCCGTATTAGTTTTCTCATCAGAATTGGAATGATATAAAATGGATGAAGACTTCTATTTGATAACTTATTCCATAACTGATAATGAATTGGACATGTTTTTTTCCGTTTATGAACTATTCTCTGTTTAGGGATTACTATGAGACATGCTCTAGAAGAATAAGTGCTGTATATGTGACCTATTATATGTATAAGTTTGTACCTGTTTTGCAGATTGCCTTGTTGAAGATACTTCTGGCAGCTGCTCCAACTTCCAAAGCCAAGACCGACTCCATTAATATTCTGGCTGATGTTTTGCCTGAGGAAATGCCGTGAGTAGTAGTAAAGTGGGGTAAAGCGATCGTATGAAAGCAGTTGTCAGCAATGATCTAGTTAATAAAGCTTAGTAAATATATACAGCCAAGCCTTTTACAGCATTGATTAGATTCAGGGCAGTTCAAGTTCCCTTTGGAGTTCCCCAACATTCTTTTGGTAATGTGGCTCTTTAGAAAAAGGCATATATACCATTGATGGAATGTCAATGAATAGATTAGCTAAAACAAACTTTTGAGCTTTCTTCTGTACATAAGCTTGCTTGGCAACATATAGGGCAAGCACTCTAAAAAGCCAGGTAATTGTGTTGGGGGAAACATTTAACCACAGTTGTCTTGGCTGAGCTGTAGTTCATTGTTTCTTGCTCCCCTTTTTCCCAATATTGGCTGGTATAAATAACCGTAAGTGACCATTTTGTATGCACAGTGGCAGATCACAGCTAAAGCATTAGAACTATTTCTGTAATGGTGATTCAGCATTTGAGTACTGGATGTTTCTGCAAATTTTACATAGTTACATTGGTGCAACTTGGCCCAATGTAAGTGTGTATGTGCCATGCCTGTGTTATCCCTGTGGAGGCTGGAAATCATTGTAGTTGGCCCCTCTACTGCGCTGATTGCTGCTAGCTTCTAGGCTGCCCTGCTACTTACTGAACATAGGAGTTTGCCCACTCAGTATGGCTACCACTCACAGAACACATTGCTTTTTCTCAGTAAATGCAAAGTATTCTCTGATTGGATGAGGTGGAGATTGTGACAGCAGCACAACCCACCGCGCCACCTCATCCAATCTGATAATGTTTTGCATTCATTGAGAAAATGCAAAGTGTTCCCTGAATGGTGACCCACGGTATATTAGTGTGCCGCTGAGGCTCAATCACTGTAGTGTGGGTGATGCCACGTCTGCTGCAGGAGTGCCTCCTGTAGTCACTGGAAGGAAGAGAGGAAACATTCCTGGTGCCGCACATCCACGGAGTCCTATGGTGGTATGAGAGAGACAACCTCAGCCATGGCTCCTGCCAGGCCACGCCCCCAATGTGTTTCGCTCCAGGGGTTTAAGTTTAGAGATATTCATTTTGCCTACAGGTAAGCCTTATTATAGACTTACCTGTTGGTAAAAATTTAAAAAAATGGGTATACAACCACTTTAATAATTTTTTTTTTTTTTTTTTTTTTTCTTCACTTCATTTTTCTCCCTTTTTTTTTTTTTTTTTTTTTTTTTCTCTTCTTTCCTTTTTTTTTTTTTTTTTTTTTTTTAATGTGTGTTTTTTTTTTTTTTTGTCTTGTTGGATGCTAATATGAATGAAGAGCGTATGATAGATTGCTAGATAAGTTTTAATGATATATGATGGGTAGAAGGAACGAATGTAATATTAGCAATATATAATTAACACGCATAGGTACAGGAGTGAAAAATTATAAAACTATAAACAGATACAACTGTAAATGCCTGTATAATATATGCAACTGCAAAGTTCTATGTTTGTGAAAATGGAAATAAAGTAAGATTTGAAACAACCACTTTAAGAAAACAAAATGATACAGACACTTTTTTTTTTTCCGAGGGAGAGACTAGGCTTTCTATTCACAGTAT
The DNA here is from genome assembly GCA_028564925.1 of Lithobates sylvaticus. NCBI lineage: Eukaryota > Metazoa > Chordata > Amphibia > Anura > Ranidae > Lithobates > Lithobates sylvaticus. The sequence goes on along the minus strand of CM053029.1, from coordinate 482,154,584 downwards.
TGTCTTTCAAAAATATGTTTTTATAAATATGTAAAAGACATAAACGAAAAGGGGAAATTTTTTTTTTTTTTTTTTTTTTATTCCTGGTTTTTTAAAAGGAAAATGTTTTACTGTAAATGGAAAGTATACATTTTATGAAAAAATGTCTAATTTAAAGTGACACCAAAAGCATTTCAAAGTCCTTTGCAAATGAGAAACTGTATTTTTCTTTCAGTTTTGAACATTTTTTCTTTTTATGCAATACAAGTCAAACAAAAGAAAAAATGGAGATAAAAAAATATGCAGGGGCAGTTAACTGGGGCAGTTCAGGGTTAATAAGGAGTTTAATAATTTATTGTATTTAATTTTATTTTTAATATTGTAAATTTGTATGGTTCTTTTTTATTGTGTATATGATATCTGCTAAAGATCACACATGACTGAAATGGTAAAATACAATGACTCAATACATTTTTACTATGTATTTACTCAATTATGCTTGTAGACTATCTGGTTGTGTCCTTTTACACAGGAGCAACTAAATTTTGCCAACCACTCAATTCTGCAATCGGTGTAACACAAAGCAATTCCCGGCTGTCGGTTTGACAGTGTGTAATGGCAGCTGAGAGAGTGGTGGCAGGGGCGAGTAGAACAGAAGATGCTTCCTAAAAACTGAAATTTTAGGCGATATCTCTTGCATTCAAAATCCTCAAGTGGTTAAGCACAAATTATTTCAAATCTTGTCAACTGTACCACTTTGAGAACAAAGGCCGTTGAAACCAGAGACATGATCAGAGAGCTGTTTTTTATATATTGTTTTCCATGACGGTACAGAAATGGTGTCTGATTACACAGTGAATACTGCTTTATGAAATGAGTGTCATCCACTGTAAACTGCAGCTTCAGGCTCCCAGACAGAGAATGTAGTAGTATCACTGACATGATCATTCATGTCAGTGAAGGGTGTGTATGAATGGGTAGACGCGTGCTTACTCCCCGGAACTTTGAGGCCAGTTAATAGTGTATATTTCAGTAGTCAGGTGCAGGAAGAGATTAAACTTGTGCAAAATAAGCGACAACGTATTACTGACATTTGCAAGTAATTGTTCAATGGAACAAGTCATTAATCTCTGCTTAAAGTATGTGCTTTGTATGCAGTGAAGTTAGTAACCTATACTGTGGCAGTGACTGTAAAATGTTTAACATCACTACATCAAATATTGGAACTATTTAAAGTGTTACTAAACCCAGCACCCTGCATTCACCATATCTGGTCTCCCACAGTACACACATAGGAATTCAATAGTTAAACTGCCAAATGCCTTTTCTCATTAGCAGTATTGTGACTTCTATCAGTGTCTGGTTAAAGCTTGTAGGAGGAGTTTACATTCTCCCCTGATTGTCCTATGAGGCTTCAGGACCCCTGACCCTCTGTCTGGACAGTGCTGATTGGCCCTGTGCTGATCACATGCACTCTCCCAAGGATAAAAAAACTCTAGCAAACCACACCAAACTGAGCATGTGTAGTTTGCCCCCAAGGCTCTGTTCTATCAGGAGATGGTTTAGGAGACTGTGGAAGGAGGGGAGGATCAGAAAAGACAGGATCACACAGCCTTTTTACACAATGCACAGGATTAACCCCTTAAGTCCCACAGTGAGTATAACAAGCATGCTTTACTGCATATACAGGCTGATTTTTACTGTTGTGGGTTTAGTAATACTTTAAATAATATTAGACATTTGTGTTTCTTATATGTTCATGTTGGCTGCTTTCACTTTATATTTTTATCCCCTAGGGTCACTGTACTGCAAAGCATGAAACTGGGGATCGACGTGAACCGTCACAAAGAGATCATTGTGAAGAGTGTATCTGTGCTGCTGGTACTGATACTGAAACACTTCAAGCTCAACCACATCTACCAGGTATAGCGCCCAGAAATGTGTGACAGCAATACAAATTTCTGTTTTCTACATCTCCCCATTACAAACCATAGCATTGAGAGGAGTCTGCCTATTTTTCATTAAGTTTGAGAAGTGTAATCTAAAACACATTCAGCTTGTTTTACACATGCCAGAAACCTCCTTTATCTTTTAGTGAAAGGCGCTCACAGAATCTTACTAATTGATAAGAGCCTACAATTGTGTGTAATGTTTACTCCACATATGTATGAAGCGATACCCCCATAAAAGCCGCTGAGTTGTTTGGTAATTTCTTTGGACACCGGAAGATTATACACCTCGCTCATCCAGCACTATTTTAACTTAAACCAGTGGCATAGCTACAGGGGGTCGCAGTGAAGACCCTGCCTCTGCTCCAGGGGGCCAATGCGGCTTCTAGAGACATGTCAGATCAAACTCCCCATTGTGCATCAGCACTGGGAGCTCTGTCAGACAGTGAACACACTCAGCAAAGTGAAAGTAAAGGAGGGAGAGTATAGTGCTCTCTGCCTGTGTGTGTGTGTGTGTGTGTGTGTGTGTGTGTGTGTGTGTTTATATCAGTTTTGTATATGTGTGTGCAGAGCATTCCACCCATCCCCTGACAATGCAGAGTATGTCACTCAGTGATGTTACTACCAGGGTCTCAAAGATTGCACTTGTGACCAGGCCCTGACGTTCTGCCACCATTGGGGCTCCAAGAAGAGCCCTCCCACAGAATATGTGAAAGGGTCTCACTGCAAGGTCGTAAAAAGGGCTCCATGATGGGAGTAAAGTGGCCCGGGCACAGAGGGAAGGGCCTTGGAACCAGTGGGTCAGTTCATGTTTTTTGCACCAGGGCCCTGAAGGTTCTAGTTACATTTCTGCTATGTAGTTCTGCTATGTAGTGCCTGACTGCCTACAAATTGAAAGTGTTTAGGTTTGACCTCATATTATTATATTCTTTGGTAAATCTAAAGGAAAAATGTATAACGTATGGGCAGCCTTACCAACACCCTTTTGAGGTATTTCAAAGAATTAAGTATAGCCTAAAAAATAAAAAAGGATTAGCAAGTGTACTCTGAGAGATCTGGTTAAACACCTGGAGTATTCTGACTAACAGTAATTAACTGAACAGCATTTACCTAGCAACGGTATATAGAGTCCTAACTTGCTATAACAGTCCCCAATTTTATCCCAGTGGCCTGTGATAACAAAACAAAACGTTGGCTGGCAAAGTTGGGGCACTTGAAGAAAGCACAATTCCAAGCAGACAACAGATTAACTTGTAAGATATTAGTCTCTTGCTAGTCCTAGGGCACCCTCTTCTGGGTCTTTGGACACTTGCACTGATTCAGTAAAAGTCCAGTTCAAGTCAGACAGGGATAGAAGTTGCTGATGATCTCTTTCAATTCCACTGAGACAGTCCCTCTTTTCCTTCCTTACAAGTGGTGGGAGTGCTCTTTTTAGTACAGTCTGATCTCACCAGGCACTCAAATAATTCCCTTCTAGGGAGAAGGTTCTTAGTCTGTTTGCTTCTGAGTTCTCACCCAATTGTGGTCGGCTACAGCAGGGATCCATTCATTCAGCAGCAGCTCAGTTCCTTTTTCACACACCTGCTTGCTTCTAGAACAGTCCCCTCACATGTATCATTGCCCAAAATATGTTGTCAGCAGCAATCTCTGATCAACTCTCTTCTCCTGGGCAGAACAGCATCAGATAACTCCAACAAACTCTGGCCACACACCACGGTTCCCCCTTCACTACAACCTTGTGGTGCCCTCTGTCAGCTGCTCAGCACAGGAAAATTTGGTTTCGGCAGCACGTGGTTGCCACAGTGGTAGGCTGACACAACAGAGCTTCCTCTCTTCAGCAGCCTAGTTCACCACCCCTTTCCACATTACATCAGCCAATCACCATTCTCCAGACCCATCCAAAATGGTTGCCCCTGCACTTTAGAGACTCCATAGGCGAGCAAAGTGGTCTCCATAAAGGGTTAATTTACCTTTACCAAAAACTGTCTATGCAGATAAGGGATGTCTGTAGATGAAAATAACTGCAGCTTTGTTTAAAATTAAATAATATCCCTTCTGTAGGTGTAGACCATTTTATGTATCCCATTAAACCTGCTCTAAAAACTCCCAAGACGTTGGTAAGTGAGGTCCAGCTGTTACTGTTCTCCTTCACTATCGCCTATTTCAACTTTGGTCAAATCTGCACAATTTGTTTTTATTTACAGACACCCCTTATCTGCATAGGCAGTTTTTTTGGTAAGGCCTCATACACACAGGACATTTTGAAAACTCTCCCAGAAGCCTTTTCGCCTGAAAGCAGCGTTTTTGCAGAAAAACCCTGGCGCTTGTAAGCGATTTTACAACCGTTTAGGTGCATTTACAGGCCTTAATCGCTTGGGTGTTAATTAATTGGCCAGAATAATAATGTATTCTGGCAATTAAAAAAAAATTAACGCTCAAGGGCTAAACTAACCTAGCGGCAATGCTCATTTATAAGCAATTACAAGCGTCAAATGTTTTTTCCTGCCAAAACTGCTGCTCCTAGACACTGGCAGTGGGGTTTTTTCTGCCACTAAATGCATAGGTACATGGACTAAAGTGCAAGGAAATTTAGAGGCAGCTGCAAAAATGGCCAGTGTACATGAGGCCTGAAGGTGAACTAACCCTTCATAGATGGCTGCTGCACTTCTGCAATAATGAATATTCAGTTTACCCCTGTTCAGAAGGATAATACGCCAGCAACAAAGGAAGAGGTTCCATAGGAGTAACCAGCTATAGTCCATGTTGCATATAACGCATAAAAAGTGTATGTGCATGTATAATGTAATATAGAGTAGATAGATGTACATTACCTTGATGTCTGCAAAAAGCAGGAGAGCTGCTGCCTACTGGAAAAGTCTAGTATAGCATTCCTTTTTGTTTGGTTACACTGGCACTTTGAGTGGTATTTTTTTGTTAGATGGCCCTCAGTTCACGGAGCAATGTCATTTACAAGGTGACAAGACTACACCTGTTTAAATTTTTGACAAATGTACAAGTTGTTTCACTTTAAATCCTTCTGTCTGTTTCGCCCAGCAGTACGTAGCCTTGCTCAGCTATTCTTCTGTTTTTGTAGTTTGAATACATCTCCCAGCACCTGGTGTTTGCTAACTGCATCCCTCTGATCTTGAAATTCTTCAACCAGAACATTATGTCCTACATCTGTGCCAAGAACAGGTGAGAGCAGAATTTATTTTTTTACCAAGATCCTATTTAGTGACATAAATAACATACTGTCTGAGGTGTAAAATGATTTGCCGCTGAGCGAGGGTGTGAAGTCTTTTATCCAAATTGAATTAAAAATTTTAACTGACATATGGTTCTGTGTACTCAAATACCATCCACCAGTGCTTGGATCTATAAAAATTACCAAAGCGGCTGTATCCAAAATTCAATATAAGGTACATATTTTAATCAACTATATACAGTGCTGTTGGTTAGTGTAATACAAATCTATATGCATTCAACAAAAAAATATATGTGTGTGTGTATATGTGTGTATATATATATATATATATATATATATATATATATATATATATATAACAAAAAAAAAAATATATAAATGGACACTTTATTTTTGCAATATTGTATAATCTATCAAAATTTCACAAACAGATATGCAGATATCTCCAGCAAATTCAGGCTCTATGCCCTTAATACAGTGTCCGTATCATGGATCCCATAAAAGTGCTCTCGTGTTCACTTCTTGAATACATGCAGACAGATAAAGCAGTGTTCCAGTGACTCTCCACCACCAACACAGAGAACTCACCAGATTTATTAGACCACACACTACAGCAATGGTCCTCAAACTGTGGCCCAGGGGCTGGATGTGACCTTTTGCTTGCCTTTTTCTGACCCATGGGGCACTATTCTTCTCATTGATACAAGACCTTATTTCTCCTCCTGACACCAATGATGGGGCACAATTCTTTTCACTGGCACCAGGGGTTGGGCACTATGCCTCCCACTGGCACCAGGGGTTGGGCACTATGCCTCCCACTGGCACCAGGGAGAGGGGCTATCCATTTAATTTACGTGCCAAACACAACAGGGGAGTAATAGCAGTACAAACATGGGGTGTAAATAGTTCATCAAGAAACCCTAGAACACACATCAGAGGGTCATTTTGAATAGAGACCTGAAAAGCTTGATTAATAACTGATATTATTTTGTTCCAATATCTTACAAGCTTGGTGCGCCTCCAGAACATATGCAGATGGTCAGCTGGAGTACCCCCACATCTGGGACAGTCTGGGTACTATACAATGCCATTTAAATAGCTTGAGGGGGGTTCTATGAACCCGATGAATAACAAAAAGTTGTGACAAACGCTAAGTTGGGGAATTTGAGACCAATGGGACCTGTTCTAAAATAGACTGCCATATTTCACCATCTACTGTCGGGATATCAGATTACCAGTCCCTTCTGCCTTGAACCTGCACCGTACTTTGATAACAAGGCACCAATGACCCATAGAGCGAGGATATAAGTCCTTTTTTTTTATCAGTAACATTAGCTATTTGAACACTTAATTAATGGGGTATCGTTTTTAGGGATGTAGAACTAGCCTGAGTAAAAAAGTGCATGGTGAAGCTGGAGGTATTGAAAAAAGCAGGAATAGGGACACTGAACTCTTCCTGTAAGTCTGTGAACAGGATAAGAGTACTACCGTATACTATACTAATACATCACCAAATAAATCATAAAAACTCATATAAAATAACAATATATAAAGTCCATAAATTCCAGTGAACAAATAAATGTATAATCATGTGAATCCAAGTAGGTTTTTTGCAGTGCAACTTAAGTGCAAGACAAACATCAGTGCAACATTTGTGCTCCCCTCTGGTTGCCCTCTCACTCGCCAGAGATCCAGGACTCCCATAACAGAAGTCGGATGCGCTTTGAGAAGGTGGCTGGGCTTGGTAGTCCCACTGGCTGTATCACTGAGGCTTGCGTTGTCCTCACTGGGGCATCAGAAATCCCGGTATCCCATTGAGAAGTGTGAAAACGTTATAAGGACTGCTGGGCTCTGTGGTCCCACAGATTGTAACTTCAGCTACAAAAGGTGTTGTCCTCAACAAACCTCCGGGGATGGGTAGAAATGGCAAAATAAGCTATATAGCGCAATTCTGTATATTTATTGTATAAAATCCAAACTTCCAGGTAATCCACTCATATTAAAACATTAAAAACAATGTAAAACTGGAAGTAGCCATTAACCCTTTCGCTGCCAGGGCCGTTTTTGCGGGCAAACGCACACAATAAATTACCCAAATTTTTGGTAAAATATATAAAAGGCGAGGAGGTTGCACAGAGTAAATAGATACTCAACATGCCCAACTTTAAAATTTTTGCGCCCATGAAATGATGTATATGTGGGGTGCTCCAAAATTTTTTGGGAGGGGGGTTTTATGTGCTTGGGTGTAGCCGCTTCTTCTTTTTTTATTTTTTTCATCACATAGGGGACAAAAAGTCCCCTATATGATGATTTTTAGGTTCTCTTTATTGAGATATGCAGGGTCTAAAAGGCCCTGCATGTCTCCCCTGTGCTCTAAAACGAAATGTTTTGCAATGCAGATCGCATTGCAAAACATTATTTCCGGCCTGCGCTAGCCGGCGACACCGAGAGCTTGATCCAGAAAGTGACATCAAAGACCACGTTTTTCAGGTCACAAGAAGGGAAGGCAGAGTGGACGTGTGTCTGCTCTTCTCCTTCCCCTCTACCTGCTGGCACATAGAGCTCCTGGGCCTGCCAATGGGCAAGTGGAGCCTGGTAAGCATGGCGGGGGGGAACGCCGGTACCGGGGGGTGTGAGAGCAATCAGGCAGCAGTGGAGCCACCGTAGTGGGCTTTATTCTCCCGCTGTTAGGTCCGTATGAAATACAGACCTGGTGGCGAAAGAGTTAAAGGCTTTAAAGAGGAAGTAAAGGCAATGACATTTAAAAAAAAAAAAAAAAAAATGCAACCTGCAAGGTAAAGGCATAATGAGCTAGTATGCATAGCATACTAGCTCATTATGAATAACTTACCTGAGAACGAAGCCCCCGAAGCGGTCCTTCTTCTCCACCGCTGCCATGTATCCTGGAGTGACTTCCGGGTCTCACGGCACCAGCGCTGTCATTTGCTGGTGCCGCAATGACGTCACTACCGCGCATGCGCACGGGAGCCGCCACTATATCACCGTTAGCTGCGGCCTGCTCAGTGCGCCTGCGCGCCGCTGTCTACGCTGTCTTTTTTCAAATATCTCCTAAACCGTGTAGGTTTAGGAGATATTTCTTGGACCTACAGGTAAGCCTTAATCTAGGCTTACCTGTAGGTCAAAGTGGTCTGTAAGGGTTTACAACCACTTTAAGATCATTAGAGTATAATTGGTAAAATTAAAAATATACCTCGGTTATACCAGCTAGAAATCCCTGCAGCGTCCAAAGCTCCTCCAACCTCCCTCTTTACCATATTGGGTGAAAACTCAAGATACCAACCTATCCCATGATCCTACGCATTTCATCCCAAACCTTGGTCATCATGAGTAATGTAGGGTATTGACAACCAGTCCTGAAACCACTTGTCTCAAATTGAGCCAGTAAATGGTATTTGGATGAACTGGACAACAATATTGCCTGAATGGGGTCATTGGTATTCATAGTTCCCCAACCAGAAAAATGTTGCAGCTGGGATGCTAAAAAGTAAAGTCTTGCCGAGGGGACAGTCAATCCACCACCTTCTTTAGGCAGTTGCAAGATGTGTATGCGGGTTCTTGGTTGCTTCCCTTTCCAAATCAGAGAGCAGAAAAGGGAATCATTCTTTTTGAACCATTTTTGTGGAATCCACACAGGAATTGTGTAAAATATACAGTAATTGGGGATCATTTTAATTAGATTCGCCCTACCCACAACCGATGGAGGGAGCTTACACCATACCTGGTGTTTAGATTAAAATTTGTCTAACATCCGTAAAGATATGTATTTTTTACCAGCATCCTCCCTCCTATGATCTAGAATTTTATATAAATAAAAAGGCCTCTGGGAGGTGAGATTTCAGTACTTGAGTTCAGGTCTTCCCATCTGCTGTAGAGATTACAGTGGGTGCCACAGTCAGTTATGGACTTTTTTAGTTTATTTTACTTAATGTAGGGATTTTTCGTTCACATCCTGTCCACAAGACACAACAGGAGGTATGTGTAAATGCCTCCAATGGGAGGAGAAAAACCTTTGTAGACTGGTGTCGTCATAACCGGTTCTCCTTTGAAAGGATTCCCTCTAATTCTGTTCTGGTAACAAATGTAAAATATTGAATTTCACATTACATTCTGTTCCAGTGACAACTGTGCAGTTTCCCAATGGGGACACAGACTAAAAGTACTAGCCATGAGTTCTAACTGGTCCTAAGGCCCCTTTCACACTGAGATGCTTTGCAGGCGCTAAAGTGCTAAAAATGGCGCCTGCAAAGTGACCTGAAAGAGCCGCTCAATGCACTCCAGTGTGAAAGCCCTGAGGGCTTTTACACTGGATCGGTGCGCCTGTAGGACGCTCAAAAAGTCCTGCAAGCCGCATTTTTGGAGTGCTGTAGGAGCTGTGTATGCATTTACCGCTCCTAAAGCGCCCCTTCCCATTGAAAACAATGGGGGAGCGCTCCAAACCTGCCTGCAAAGCGCCGCTGCAGCAGCGCTTTGTGGGCGGTTTTAACCCTTTTTTGGGCCGCTAGAGGGGGTTAAAACTGCCCCGCTAGTGGCCGAAAAGCCCTGCTAAAACGGCGGTAAAGCGCCGCTAAATATAGTGCCGCTTTGCCGCCAGCACGCTCATTCCCCAATGTCAAAGTAGCCTAAATTAGATCAGCCTCACAGGGGAGAGTTGGGTATGTAATCCTAATTTGAAATGCAAAGAAAGTAAAGTGCTGAAATCTCTCTAGTGCCTTATTCCATGTATACCATCCATTTTAATGAAGTATGCCCAGGGCTTGGTGTATTCAAAACTCCAAAATGTATGTATTGCAGCTGATCAGTCCTTTGATGTGCTGATTCATGGGGAAATGGATTGCAGAGTTGGACTGAATGTTTGTTTGTTTTTTAACCCCTAAAGTGTATCCAAACCCAAGAACAAACTTGTATATTGCAGCTTACTAGTCCTTAGATGCGGTGACTACATTTGTTTTTTATTTTCTGCCTTCACCTGGTGAACCTGCTAGTAAATGCTTGTTAGACTTGGCAGCTGTTAACATGTGTAGAAATATGGTTCAATCACATGTTAAGTTTAAAAAAAAAGTGTATGAGGTACTTTGCCATGCATAGGGCAGCCCATTGAAATGAATAGGCTGCCCTGTGCATATAGTGCAATGATGTGCAAAAGAGCCTTGTTTACAGCAGACCTACTGCCTTTCTTCTGAACAAGGCAGTATTCCTTTAAAATGTTCCACTGCACAGAGCAGCTCCGATCCTGCTCTTCTCAGGTCCCTCACCAGCATTCCTGGCCCCTCCTTTCTGCCGAGTGTCCCCAGAACAAGCTGCTTGCAATGGGAGCGCCCC